>CM034148.1:344160631-344655548 GCA_019776745.2 Taxus chinensis
AGGATAGTTTGGCATAATGTCATGAAAAATGTAGGTCATAGCCCGCTGATAGGTATCACCGCATTCTTAAGGCCAAATGGCAATACCATAACAGCAGGGTTCCCAAGTAGTTATGAAGGTAGTTTTTTGTTGATCTGCATGGGGCAAACCAAAATTTGGTTGTATCCTGAAAAGCCATCCACGAGGAGAGCATCTCATGACCTGCAGTTGATCACAATTGGTCCATGCCCTAGGTAAGAGGAAGTCATCCTTAGGGCAAGCGGGTAAGATCCGAAATCTGTGAGGCAATCCGAACCCCCCCCTGTCGCTTAGTGACAGGTAACGATGAGAAACCATTGAGGATAGTCAATAGGCAAGATAAGGAACGAAAGGATCGTTGGAGCTCCTCTTTGCCAAGATAGCAATGTGTGGATGCATCTTTCCTCACATTTCTGTTTGACTGGTTTGGCAATCGGGGTTTAGGTGATGTTATGGACGGCGAATGGTAGGAAATCAATTCCTCTGGCATGTCAGCGTAAGACCATGCTGAAGCTTGGTTGCGAGCACGGAGCAGGTAGTAAAGGCAGCTGTTCGGATGTGTTAAGGGATTGTCCAATCTTCACAATTGATGATCCTCTCCATGTGGATTTGATTTCTTTAATGGTAGATCGTTCGTTCAGCATAGTTGGTCATATGGAGGCTCGTTGAATATAGAATAATCCGCGCCAAGTTAAGTGAGGATGCGTCTCATCCTTGCATTCAACAACATGAATCACAGGCGAATCCTCTTCGAGCATTCTGGATAAAGAAGGGGCAAAGATATTGGGTCGTCATGTAATTCGCGTTGATTCGTAGAGGACCTATGAAGATAACAGTTATGAAAAAAAAAAGTTAGGAGGGATGGGATTCCGGGTCTATAGATCGTCTGCGGTGATATGGCAAAGTGGGTGATGATGATTTGGTAGGTTGGTATTGGGGTGCGACGTCTTCTTCTTTTCCAGGCATCCCTCTACATCATGGGTCCTGGTGTACGTGATAGTCGTCAGATTTTAGACTCCTCATAACTTATCGGATCCCGGTTTTAGACGGGTCTAGGTCTAAGTGGGGTAATGTAAATGGTCCGCATTCTCCACCAACAAGCAAGATTTTGGCGTAAGATCCTTTGAGTGGTCAAAAGCGGAAGAGGATGAGGGTATTGTTGTGCGGAGTTTTGGGTAATGTTTGGGCATGATTGGTTCGTGGTGGTTTAGCTGGGGTGTTGATACATGTTTTTATTAAACGTGATTTCTTTTGGGGCGCAGAAGCTATGATTGGATGATGAGGCCACAGAGACTGGTAATCCATAAAACAACCAGGGGAATAGGGTGACTGAAAACAAATCTTTTGATGAGTGGAATTTGTTTAGAACAAGGGTTGATAGGGGGGACAGGATACGCGGAGTGACGGTGTTGCTATACCCTGGAATTTCTGTATAGGGTGCGGAAGGCGAGGTTTGTTTTGAAGAAACGTGGAGTTATATATATGATGTAAAGGGTAGAGGTGGGGTCCCATATGGAAGGTAGGTATGAAAATGACGAATGGTTTTTGTTGTTGATAGGGTCACGGATTGAGTTTGTCTCCTAGTGCGGAGCCGGATTTATTTGTGGAGAGATCGGTCGCTTAGGCGGTGCGTTATACTGGGCATTGGTGAGGTCCCAAGCGTAGGGGAAGATCTGTTAAGTTGATAGAAGTTGCGGGGCATTGGTAGAGGTGAGGGGGGGTGAAGGTTGAGAAAGGTCATTTTAGTCTTAAGCACTTCGGGTAATATGGTGAGCATCAGGATCAGCATTTGCATTGAGTAGAAAAGGGTACTCAAACGTCCTTTTTGAATGAGGCTTTTCTTTTTTGCTGAATATAGACTGATCGATGCGGGAAGTCTACAAGGGATATGTATTGTGTTACTCTTGAGGTCTTCATGAAGCTGATCAATGCGAGAAGCTTCTGATAAAGGCTGACTTTGTATAGCTGTCCTTCGAAGGGAGCAGTCTATTTATAGTAGCAGATATGATTGTAATGCATAGCTGTCCTTCGGGGGAGCAGTCTATATATAATAGCAGCAATAGTTCGACATATAGCTGTCCTTCGAGGGAGCAGTCTATATTTAATTTAGATGACTAGATGTTCGTTTGGCGTGAAGCATCTAGTTTAGTAGGAAGTTTGACTCAAGAAAATCCCATAAGAATACGGCTTATTTTAATATTTTGAAGTCATGGACTAGACTAAAAAAGGGGAAGGCAATCATCAAGGGGAGGTGAGGATCAAACTATGTGAGCTTGATTGTTATTATGAAGTGTAGGAAATAGAGTGTATGTAGTGGTAAGTGAGCTCAAGGGACGAGCGGTAGGTAGATAAGAAGGAGTGATATAACACTAATTCAACAGTAGAATGGTCAAAGATGCAAGGCATTAAGGGGTTCAGCTCAGGTTGACCATTAAGTGAAGCTAAACGATAAGTACCAGATCCATAGGTATGGAGTGATTATATAAGGCCCAATCCAATTGGGAGCAAATTTTCCACGTTTTCTCTTCTCTAGTTTGGTTACATGTTGATTCTCTTTGAGAACAAGATCACCAACCTTAAAGGTACGCTCATGAAGTCACTTATCATAAGCACGTTTAATGCGTTTTTGATAGATTTGAAGGTGATCAAGAGCTGTAAGACGGCGTTCGTCAAGAAGCTCCAATTGGGCTAAACGCTCTTGGTGGAAATCATCGTTGGTGAGAATATCCTGAAGAGATATTCTAAGGGAGGGTATTTGTATTTCGAGAGGCAAAACAGCCTCGGTACCGTATACCAAAGAAAAAGGTGTGGCGTTAGTAGAGGTACGAATGCTAGTACGATAAGCCCAAAGGGCAAAGGGAATGTGATCGTGCCAATTTCTTCCGGATTCATTGACAACTTTCATGAGGATTTTGGTTAGTGTTTTATTAGAGGACTCGGCTTGTCCATTGGCTTGTGGATAGTAAGGTGATGAGAAACTAAGTTTGATACCAAAGTTGTCACAAAGGTCTTGCAACAACTTGTTTTGAAAGATTTTCCATTATATGTTATCAGGCGATGAAGGAAACACCAAAACGACAGATAATGTGGTGGTTAATGAACTCGACAATTTTTCTTTTTTGATTGAAATGAGTGGAATAGCCTCCACCCATTTTGTGTAATATTCGGTCGCTGTGATTATCCAACGGTGACATTGTGAAGAGGTTGGGTGAATCTCACCAATAAGGTCTAAACCCCATTGTGAGAAGGGCCAAAGATCTCGAGCGATCTGGAGCGGGTGGCTAGGAGTATGTTAAGGTTGGCATGTTGCTGACAACATAACACAACGCTTAACATATTCCTAGCAGTCGTTATTGAGAGTAGGCCAATAATAACCAAGGCGAAGGATTCGTTTGGCCACGGCAAGGCCGCTAAAATGTCCACCACAAATACCGTCATGGACCTATTGGATGGTATGAGTGGCCTCCGTGCCAGTTAGACAGCGAAGGAGGATGCCATCAAAGCCACGTTTATAGAGGAGTCCCCCCATGACAACATAACGTGAAACACTTTTAAGAAAAGCACGTTTGCCGTTACTAGTAAGGTCAGGTGGGAGGACAGAGATTGTAAGGTAGTCGTGAAATTGGTGGGTACCAGGTATCCTGTGAATTAGTAGACACAGTATTTATCATACAACTACCGGGGGGTGAATAGGATGGGGCAAAAAGTTGTTGGACCACGACGAATAATTCAGAGGCAGTTGGCGCGGTGGGGAATTTGCGAGGCTAAGCAAGCCATAGTATCCGCAAATTTGTTAGTGGAGCGGGGGAATGGTTTGTATAGAATAGTGGGTAAATAAGGCTAGAAGTGAATCCACGTAGTGTTTGTATTTTTGAAGTTCCTCATTTTTGCATTGGTAGACGCCCATAACTTGATTGAATACCAATTGAGAGTCGCCAAAAATGTTGATAGATTTGATACCTAAGTGTAACGCAACTTGGAGACCCAGAACAAGGGCCTCGTATTCCGCTGTATTATTAGTGAAAGGGAAATCAAGTCGGAATGAAAGAGGCATAGGTTCAGCGTTGATAGGAATGAGAACAACGCCGGCTCCTCCGCCGCACTGGCATTTAGATCCGTCGAAGAATAGGGTCATTGGGTACGACTCCTCCGTGAGGGAAAGAGTAGCGATGAGTTCGTCGGGAAATGTGAAATTGGTAAATTGTTCCCCAGGTAAAGGAGCTTCTGCAAGTTGGTCTGCGATGGTTTGTCCTTTGATTGATTTCTGGTGGACAAACTCAAGGTCGAGGTCAGCGAGAAGCATGAGCCATCTGGCAATGCGTTGGTTCAGATGAGGTTTGGCATACATGTAATGGATGGGGTCTGTATTGGTGATGATGAAAGTCTTGTGATTTAGAAGGTAGTGTCGGAGTTTGGTGGCCACGAATGATAGGGCAAGGCACAATTTTTCTACATGTGTGTACTTAGTCTCATAGTCCACCAAAGTACGACTTATATAATAAACGGCTTGTTCGTGATTCTCAGAGTCACGATGTGCAAGTATGGCTCCTACAGCATGGTCAGTGGTGGAAAGGTAAAGGTAGAAAGGGCGGTCGTCTTGGGGTGGGATAAGCACGGGTGGCTGCAAGAGATAGGATTTGAGAGCTTCGAAGGCTTGGTGACATTCTTCGCTCCATTGAAAGGCAATGTCCTTTTTAAGAAGGTAATGAAAAGGTTGACATCGATCCGAAAGTTGGGAGATGAAACGTCGGATAGATTGGAGCTTACCTTGTAAACTACGCAATTATTTGAGATTTTTGGGTGGGGGCATTTCTAGGATAGCTTTGAATTTAGATGGATCGACCTCAATGCCACGCAAAGAGACGATAAAGGCAAGAAGTTTTCCCGAAAGAACACCAAAGACACATTTCTTTGGTTGAAGGCAGACATAATATTGTAACAGGCGATCAAAAATAATGGTTAAAACATCGAGATGTTCACTACGATGTTTAGACTTGCCGAGAAGATCGTCGACATAGTCTTCAAGGATAGTGTGCATAATGTCATGAAAAATGTAGGTCATAGCCCGCTGATAGGTAGCACCAGCATTCTTAAGGCCAAATGGCATGACACGATAACAGAAGGTTCCCCAAGGAGTTATGAAGGTAGTTTTGTGTTGATCGGCAGGGGCAACCAAAATTTGGTTGTATCCTGAAAAGCCATCCACGAGAGAGAGCATCTCATGACCTGCAGTTAGATCAACAAGTTGGTCAATGCTAGGTAAGAGGAAGTCATCCTTAGGGCAAGCGAGGTTAAGATCCCGGAAATCTGTGCATATCCGAAGTCCCCCTGTCGCTTTAGTGACAGGTACGATGTTAGAAATCCATTGAGGATAGTCAATAGGCAAGATGAAGGAAACAGAAAGGAGTCGTTGGAGCTCCTCTTTGACCAAGAGAGCAATGTGTGGATGCATTTTTCTCAATTTCTGTTTGACTGGTTTGGAATCGGGGTTTAGGGTGATGTTATGGACGGCGATGGTAGGATCAATTCCTGGCATGTCAGCGTAAGACCATGCGAAAGCTTGGTTGCGAGCACGGAGAAAGGTAGTAAAGGCAGCTTGTTCTGATGTGTTAAGGGATTGTCCAATCTTCACAATGTGAGGATCCTCCTCCATGTGGATATTGATTTCTATGGTAGATTCGTTCAGCATAGTTTTGGGTTTCAGATGGTAAGGCTCGTTGAATATAAGAATCATCCGCGCCAAGGTAAGTGAGGATGGAGTCGTCATCCTGGCATTCAACAACATTAATCAAAGGCGAATCCTCTTCGATCATGTCTGGATAAAGAAGGGGCAAAGAAGATGGGTCGTCATTATCGCGTTGATACGTGAGAGGACCTATGAAGATAACATTTATGAAAAAAAAAAGTTAGGAGGGATGGATTCAGGGTCTATAGATTCTGCGGGTGATGATGGCAAAGTGGGTGATGATGATTTGGTAGGGGCGACGTCTTCTTCTTCCAGGCATCCCTCTACATCATGTCCTGGTGTACGGTGATAGGCGCAGATTTTAGACTCATCATAACTTATCGGTCGAGGTTTAGACGGGTCATAAGGTCTAAGTGGGGGTAGGGAAATGGTCGCATTCTCCACCAACATAGCAAGGATTTTGGCGTAAGATCCTTTGAGTGGGTCAAAATCGGAAGAGGATGAGGGTATTGGTTGTGCGGGTTTTGGTAATGTTTGGGCATGATTGGTTCGTGGTGGTTTAGCTGAGGGGTGTTGATACATGGTTTTTATTAAACGTGATTTCTTTGGCGCAGAAGCTATGTTGGATGATGAGGCCACAGATGACGTGGTATCAGAAAACAACCACGGGGAAATAGGAGTGACTGAAAACAAATCTTTTGATGATGGAATTTGTTTAGGGTTGATAGGTGGACAGGATACGCGGAGTGACGGTGTTGCTATACCCTGGAATTTCTGTATAGGTGCGGAAGGCGTAGGTTGTTTTGAAGAAAACGTAGGAGGTATGATATATTGATGTAAGGTAGAGGGATGGGGTCCCAATATGGAAGGTAGGTATGATGACGATGGTTTTGATTGTGATAGGGGCACGGATTGAGTTTGTCTCCTAGGTGGCGGGGGCGGGTTTATTTTTGGATAAATCGAGTCGCTTAGGCGGGTGTGTTAGACTGGGCATTGGTGAGGTCCCAAGCGTAGGGGAAGATTTGGCTAAGTTAATAGAAGTGGAAGGGGCATTTGGTAGAGGTGAGGGGGGTGAAGGTGAGAACATGGGCATTTTAAGCTTCTGTAAGCACTTCGGGTATATGGTGGAGGCATCAGGATTGGTCATTTGCATTTGAGTAGAACATGGCCTACTCAGACGTTCCCATAGGGCCTGTCTATCTTCTGTGGAATGACAGTCCTCACGGGTGAATATGAACTTTTGTACGGAAGAAAGACGGGTTGTGATTCCAGTCCACTGTAGGTGTGATACAGGGGGTAGATGAGGCATTGTATCCATAGATGTTAAGAGGTCGACTGGTCGTTGAAAAGATTTAGGTGATGAGGGACTAATAGGTAGGAGGGCGTGTTTTGAGAGGATCTGTTATGGTTAAAGAATTTGGTGATGTTGGTGTAGGAGATTTCTCGTCTAAGGATGTAAAAAGGAGTGGCGTACCCTCCTCTTGTGCGGCAAGAGCGGTAGAAGGAGACGTCTGGGAAATGGATAGATTAGATAACATCCGCTCGCAGTCTTGTAGGGATGTGGTGTAAGAAGACTCATTGATGGGAAGAGAAGTCTGGGCAGTTAACTCTTTTATGGGTAAAGGAACGATTTCGCTTTGGCTTGATGGTGGTAAAGGAGGTTCGGGCTCCTGTGTTAGTGAGGAGGCTTGATTCAAAATTTTCTCGATAGAGACGTTTGGCTGGGTATCGAATACTGCATGGATCTCATGAACACTCTCCTCGGCTAAGATATCTTGGTTTACGTTACTATTGGACGAGTGATTCGGGAATGGCTTGTTGAAAATTTTCAGATTTCGGTTAGCAGGGGCGTTAGGATTATCAAGGGCTATATCCCCCGCATCAACCATTTCCTGCACTATGTTTTTCAACATCTTGCAGTTCTCATGACTGTGTCCCTTCACGCGGTGGAAGTTACAAAAGTCATTTTCTTTGTACCAGGAAGGTATGGCGCGAGTGGAATCAAACCCAGAATGAGGTTTAACAGGAGGTAAGGTAATGGCTCCTGCTTTGAGCAATTTTTCCAATATCACACCATATGTTTCTCCCAAGGGAGTGTAGTTGATGGGCTCTGCTTTATACTTATAAGTGGTTTTTGGTGGAGTATTAGACGGTGGGTTGGGATTTGACCATCACCGCGTGAACAGCTCCTTTTGATTTAGAAGAAGTGGACGTGTGAGGAGTGGTGGTATTTGGTTTATTGGTAGAATCAGGAGTTCGGAAAGTGGAGTTTTTGTTGCGCAACCGCAATTTCTCTTCCTCTAAGGCTCGAATTTCTAATTTTCGAGCCATAGTAAAGGCCTCGTCGAATGTACGGAAAGTTTGAATTTGGAGGGTAGGGGAGATGTGCTTAGCACAGGCCCACGTAAATAGTTCGATAAGTTTGGTTTGAGGCAAGGCATACGTAAGTTGGTTGATAAGACCCCGCCATCGTCCAACGAAATCTGCGATAGATTCGTCCTCAAATTGTCGGATGGCATAGAGGTCGGTGATAGATACTTTCTTGGCAATGTTAATGGAGAAATGATCCAAGAAAGATTGGGCTAGTTGGTTAAAAGAGAAGATTGAGTGCTGGGTTAAAGCACTGTACCACTCCAAGGCAGGTCCTGATAAGGACATGGGAAAGGTGCGGAGTAACAAGGCATCATCATGAGCAATCAAATAACAAGCGTGTCTAAATGATCGCAAGTGTTGTTGAGGATCCTCTTTACTGTTAAAACGAGTAAATTTTGGCAACTCCCATTGAGGAGGATATGAATGAAGGGGGACAGAAGGGTGAATGGGCTCCCGACAAACTTGCTCATATGTCAAGGCGCTACGACTTCCTGAAACAGAAGCCTCCAGGTTTTGCATTTTGTCCATCATTTGTTTAATTAAGTCAGTGGTTGGATGAGATGATGGTGTGGTTGTGGTGAATGGAGGTAGATTGGACCAAGGACCACCGCTAGACACTGGTGGGGTTAAGTGTTGATAAGGTGTGGAGGATGAATATGTTGAGGCGACTGAATAGGGGTGTCCTATATAGGATGTTGAGGTTACTGGATACGTGTATGGGAATGAAAAGGTAGGCGGAGCTTGAGAAGGAAAGCTCGTGTGGATAGGTGGCAGAGAGCAAGTCATGAACGGAGCAGTCTGCAAGAGAGATGAGGTAGGGGCGGTCGATGGTAATGATATGTGGGGTCCAAGATTAACAAAAGGAAAGCTAATCGGGGTCGTATGAACCTCTGCAGCCGTCGGATTGGGAGACGGGGCTAGAGATGCAGAAGCAAGGCAGTATTATCAGGCGGGAGTGGGAGCTAAATGAGCAGCTATACTGATAGGCATACCTACAAGGAGCTGACCATCAGGTGTACGGTCAGGGGTATGAGACAAATAGTATTGTACAGCGCTGGAATTGGCATCCAAAAACTTGGCAAAGTCCTTATCTCCCACAGGGATTTTAGGAACCTCGCTGGTATCAGTAGGATTCCCTATAGAATGTGAAGGGGGTCATTCAGGCAAAGACACAGAGCAGGCATGTGAAACCATGGCGGCGGCTTGCTTCCGAGTGATGACAACCATGGACAGAAGTTCACAGTAGGGTTTTAATCTGTCAGGAATAGAAACAAACTCAGACTGGTATGTTGAAAATTGTGCAGTGAATATAAGATTAGCAGGGGCTTGTCAGGATTACCGAGGGTTATATCACCCCCACGTGTACGACCATTTCCTGTACTATATGTTTTAAACCTTCAACATCTTGCAGTTTTCATGACTATGTCCTTTTATTGCGGTGAAAGTTACAAAAGTCATGTTCGATGAAGCAAGGAGAGATGACTTTCACTAATGCGAAAACTAGGAAAGCAAGACAAATTCTTTACGAAATGAGGTATAACAAAAGCAGCAACAACAAGTGATAGCTTCCTAGCTTTGAGCAAATAAGCAAGAGAAAGAAACGCCAAAAGTGTGTCCCACCGGGCGTGCCAAAATGTTTCACTCGGAAATGTGTCGTTCCTTTTAGAAACAGATAAGGTTAGGGGCTAGGAGGAATGGACGGTGTTAGAGATGTCGACCATTACCGCGTGTGACGCGTACCTTTTGATTTAGAGAGAAGATCAGGCTGACTGCGAAGAACTCCTGGTGTTTGGCTTCTTGGTAGAAAGGACTACCTGCAAATTGGGGTTTAAGTTACACAAGGACCACAATTTCTCTTGATCTAAGGCTCGAATTTCAAGTTTTCGAGGAAACTGCCTAAAGGCCTCGTCGAAATATGCGGAAAGTTTGAATTTCGAAGGTGGTCAGTTTCCCTGAGATGTGTATCAATTAAGTTGTTTCGTTACTGGCGCAGGCCCGCGTAAATAGTTCAATGAGTTCAGTTTGAGGCAAGGCATACGTAAGCTGGTTGATAAGGCCTCGGCATCGTTAATCAGAGGGAATCTGCGATAGATTCGGTTACTGATCAACCGATTGCCGGTTACTGGCATAACCGATACCGGTGGGTTCTAGGATACTTTCTGGGCAATGGTTAATGGTGAAATGATCCAAGAAAGATTGGTTTAGTTGGATGATATTAGAGAAGATCGAGATGATGAGAGGTAAAACAATGTACAGCTAGATGCAATGGCACGTTGGGTAGTGGATTCAGAAACGGATTTAGGAAGGACTGAGAGTAACAAGGCGTCAACATAAGAAATGTTATAACAGAGGACATGGCTAAGATGTGACTCGCTGGTGTTGACTAAGATGCAAGCTGATCTCTCTTTGCTGTTAAACGACTTCTAGTACTTTGGCCACTCGTCATCTGAGGAGGCTATGAATCAAGTGACAGAAGGGTGAATGGACTCCTGTTCCTCGCTCCCATGTCAATCTCCCTTTTTCCAGAAACCAAAGCCTTCAGGTTTTGCATTTTGTCCATCCGTTGTTTGATGGAATCTGTAGTTGGATGCCCATTTATGAGGGAACCGAATAGGCGGTGTCCCATATACCGACGGCGGTCGAGGTTAGGATACCGTGCATCGGTAAGGAAAAAGTAGGCGGATTTTTAGTAAGGAATAGCCCACCTTCCCTGCTTTTCTCCCGAGAGAGTCAGTCATGAATGGAGCTTGGTCAAGTGATTAGAGAGGTCGAGTTTTGGGTGCGAGAAAGGTGGTAACGATACGTGGGGTCCAAGGTTAACCAAAGGAAAGCTAATTGGGGTCGTATGAACCTCTGAAGCTGTCGGATTGGGAGACGGGGCTAGAGATGTAGGAAGTAAGGCATTGTTATCAGGAGGAGTGGGAGCTAAATGAGCAGCTATACTAATAGGCATGCCAATAAGGAGCTGACCATCATGGCGTACGGTCAAGGGGGCATGAGACACGATAGTATTGTACAGCGTCTGGGATTTGCATCCAGAAATTTGGCAAAGTCCTTGTCTCCTACAGGAATTTGGGGGATCTCACTAGTGTCCGTAGGGTTCCCTATAGAATGTGAAGGGGGTGATTCAGGCAAAGACACAGAGCAGGCATGTGAAACCATGGCGGCGGCTTGCTTCCGAGTGATGACAACCATAGACAAGAACACACAGGAAAGTTTTAATCTATCAAGAACAAAAACAACCTCAGAATGATGAATTTGGCAAGTTGTCTGGTTTGTCAGGGGCTGATGAAGATAGTAACCGATATCGGTTTACTAACCTGCAATGTCGGTCACAGAGAAAATGACGTGGTCCCTTAACCGATGCGGTGTCAAAAGTCTAGGATAAGAAGATATAAAAGGCTGCTAATTTGATTTTTAGCAACGTTGAGTATATTTATCAACTTATTGATCACAGAAGACAAAGTATGACAGAGAAAACAGAATTTGGAAACAAGCAAGAGGCACGCGCAAATCTAGAGATTAATCCTAGGGTTAATTTTAGTTATCGTGGGCTTATGCCTTTAGACGTAAGATGATGTCAGAATCCTAAACAACAAGACCAAGGGGAAATGTCAAGTTTGTTTTGGCTTATAAGGTTACCTCAATCGGGCTTAGAGGAATACCGCGGAAAAGGGGGGATGTTTGAGCTGTTGTGTTAATTGTGAAGTGATTCGGTATGTGTTGTGCAGTGAAACTGAGGTTAATTTCCTGTCAATACCGGGATATTACCCCCACGTGTACGACCTGTTACTTAATCTATGTTCACTAGAATTGAAGAACAACAAGCAGGAATGCAATGCACGTGTTTTAAACCCAAATCGAAAATTATATTCGATGAAGCAAGAGAGATGACTTTCACTAATGCGAAACTAGGAAAGCAAGACAAATTCTTTACGAAATATATAATATTAAAAAAGCAGCAACAGCAAATATGCTTCCTAAAATCAAAATGAAAGAAGAGAAAGAACCCAAAATGGGTCCCACCGGTGCGTGCCAAAATGTTTCCCTCGGAATGTTTCGGCTTCTGGGAATAGAGTTGCTTCTATCCTTTCATTCCTTTTAGAAACATATGAGGTTAGGGTTAGGAGGAATACCTGTTGAATGTCGAGATGGTGTGCGCGTACCGTAGAGAAAGATCAGGCTGACTGCAGAGACTCCTTTTTGTCTTGGAAGGACTACCTGCAAATAAGAACACAAGACCACAAGATTTTGATTAAACAATAAATGAGGAAACTACCTTGGGCCCAGGAAATATAAAACTTCCTTTCGAAGGTGGTCAGTTCCCCTGCTAATATGAATTAACACAAAAGACTTCAAAATATTAATTAAATTATTTCGTTAAACTGGGTAGGGGGAAAGGCTGGTTTTCTAAAATTTTGGATCAGATACTTCTATAACCGATGCCGGTCACTGATAACCGATGGCGGTTACTGATAACCGATAGCGGTTGGTTCTACGATCTTCTTGGCAGCTATGGTGTTTGTAATGGTCTGGTTTTTGGATGGTATTAGGAAATGGGATGGTTAGAAGCAAAAGAATGACAGTTAGATGCAATGGCACGTTGGGTAGTGGATTCAGAAACGGATTTAGGAGCACTGAGATTCAAGAAGCATAAGAAATGTTATAACAAAGGACATGCAAGATGTGACTTACTGGTTTTGGCACAGATGCAAGTTGATCTCCTTGGTTGTATTACACTTCTGGTATTTCCACTCGTCTCTGCTCTGTCAAGTGAAGATCTGGACTCTGTTCCTCACTCGCAATGCTCTCTGTTGATCCAGAAATCCTTTGACTGATCTCCAAAATGAAATTCCGATCCATTGTTTTGGTTTGGGGAGCCCATTTATAGGGAACCGATGGCGGTTGCGTAACTGACGGCGGTCGAGTAGGAACTGGCATCAGTCAGGAAAAAGTAGTCTATTTTTAGTAAAATAGCCCACCTTCGCTGCTTTTCTCCCAAGAGATCAGCTGCAGGCTTGGTCAAGTGGCTATAAGGTCGGCTTTGGGTGCGAGTAAGGAGGCATTAGTTATGGATGTGAGTCTAGACCAAGCCATAAGTCTTAATTAGGTTAGTTTAGGGTTAGGGCTAGGTCATGATGAGGTGGCAAAGTGAGGTGGTGGGTAAGGTATGTGGATTTATCAATTACAAGGTAATTAATAAATAATTGTGTAAATTTTAGGTAATGAGGTTAGGTTGCGAAATGGGATGCGGGTCACAAGGGGTCGTAAGACACGAATTTGGTGTCTACAGATTTCTTACATTGAAAGGGGGAAAAAATTGGTTCCTCGCCATAACAATGAGAGGTTGATTATTCCTGGGTGTAGGAAACCTTCTATAAGGAGGAGTTGAATGACCCCTAGGAGGTGATGCTGCAACAAGTGATGTTGAGATGCCTCTTCTCCTTCTCCTTGGAGGAGACAAGGATAGTTTGATATGATGATAATTTCCTTTCTTTGAAGAAGCTCTTGTTTGAATTCTTTGTATAAGTTAACACATTGATATTTGAAGTAAAAAGATATAAAGTTGTCAGGTACTTCGATTTTTGGAAGTGAGAAGATAAGTACCAACTTTGGTCCCACCAGGCATGCAAAAAACTATTATCGCCAAATCACTGCACCCTTTGGATGGCCATAATGTGAACAAAACGTTTAGTTTGATTGGGTAATATGGGATCACCTCTCAATCTATGGGACTTGGGCTCGAGGTGAACCTCCAGAGATGGAAAAATTCCTCTTCCTAAACTAAGTGCTATGCTACTCCTAGTGCAATAAAATGATTATCTAGACCTATGCTAACATTTTCATGGGCTTTATGGAAAGAGATTTGCAAGAAATGAAACTATAATAGGGATGGTGATGCACCAAATAAAGGGTGTTTCTAGACTCATGAAGGATTAATTTGAAGAGGGTGTTGTGCACCACAAGTCAAATTCACCTACTGTAACTTAGAGAGGGTAGAAAAATACCATATACTAGGAAGAATGCATTCCCTTTGTTAAAATCAATCAGACAAAATGACCTGTCAGTTTTCCAGTGAAGAATGATGAACTTGAGAAAGGTGAACAAGCACCACAACTCAACTGCATGTAATACTCCACCACTTGATAAACACAGAACTCCAAGAACCTGCAATAGAAACTTGGACTTGCATAGTTTCCCTGCAAGTGTGACAAGGGCACAAAGAAGTATAAAAGGATGAAAGGAAAAAGATTAGTCACAAAACACACACTTTTATTACTTCAAAAACATGCACAATGCATCATACATTCAGAAGAGGCAATGGTTACCACTACAATCTTAAAAGAGAGGCTTGAAAGTTCAACTATCTAATTGTCTAACTTGTCCAACCTGTTGGAATGAGATTATTCTTTACATTTATATAAAATCACTTTGAAGAGAAAGGATGGAGAAAGCCTAAATTCTTGGGCATGAATAAAGGCACATGATGGCCTTCATGATAATTACATAATTTAATTACACCTATCCATTATACTCAATAAATTAAAAAAATGAACTTATCCATATTAAAATAATATTTTTAATAAAATATTTTAATAAAAAACATTTCCTTTGGTGGGACCCCTTAAGGTTCAGTTTGTGCTTGGAAGGGGCATTTAATTTACAAGATGAATCAACTTGGTAGTTGGCTCACCTACTAAATCACTGAGTTGGTTGGTGAACTGTCATACAATCATGGAAAGCTCCTTGTTTGTTATTGACCACTTCTTAGCATTATCCACGTCATAAATTTCTCTTTTTTCTCCACATTGATCGATATTTACTTTATTGCCATGATACCTTAGGATCCTTATATTATCGGCGAGCTCTCACACTTGGAATCCCATAATTTATATTTACTTTACCAACATGTTGACCCAGTCTTATCTCCACCGAGTTGGTATATGTGCATTGGTTGGCGATTCATTACATAGATAGTCTTAAAGATAAACAACCCCAACTAATATGAAATTAGTGACCTTAGTTTAATCACTTCCAGGTCCAATTGACACAACATGGATTCCACGACTTCCACTACTCATTGGAAATCCCTTACATGTCGGGATAGATTGGTATTTGAATGATGATGTCATGCCTTACATGTCACATGACTTCCATGTATTACCACCCTAACAACCACCTCTCCATATGACCTAGTCATGCATTTGCAACCTACCCCACTTCACTCGGGATACATGTCATTTCTAACATGTTCTCTTTGTTGTATTTCTTGGATCAGGATCCCGAACATCATTTTTCCAAGCTCGACATGGAATTTTTATCAGGAAATTCTATAAGATAGGAGTGGGAATCCCAAACTTTCAAAGCCATTTTTTCCATATGTTGCCTTGGGAAATTGGTTCCTAATGCCCACTTCTCCACATGTTTCACACATTGTTGGCATGGTTCCTCAGAAAACCTGAGCTCACAATTGAGCATGTTGGCACTAATCCTAAGCCTAGTTAGATATTCCTTGTTAGCTCCCCTCGAGCTACCTTGTTACCCACTCAAAGCTAAGTTCTCTGTGAAACAATGAGAAAAAAAATTCCTCCACCATGTAACTGCCGAGTCATGCCTATGAGCCAATGTGATGATCTCTCAACGGCTCGGTTGCCACCCCATGTCCGAGTGAGCTTGCTCATAACTTGGCTCCCTGTTCGAGCGACTTGACCATTAAGCATGATTCTTATCCAAGCTTGAAAGTGAACTAGCTCCATCGAGCTTGAGCATCTTCCCCAAGGTGAGTGATCTAATCAAGATGTGTCACTCGACCTATTATCCACCAATTCATGTCTACCCATCACCAACGTGAAATTGAGCTCTGACTCGGCCTTACCGAGACTCTTCTTTTCCTCTTCATGAGTACTTCACTAGCTGAGTAACTCAATCATTGAGCCATTGAGGTGAGTTGGCTCCTCATCTTGTGATTCGAGCTATGGTTATAGTTCATTCAAATTCTTTTACAATTGTCTTCTTACTTGAGATCGATCATTCTCCATTTGTGCCAAGGGGAATTCATCTTGTTATTTCTATGAGCAATCTCCTCAAACCAATGACTTAGCTCATCTTTAGAGCTCCTTCATGAACTTGAGTCCTTTCTCTAAGAAACTCACCTCCATGATCAAGTTCTTCACCAAAATGACTCCTATGCAACCATGTCAAGCCAAAATTCCATTACACCTACTCAGAAGCTTTTGTCAACTGTTATTACCACAAGATCACTGGAATGAGCTTGACCTACACCAATTTTAAATGTATCCCCATGAAATGAGAACTCATTGATCTGATCTTGTGATTTGAATCAATCAAGCCATGAGTTGAGCCATCCCTCAATTTTTACACCCTTGACTAATCAGATCTCACCTGTCATCTCTTTCTACCTATGACTAAGCGCCAAGTTGCTTCACTTCAAAGATTCACTCACCAATTATGTAAACCATACTAAAAAATAAAAAAAAACTTATTTCCATGTATTTCCAGAGCCTTACACTAAACGACTTGTAAATTTTTTACCGAACTTTCTTATTAACAAATCTGATCGAGTTATATCCGATAGCTCGCTAGCCACTCATGAACTCATCTTAGCCCAATACATTGAGATAAATTTTTCAAGTCGATCCATTCATTCATACTAACGAGATAGTCCTTCATGTTCATTTTCAAAAGGATTCCCCATGTCACTTGACCTCGCTCAAGTTTCCTATCTGGCCCCATGCCGATGAATCCCAATGTGCTTGACTTTGAAGTTGGAGCTCCTTTTTGATCTCTCCTGAGATAACCAAGTTGTTCCCTATTTACTGCCTATGAGCTCCAATGAATATTTTTTGAACTCACCATGGTATTAATGTCTGAGGTACTAGACATTTGTGTATATCTCGCCACTCAAGCCATATATTGAGATCTCTATAGTTTAAATGCTGAGATCCCATGTTGTATTAGTCTTCCAAAATTAACTTAGCTCTCAAGGGATTTCATAGCTTAATCCAATCTTACTTAACTTGGCCAATGCTGAGTATTATTTTCCTTACATCCAGTCATGAGCTTCACACCTATGAACCCCTCTTGCAAGCCCAAGTTACCTGATAATCTATTTATGCCTCAACACATTGCATTCTGCCACCGAGTTTAGTGCCGAGCTATCAAATTTTCATGTTTGAGCTCCTAAACATTGCTCTACCCACACATATCTCTTTAATGTTACTCCTAATGTTGAGATCATGACTCTACATGATATCATTGATCACCATACATCATGCAAACTCCACTTACTATGTTGAAATCGATCCCCTTAACGAATTGACCATTCACCGAGCTTCAAACCCGAGATATGAGCTTAACGTGCTTTCCAATCTCACGAGCCCTAAAAAACTCAACCTTATAAAAGCTGAATGATGACCAACAACTCACTTTTAGATTCCTGAGAAGCTCGATGAGCTGCTCGGCGAGTTGTTTGAACTCAAAGCCCCGTTTGGGTATTTTAACACCTGGCTTCTTAAAATTTTGAATTTTCCTGGATTTTCTCAAATCATGAGGATCATGAAATGAAAAAGGACCCCTTTACATATGATCAATCACTAATTACCATTTTTTCCCTCATTCACTGGAAGTGGGCCCCAAATCCAATTCTCTTTCTCTAAACATACTTCGAACCTCCAAAACACTGGAAAAGGGAAGAATCACTCAAGATGACTCTGAAACTACCCAGAACATTATGAGCACTTTTAAATTAAAAATTTACTCGAAATGTCATGGAATTATTCATGAAGACTCTTTTCCAATTTTAGAGAACAATAAGCCCCTATTTGTCCAATTTCGCCCCATGGGCAAAAAATTGGATAATAGTAGCCTCAGAGCCATTGACTAAATAAAATTGCATAACACCTATAAGATTACAAATGCTAGTCTGATAAGCCCAAAGAGAACACAAAATTTGTATATTTTCATTCCAACCTACTTGATTGATAGGTATCATGAAGATTTTATGGATTTTTTTGTTAGAAGCTTCTGCTTGACCATTTTCTTGTGGGTTGTATGATGATGATAATATTAGCTTGATGTTGAAAGTGTTGCATAATTTCTTAACTTCCTTGGTTTTGAAATATCTTCCATTATTTTGTGATAAGTTTGTGAGAGATGCCAAAGTGATATATGATATGTTGGTAGATGAAATTGACAGTTTTATTCACTTCAGTAAAGACCACGGGAATGGCCTCTTCCCATTTAGTTAAATATTCAGTAGTAGTTATGATAGAATGATTTTGTTTTGATGAACGAGGGTTTATGAGGCCAATGAGGTTAAGACCCTATTGTGATAAAGGACATATATATTGAGCGGGTTATAGGGGACGAATTACTATGTGAGTGATATTGGAATGTTGTTGAAATTTAACACACTTCTTGAAGTATGTGTGACCATTTTAATCAAGGGTGGGTCAGTAATATCCCATTTGTAGAACATGTTTGGAAAAACGTATTCCACTAAAGTGTCCACTAAATATTTCATGGCAAGTGGTGAGGTCAAAAATTTGGTCAATGTTAGGGAGTGGGAAATCGTCTTTAGAGTAGGCATAGTTAAGATCTCTGAAGTTTGTGAAAATGTGTAACTTTTTTGAGGCCTTGGTTATGGGTAGGATATTAGAAACCCATTTTGGATAGTTAATGGGTAATATGAAGCTAGCATAAAGAAGACGTTGTAATTCTTCTTTTCTAATGAAGGATACATGAGGGTGCATTCTACATATTTTTGTTTGACATGCTTAATGTTAGGGATTGTGATAATTTTTTGAAATATGATATTAGGTTCAATACCTAACATGTCACTATATGACCATGCGAAGGCCTGAATGTGTTTGGAAAGGAAAGAAATAAATTCCTTTAACTCTTCTAAATCCAAGGATTGGCCAAATTTTACTAATGAGGGTCTTGTGAAGTCCCTATGTTGACGTCGATAGTGGATTTGTTAAGAAGTGTAGATGTGTTCGATGGTAGAGTCTTCTGAAGGTAATTATCCTATGGGCACATATAAGATAATATGGATTGGTCATTGTGGAATTAAATAATATTGATGGTATGGAGTCTTCCTCTACTATTCTAGGTAATCTAAGCAAGATGATCTTAGTGTCATAATTAGTTTTATAAGGGAAAAGTCCTAAGGTAATGGTATTGATTTAAAAAATTTAGAGGGATGGAAACAACATCATCTATGTCGATAGAGTGGTTATATTAGGAGGATGATGGATCTTGTTCCATTACGGATCTAAATGTAGTGATTTTGGAGGTATCTAAAGAAGTTTTTTCAAAACCTAGTCCATATTTCTCATGAGGTTTGTGGGACTAGTCAAAGAAAAGGTCATCTATTAGGTGCATCAATGAAGATACATATGAACAAATAATTGGTTGTATAGAAAGGAGAAAATAGATATAAATGGTTTAACATGGTGTTGATTTTCACATTGTGGGGAAAGATGATTGATCCGTACATAAAAAAGATTAGTTTTATGATGGAAATAAATGAAGGAGATGATATCTCCAATGTTGGGTTCATACATCGGTGGTTTATCAAGCCTCTCATACATTTTTCAACGTAGGAAATAAGTGAAGAGTTAGAAGGTGATACTACCCCAACAAAAGAAGGTGCATGAAATCTTTGAAGGAGCTATCGTCTAGTAACTTAGATGTAGAGATGTAAGAACTTGTACAAGCATCATGAGAGACCCTGAGTTATTTTATGAAATGAACACATCATTTGGTCGGTAACTCATATGAAATGCTTTGAAAGGGTTTAGATAAGTGGGAATGGTAATAATTTTTCCTTCATGTTCATATTTTAGACAATGATGTAAGGTGGATGGGATACAATATATGGTGTGTATCTAGTGTTGTCATAGTAGCATATTGTATTGAAAGTATACTTTTACAAGATAAAAGAGTTTGTGAAGAATATTAATGCCCAATTTGGTAGGTAGGATAACCATGCCTAAAGTAGGGGCAACAATGTTGTTAAAAGCACACAATACTCTAAGTGACTGAAAAATGATAGCGTTAGGTAGTTGAAGCTGGTGAAAGCATGAGATGATATGATATTGATGCTAGTGCAATTTTCACTCATGAATCTCTTGTGATATTATTGTTAATTTGGGTGGTAACAAAGAGTGGGAGATCATAATCTTTGGGTTGTAAGGATTTGATCTCAGGATCATTGAAAGTGATAACGAAAGACATTTTGGGGGTGCTAATTAGAGTTGTGAATGGATGAGGATCATTTGAAGGTACTGATATATATTGAAGGGATTTAATCATCACTTTTCAATGTTGGGGCAAGGTTTAAACAAACTTGTAAAGGGGTACCTTCACGGGAGCTTGATGAAGTTTTTTTTATGATGGTATTATGTACAAAGGTCATGGATCGTGTGTGGAGAGCTGAAAATATGGAGACTTTAGTATTAGAATATGGTGGAGGATTAGGTGACTTAGGAATAAGGGAAATAGAGACCTTGGGTCTACTTTGATTTGAATCTTGAGGGTCTTGTGTATGGGTGTTTCATCGTTTTCTTTACTTTTTTTTGAATGACGAAACAGATAAGGGTAAGGGCTAATAGGAATACCTGTTAAATACATTGGTTGGAGGTTGATGCATGCATTCAGAATTTTTGACCCAATGCCAATTGTGAGAGCTTCCTTTTAGCTAGGATGCACTACATGTAATAGAAAACAAGACCACAAAAGAGAAGTTAAATGATGTATGACAGTGGATTACCTAGCGTATGCTAGTCCCGGGAAGTGTGATACTTCCTAGAGAAGTCGTCAATCCACTATTTAAAACAAATTAATGTGAGAAATAAGTAAATTCCTACTGTAGTTGATATGATTTAGGTATCTCATTCAAGTAAAATAAGAAAATACAATCACAACAGGATAGGTTATAGTTGGATCTAAAAGATGAGGTGTCTGTCAAGGTACTGGGACTGGTCAGGGTCTGATTCTGGGTTGTTTAGGTCAACTAGTAGGAGGTTGTTTGTATATGTTCTTTGGTAAGGTATAAAACATAGAGAACGATGTCAGTTGGGTATAACCAATGATGGTTAAGAGAGATAGATGATGGTTATGGGTAACCGGCATCGGCACAGTAGGGTGACAATAATTCAATGAAAACCTTATTATAAAGGCTAGGTGAGGTTGAATAGGGATAAAGAAGGAGATGACGAGGTCTGTGGGGATACTAATAATACTCAGAGAGGTGGAAGGGCTAGGATAAGTGATATGATAAATGGGTGGGTGAGATTTTTGGTTTTTTCAGAAAGAAGGCTATGGAAGGATGGGAATGTTAATAGAAGAATAATAACATGAATGATAAAAAATCTATAAACAGAATAAGCATGGAAATGATTAATGATAAAACACTTACCAATGTTGTAGGTCCAATGGTTGGGTGGTGGTGATGATCGGTTGATGTAATGGAGCTTGGTACACTAGTGATACTTCTCAGGATGTTACCATGAGTGCCAATGCTTCTGGATCTATCTTGGTGCTGGATATGGATGCCTAGGTTCGTGAAAAGACTCTGGTTCTACTTGCATGCAGCTCTCCTCTCAAATTTCTTACTCTCAGAATGTTCCAACCCAAAAAAAAGTTTACTTAGGTGAATAAATGGTAACCGACGATGGTTCCTAGTTGACCGATGTCGGTTTATGGATGACCGGCGTCGGTTAAGTCAGGATTCCCTAGGTTTACTAAAATGGACAGATCTTTCTAATTTCTTGGACCCAGTTAGTTTTTTCTCATGGATTAGAACAGAAAATTCCCTTCTAATGGGTGGGAACGTGGTTAGAGATATTTTAGGGTTTAGACAAAATCTTATCTCATTAAGGCAAGTAAGATTTAGTTATTGTTAGTTATGGAAACATGCCAAGAATAGGTCTAGGGTGAGGTGGCTAGATGAGATGTCTAGGTGAGGTGGAAATTGGGTCAATTAATGTAATTAAATGATGAATATTGTGAGGATGGGTATTAATTAAATTAAATTAATATTAATGTGGTGTAGAGGGGTGTGGTTAGGTGAGTATGTTTGGGTTGGTTATTCGACAGGGAGCCAAGGGGAGTGTGACCCAAGTTTGGTGTCTACATTTTGTCCCTTTTTGTTACGTTGCTTGTATTGGTAAGCAACGCTGACAAAAGTAAGATGTGGTTTCCCCATGTGTGGGTAAAGGTGATGTTTCCCCAAGCATGGGTGAAGGATAACACAACCCCACCCCCACGCTGACACTTAGATCCATTGAAAGAAGAGTGTCATTTGGTAAGCAGCTTCATCTAGGGAAAGGGTAGCTATAGAATCATTTGGGAAGTCAAATTTAGAGGGTTGATTCCTAGAAATAGGTGCATCGGCCAATTGGTTAGTGATAGCCTAGCCCTTGATGGAATTTGGATGGATGAATTTGAGGTTGAGGTCACCCAGAAGCACAAGCCAATGTGCAACACGTTGATGTTAAAAAGGTTTGGCATACATATAGTGTAATGGGTCAGTATTAGTAATGACAAAGGTTTTGTGGTTGAGTAGTTAATGGCAGAGTTTGGTGGTGATGAAAACTAAGGCTAGGAATTTTTTTTTGGCATGGGTATATCTAGCTTTGTAGTCAAGAAGGGTATGACTTATGTAATAAACCACTTGCTCTCGGTGTTGGTCATCACGATGAGCGAGCATGGCACCTAGAGAATGGTCAGTGGTAGAAATATATAGGTAGAAGGGATAGTTATCCTTAGGAGGAATGAGCACTGGTGGTTTAAGGAGGTATTTTTTCAAGGATTTATGGCATTCAACATCCCATTTGAATGAAACATATTTCTTGAGAAGATGATGGAATGGTTGATAGCGGTCGAAAAGCTGCGAGATAAAATGACAAATTGATTGCAACTGTCCTTGTAGGATGTGAAGTTGACAAAGATTAGTGGGTGGTGGAATTTCAAGAATAGCCTTGACTTTAGCAAGACCAAATTCTTTGCCATGCAAAGAAATGATGAAGGCTAGGATTTTTCTGGAAAGTACCGCAAAGATGCACTTCTTTGGTCGAAGATGAACACAATACTTGATGAGGTGGTCGAAGATGATTTTAAGAACAGGAAGGTGTTTGGTTCTATGCTTGGATTTGGCAAGTAGATCATCGACATAATCTTCCAATATACGATGCATGATGTCATGGAAGATGTAAGTCATGGCTTGCTGATATATAACAACCACATTTTTGAGGCCAAAAGGCATGAATCGATAGTAGAAAGTCCCCCAAGGGCTGATGAAGGTAGTCTTATGTTGATCCTATGGAGCTAGTAATATTTGATTGTAGCCTGAGAAACCATCCATGAGCAATAGCATTTCATGGCCAGCGGTGAGATCAACTAGTTGGTCAGTGCTCGATAGGGGGAAATCATCTTTGGGACAAGCAAGGTTGAGGTCATAGAATTTTGTGCAAATGCGGAGTCCCCCTATCGCCTTCATGGCAGGAACGATGTTAGAAATCCATTGCGACCGAGAGAAGGCGCTGAAGCTCTTCTTTGACTAGGAGATCATTGCGAGGATGCATTTTCTGCAGCTTTTGTTTGATGGGTTTGGCATCAGAAATGGTTACAATATTGTGGACTACAATTTTTGGGTCAATACCAAGTATATCGGTATAGGACCAGGAAAATGCATTGCTATGGTCCCAAAGGAAAGAGGTGAAGTCTTCCTGTTTAGTAACATCTAAGGATTGGCCAATCTTTAGAATGTGCAGGTTGTCCTGAGTGTTAATTTGATTTCAATGGTTGATTCATTCAACATGGCTTACATCTCAGAAGGTAATGACCGATGAATATAGGAATCTTCCAAACTAAGGTAAGTAAGGATGGATTCATCATCTTGATATTGAACGACGTTAATAGAAGGTGTATCTTCATCGATCATATCAGGATGCACGCATGGAAGAGAATAGGGAGCCTTGTCATCATGTTTATAGGTCAACGGTCCCAAGGAAATGGTGTTTACAAAAAAGGTTAGGAGGAATAGATTTGGGATCTATGGACTCCGTGGGTGAAGATGGTAATATAGGTGAATGAGATGGGGAAGATTTATTGTCCCAGATAAGGTTGACACAAACCTTCTTGGAGGGTGGAGCATCAAAACCAATGCCACTATGGTCATTGTGTTTATGAGAGGTACAAGAAATGATAGTATGGTGACCTTGTTCATAAAAACCGAAGCCAAATCCTTTCCACACACACCGATGGAGGAAAGTGTGAGTGAAGTGGGGGTTAGTGAGGGAGTATTTGTTAGATGAAAATGCTTGGGCTTGGGATGGAGCTTCGGGTTTATATGTGGCAATATCAAGTCCCCCATATGTTAGGTTGGTGTGAAGGTGGGGAGGGCCATAAGGAAAAACATCACCGATGCAGATGTCGTAGCTGGGGTGTTGACGTAGATTCCCATACTCTTATGGGGTGAGGAAGGTATCGATATTATATAGGTGGTATTCCCCCAGAGTGAGGCGTTAAAAGAAACCTTCTAAGGGATCAATAGTTGGTATGTGGGTAGCAGGTATAGGTGGCTCACTAGATGTTGGGAAAATAAGTGCGTCAGTGCTGGAGGTTATAGCTACAGTGGAGATGGCAAGGGTACATGTTGCATAAATCATGGAAATTTTGGTGGATGGGCTCATGGGTGAAGGTGAAGTGGTGACAATGGCAGATTCCATAACCGGTACAAGCAAATCACTGGGTCAGTATAACATGTTACAAGTCTTAAAAGGTGATGGGTTGGCGGGGATGATGTAATTATGTCCTTCGTGTTCAAATTCGAGGCATTAATGTAAAGTCAAAGGGACATAACCCATGACACAAATCCAAGGTCAGCCGAGTAACAAGTTATATTGGAACTCTCCTTCTAGATCATAGAAAATTTTTGGGACAGTGCGGGGCCCATGCGAACATGGAGAACAATGGTAGCTAGTGTAGAGGTCATGGAATCATTAAAGGAGTGCAACATAACTGGGTTACCATGCATGCAATTGACAGGTATCCACGTTTGGTCATATGCATGGGAGGAGATGATATTAATGCTAGCACCACCATCGATCATAACACGTCGTATGCATATATTATCGATAAAGACATAAATGAAAAGAGTGGAGTCAGGGTCATCAGACTGGAAGGGAGTAATCTCTTTATTTGAAAAGGTGAGGGCGGCCACTTGGCAAGTAGGTGGAGGTGTAGAGGAAGGAGAAGACCTAGTGAGAGAGGATACGTGGTGAGGGGTAGTGACGGAGGTGACGGGTGTGGGATCATTTGGTAAGACTTTACTAGATTGAAGGACCTTCATGAGGGATTGACAATGTGACTCTGAGGTTTGGACGAGCTCAAATAAAGAATTTTGAGGGGGGATTGGTGTAGTTGTTTTAGCATTGTGTGATGTGTGACCCCGTCAGAAATAGGATATGCAGGATCTCGAATGATGACTTTGGGTATGGGTGTGGATGGTATGTTGGGTACAGGGTTAGTTGATGGGCCAGTTGCTTTTTCCTTTCCCTTGTCTTTCTAGGCACGAGTGCTAATGTGAACCAAATTAATTTGAGGGGAGGTGGATGAAGAAGGTGTGTCATGAAAGGTATAGTGGCACAAGGGACATAACCCTAATGGGGGATACGATCCTTGTGAAATTAGTAGGACGCATTGGAATTTTGGTGGTGGTTTGGCCAACTCTCTTATATGAACTATTTTGATCTTGAATCTCGAGGGTGGATCAAAGAGTTGTGGGGGTGGAGATTTTGGTCATTGAGTAGGTAATGTGAGAAGATCTATGGAAATTGGTGAAGGCAAAATTGGATACTCATCAAGAAGATCATCATCATTAAAGTTTTCTTTGGGAGGACATAATTGATCAAGGGCGGTTTTTAAAGCCTCACAGTTCTCTACATCGTGTCCTGACACACGATGGTAGGAAGAATGTTTGGTTTCGTCAAACCCTTTTGGTTTGGGTTTGAGTGGGTCGTAAGGTCTAAGAGGAAGTAATGTGATGACGGAAGTTTCAAGAGATTGGTTAAGATTTTGGCGTAGGATCTTGCTAGTGGATCACAATGGGAGGTGAATGTGGGTTTCAATACAGGTATGGCTGATTGTTGAGGAAGAGGCTTTATAGGAGAGGGAATGGGTTGGTTCATTAATTTGATGTGTGAAGTGGTCTTCAGTCTTGGTTGCATCTATTTGGGTACGAGTGTGGTAGAAGAGTTGGCGATGGAAGGTTTGGTTGGTTTAACTACCTTATTAGAGGGTAGTGGATTTTTAGCTTTAGGTCACATCTTTTTGGGAAATGATGACACAAGTGTACAAGATGTGGAGGAAAAAGCTAATGGTGGAAGAGAACGGGTTACCCATGGGGGTAATTGAGGTGCTGTGGAGGTAGGTGGTGTAGGTTTAGCATGATGCGTGAGTGAAAGAGAAGAAAATTTCATGGGTAGTGAAGTAGTTATGGATAGTAGTGGTGGTATGGGTGGTAATAAGGTTACAAGTGAGTGCGGAGGTTGCGTGGTTCACTTGGGTATACTAGAGACTTATGATGAGGAAATGGGCTACTAGTTTCTTGGTTTACTAGTGGATGGGGGTTGCTTGGCTAGGGTCAACGGGTGAGGTCCTAGAATGGATGGAAGGGGTGAAGGTGATAGTGGCATGGTAAGTGAGGTTGGTGTATGTTAGGAAATAAGGGATAAAATATGCGGAAAAATCTCTTACAGAATCGCAACAGTAGAAACTAATATGTAGAAAATATTCCAGATCTCAAATAAAAGTGTAGAATAAATAACACAACACAGAGAGACAATATTTAACATGGTTCACCCAATTTGGGCTACGTCCACCAAGAATCACTTTCTCAAATTTTATTACAAGCCTTCACTCTCTCAATACAATACCCAGATCCGTTTGGAGCTATGCTCAACAAACTCTACAGAATTCAAACCCGAATTCAAAACACATCTGTAATACATTTGCTTGTATATCTATCATATGCATAAGACCATATAAATAGACAACTGCTTAAGCAGTTTGATACAAAACCGTGGGTATCAAAACCAAGGTCAAAAAACCGTGGGTATCAAAACAATGGGCAAAAGACCGAAAAAACCACGGGCCCAAAAACAGCCCATAACGGTTTACCCATTACCCATGGGTTAATGAACCACCCATGAAAATTTGCTTCGGGGGCTTTTCCCCCGAGCCCCCTTTCATCAGGGGGGCTTCAACCCCCCGAACCCCCCTGACCCGCTCACTGGTGAGCGGGACCGCCGTAAAAATACCTGAGTGTAACACATGGAAGGTGTACCATACTCTAACATGAAAATAGGCTCCACAAACATAACAATGTATGAGGCCTAGGAGATTGGATCTTTTTTTAGGGGCTAGGCTAAGTTTAGCGTTAGTTTTGGAAGATGTGGCTAAATCTAATTTGATGGGTGGGTGAGTGAGGCTAGCTGTCGGTATGACCCCTAAGGTAGTGATAGGTTTAGGTAAGGGAGATGATATAGGCGTGGGTAGGTGTTTGGGTGTAGATGTATATTGTGTTATGGGCAGAGGTGTGAGTTGGGCCATGGGATATGATGTGGAAGGTGTTACAATAATCATGGTTGTGTTTGGTTTGCTTGCTCAAAATAATTTTGGATAGATAGTGGAGGTGTCAGCAAGTGACAACTGCATTTGTGTTGAAGCAGGAAGTAGAATGCATCCCCAAAGTAAGGATCTATCGACATAGTCTAGGCAATCTATCAAGCATGAGAATGATACTAATGTAGGCGGGGTCGACATGGATCAAGTGGCAATCCCCGTAAAATGTGTTTGAGATAGAGGGAAATGGCTAGCCTTGAAATTTGTGGGTAAGAGAGCCAAAAGTAGACCAGTGGGATCTTGAAGGTCCGATGGTGAAGGGTCATCAAAAGACACTGGTACTTCTATAGAATCCTCCATGGGTAGAGGAGAGGATGGGCTAGATGAAATGGACTCTCCTTGTGTTGGTGTAGGTGGTGGACCTGCATCTTCTATGAGTAGAAGAGGTGCCACTAACAATTGTTTGGAAATTTGAGGGGTCAAAGGTGGCATGCTAATTATAGGCTCTTCAACAGGTGAAGGAGAAACTTAAGAGGGTTCCTTTGTGGATGAAGGAGTAGACAAAATAATATCTTGTGCAGGTAGGGGAGCTCAGCTAAGATTTCATCTATGGAAGGAACATGAGGCAATTGGGAAGCAACTAGTATGTCATCGAAAATAGCATGGACCTCGCAGAAATTGCTATCACTATTTGAAGTGTCACTAGCTTTGTTGGAAGATGGGCCATGATTAGGGAATGGATTCTTGAAGATGTGTAGTTTTTGGTTAGCGGGTGCATTTGGGCTAACCAGGAATAGATCTCTATTGTTTAACATTTCTTAAATGATATTCTTGAAGGTGATGTAATTATTGTTGCTATGACCTTTGACACGATGATAGTGGCAAAAGTCATGTTCTTTATACCATGAGGGCATGGGTCACTCAGGGTCAAAACTAGTATGTGGTTTTATAGGTGGGAGGGTAATGGAACTAGCCTTAACAAGCTTTTCCAAAATAGAAGAATAAGATTCTCTTATCAAAGTATAGTTTTGATGTTCTCGTTTAAACTGGAAAGCTTGGAGAAGAGAGAGATTAGAAGGAGGTTTGGCTGGGCCTGATTGATGAGGGGGACCAACCTTGAGAACTACGGCATTGGTAGAACCTTTGGGTTTTGAATAGTTGTTTTGGGGTTTTGAAGATGAAGAAGCATCATTTGATTTGAACGCAGTGTTCTTGTTACGAAGTTGAATATTCTTTTCTTTGATATCAAAAATTTCTAATATTTCGTGCCATGGTGAATGCCTCATCAAAAGTACAAAAGGTCTGCACCTGCAAGGTTAGTGAAATGTGTATTACATAGGCATGAGTAAATAGCTCTATGAGTTCAATTTGAGAAATGTGAGCTGGTTAATCAATTGCGCCAACAAATGACAAAGTCAGCGATAAACTCATCGTTATACTGTTGTGTGGAATAAAGAATAGTCATGGTAAGCTTCTTAACAATGTTGATGGAGAAGTGATCTAGGAAGGCTTGGGCTACTTGATTAAACAAGTAGATGGAATGTCTTGGTAGCCCACTGTACCAGTCTAATGTAGGTCCTGCCAAGGACATCAGGAAGGTCTGAAGGAGTAAAGTGTCATCATGGGTGATCAGGTAACACCCATGTTTAAAGGACCGCAAATGTTGTTGTGGGTTCTCTTTGCTATTGCAGCGGTTGAATTTTGGAATTTCCTAATGTACGGGGTATGGTCGAATAGGAATGGATGGGTGAATAGGCTCATTACAAATTTCATCATAGGTGAGGAAAGTGCATGAACTAGAAACCGATGCTTCCAGTGTCTGCATCATTTCCATCATCAACTTGATGAGGTCATTGGTAGGTTGTGATGGAGGGACACCTCGTGTGGCATAAGGGGGTGTGTATTGAACCTGATAGGGAGGTTGAGAATAGGGAACTGAAATAGAGGGCACATATCTAGAACGGGTGATAAACGAGATAGGGGGTGGTTGATAGTATGTGTATGTAGGTGGGACGGTCGTAGTGACTCTAGTAGTGATTGGGGGTAGTGTTTGTGGGACAGAGAGGACAAGATTATGGAATGGAGTAGGGGTCATTGACACCACAAACAATTGGGTTGCAATGGGTATTTTTGAGACAATGGGTGCAGACATGGTTATGGTTTGGGTGGTCAATGAGAGGACAACAGATACTACAGGTGCAACTGATACTGCAGATGCAATGGTCCTAACATGTACATGTCCTGGCTGTGAAACCACTGGGGGTGAGGCAGGTGAAGGTAAGGACACATTATTAGGGGCTAATGTAGAAGTATGAATAAGGGTAGGAGAGATAGATACATGTATGCCATATATCAACTGCCCTAAATCCCAGGTAGAAGAATGGGAGAGGTAGAACTGTAAGGCCGCGGGATTCTGGTCAAGGAGTCATGTAAATTCCTCGTCACCTATGGCAATAGTGGTAGGTAGGGTTGGATTCATGGGTGAAAGGATAAAGGGCAGTGAGGAACTAGGTGGGAGTGGTTGATGACTAGCATGGAATATGAGGACTTTAGTCTAGCTATGAGTCAACACCATGTGAACAAGTGCTGATGTAGTAAGACTGTATTCTGTAGATGACACAGAAAGTAGTAGGATAGAAAAGAATGAGGCTAGGAGAGTGAATTTGGTCAAGATTTGGATCTAGAAAACCAAATTTAAACACTAACGATGGTCAGCTTGACTGGTGACAGTTGTAGGAAAAATGACGTCGGTCACACAAACTGATGCCGGTTATTGCAAAAAATCCCCAGTTTCAGAAAATGAAACAAGGTTGATAGACAATATAAGGAGATGTTTTCTGTATGATGGTAATATCAAAAAAGCATAATAGAGTATCAATAAAATATGTTGGCACCCAAAGGGCCAAAAATGAGAACATAATGATGAACGAAGAATGTCCTAGGCTAAAGTACCCAGAAAGTCAGGAGCTAACACCAGTTAGGTTTAACCAATGACGGTCAGATGAAAACTGATGACGGTTGCTGGACCGACGCTGGTTACTGTGAATTTGAGACAAAAATGAAGAAAGCTGGGTTATGATTTAAATCAAGTGAAGATTCAAACTCAAGAGTTTGAGAATGAGAAGATAGGACCCTGGCATAATTAGATAAATTCAGAATACTCCAACTATGATGAGGAGTGTGACAAGAAAAAACAAAAATGGGGAATTGTGTCCTCACACCTCAAAATGAAAAGCAAGAAGAAAGCTAAGAAAAATATGATCCTAAGAGTGATTTTTCTTTATGTGTGTTCAACTTACACTATTTAGGACTGACTCATGAACTTTAGAATAGAGTTTTTGGTGAGGAAGGCTTCCTACAAAGAAGGTTATCTAAAATGAAAGGTTTCAGGTATGTTATGGTGGGGGCGGGCCATCTTCTGAGATAATGACTTGAAAAAAGCAATGAACTGGGGAGTACTTACCAATCTGATCATGTGATCACAGACATGTGTTCCCAGGTAATATGTTGTTTAAGAAAGATGTGTATATTTCAATTTTGTGTAAGTTTGGTAAGACAAAGAGAGAGAGAGAGAGAATGTGCTTTCTATGATTCTTTATGTCAAGCATCAGTTGGGTATGACTTCCAACATATAGGTTTCCCTTGTTTTAATGTGATCTAAATCTAGTAAATCAGAATGTAATGCAACCGATTTTAAGCCCAAATAGAAAATATTACATTTGATGAAAGAAATAATGAATAAGAGAGGGTATGCTCTTTCACTAAATTTAAAAAGCAAGAAAGAAGAATGATTACTTTTTAAATGTACCAATGGAAATGTTTCTTTCAAAGTAATTATAAAGAAGAAAAGATTACTAGAGAAAAAGATTAATGTGTGAGCCTTTTAAAGGGAAAAAAACACACAAATTTCACCTAGAAATGAAGAAAATGAAATAGAAACTCTGATGGGTTCCACTAGGCGTGCCAAAATGTTTCACCATTTTCTTTACTTTTTTTTGAATGATGAAACCGATAAGGGTAAGGGCTAGGAGGAATACGTGTTAAATAGTTTGGTTGGAGGTTGATGTGTGCATTCAGACTTCTCAACCCAATGCTGATTGTGAGAGATTCCTTTTGGCTAGGAGGAACTACCTGTAATAGAAAACAAGACCACAAAAGAGAAGTTAAATGATATATGACAGTGGACTTCCTAGTGTATGCTAGTTCTGGGAAGTGTGATACTTCCTAGAGAGGCTGTCAATCCACTATTTAAAACAAATTAATGTGAGAAATAAGTAAAGTCCTACTGTAGTTGATATGATTTAGGTATCTCATTCAAGTACAATAAGAAAATCCAATCACAATAGGCTAGGCTATAGTTGGATCTAAAAGATGAGGTGGCTGTCAAGGTACTGGGACTGGTCAGGGTCTGATTCTAGGTTGTTTAGGTCAACTGGTAGGAGGTTGTTTGGCTATGTTCTTGGGCAGGGTATAAAACACAGTGACCAATGTTGGTTGGGTATAACCAGCGATGGTTAAGAGAGACCGATGATGGTTATGGGTAACTGGCGTCGGTACAGTAGGGTGACAGTAATTTAGTGAAAACCTTATTATAGAGGCTAGGTGAGGTTGGATGGGGCTAAAGAAGGAGATGGCAAGGTTTGTGGGGATACTGAGAACACTCAGAGAGGTGGAAGGGCCAGGATAAGTGATCTGATAAATGGGTGGGTGAGATTTTTGGGTTTGTTAGAAAGAAGGCTATGGAAGGATGAGAATGTTAATAGAAGAATAATAACAAGAATGATAACAACTCTATGAATAGAGTAAGAATGGAAATGATTAATGATAAAACACTTACCAATGTTATAGGTCCAATGGTTGGGTGGTGGTGATGATCAGTTGATGTAATGGAGATTGGTTGAGTAGTGATGCTTCTCAAAATGTTACCATGAGTGCCAATGCTTCTGGATCTGTCTTGGTGCTAGCTATGGATTCCTGGGTGCATGAAAAGACTCTGGTTCTACTTGCATGCAACTCTCCTCTTGTCCTTATTTCTATCATAATGTTCCAACCCAAAAAAAGGTTGCTTAGGTGAATAAATGGTAATCGATGATGGTTCCTGGTTAACCGATGTCAGTTTAGGGGTGACCGACGTCGGTTAAGCCGAGATTCCCTAGGTTTACTAATATGGGCAGATCTTTCTAATTTTTTGGGCCCAATTAGTTTGTTCTCACGTATTAGAATGGAATCTTCCCTTCTAATGGGCGGGAATGTGGTTAGAGATATTTTAGGTTTTAGACCAAATCTTAGCTCATTAAGGCAAGTAATACTTAGTTATTGTTAGTTATGGAAACATGACAAGAATAGGTCTAGCGTGAGGTGGTTGGATGAGATGTCTAGGTGAGGTGGAAATTAGGTTAATTAATGTAATTAAATGATGGATATTGTGAGGATGGGTATTAATTAAATTAAATTAATATTAATGTGGTGTGGAGGGGGTGTGATTAGGTGAGTATTTTTGGGTTGGTTATTCAACAGGGCGTTAAGGGGAGTGTGACCCAATTTTGGTGTCTACAATGGGCTCTGGTGGTTAGAAAAAAAATCAATTTGATGGAGTGGGGTATTACTGGAAGAGGCCTCATGCTTTCTGGATGCATATAGAGTGTTGGAAGATGGTTTATAAAGTGTGGGTTTAGGGGTTAGATGAGTTTTCTTGATTTGATTTAGATGTTGTATATTTTTGAGGATAATACCTTTGTTAGCAAGGCTTCAAATAATAATGTGGAGGTATTTACAATCCTCAGTGGAATGTCCTGAAGTATGGTGATACTTAAAAAATTCCTCAAATTTTTACCAAGAGGGTTTCTACCCTTGATATCCAGATGGCTTAAGAGGAAGTAATGTTACGATATATAGTTGGATGATCCTTTCAAGGGTTCTAGTATATACCCTATCAAATTTTAAGTTAAGGGGGTTTGTGTTTTTTTTTTATGTGCTGGAGGTTAGGGTGGATTAGGTCATTTTTTATGCAACATGTTTGGTTTCCAGTTGAGAAATGACCTTGGATTCGGTGATGGTGATTGTGAAGTTAGATGAAGGATGAGGCCCTAAGATGGAAGGGAGGGGGTTTATAACTTGTGGTGAGGTTATTTGATGATTTTTTGATAGAGTTTGTGTATTTTTGGATAGATGGTTTTTGGATGGTATGGATTTTTTTTAGGCTCTGCATGTGATGCTGAGTGACGTGGTCATTGAAATAAATTTTAATGATCTCCATGATGGGTTTCTTCTCTGCGGCTTTCAAAGAGGCCACGAGTAGGTTGAAAGCGGATGTGGTAGATGTGGAAGGGTCTAAGGTCTTGTTGATAGAAAAAATAAAGTAGTCAAATGATTAAACTAGTGCTTCTATGGCAGAAAAACTAGGTGTTGGGGGTTTAGGTGGGATATTTTTAATAGTGTTGATGTTGTGATGAGAGTTGATGACATTGGATTAGGGTTGACAAGTAGATGGGGCATGATTGGGAAAGATATGTTTAAACATGTCTAAGTTCATATTCAGAGGTGCAATGGGATTGTCAAGTTTTAAGTCACATTTTTGGATAATACTTTGGAGGACGTTTCTAAATGAATGAAACCTTTTGATGTCATGACCTTGAACCCGATGGTCTTTACAATATTGATGTTATCCATACCATGAGGGTTATGAAATGAATGTGTCAATGGGTCAGATAGGTGAGAGTATGATCATACACGTGACAAATAAATTGTCAAATACCATGCTATAGGATTATTTTATGGGCATATAATTGCATTGGGGTCTGGTACGTTCAGAATCTGGGTGACCCTTAGATGCATATTTTATAATAACTATGTTTTATGAAGTTTTTGATTTATCATTACTGGAAGAAGGTTTGGACAAGGGCTCAGGATTTGGTTTCTTTGATCTGAGTTTTACTTTACCATCCTCAAGGGCACAAATTTATATCTTGCAGGCCATATAAAAGCTTTTTCAATTATTTGGAAGGATTGAATTTCAAGTGTAGATGATATGTGTTAAGCACACGATTGAGAAAAAAACTTGATCAATTTGGTTTATGGGAGTTATAAAGATAATTAATCGATGATGCCCATCTAGTGGGTGATGAAGTATGAAACATATTCATATTTTAACTATTTGATGGTGTAGATATTTGTAATCAAAATATTATAGGTGATGTTGATGGAAAAGTGTTTTCAGAACATTTGTGTGAGTTGTGTGAAGGAAAAGAGGGAATACTATAAGATACTATTATACCAATAAAGTGCGGGACTTACCAAATACATGGGAAATGTCCTCGGCATAAGGTCTTGATCATGTGTGATAAGATAACATGCATGGTAGAAGGTCCGAATGTGCTATTAAGGGCCCTCCTTACTATAGAATTTAATAAAATTTGAGAGTTCCCAATGTGGAACATATGATTTAAAGGGTACTGATGGATGAATAGGTTCATTTCAGGTTTTTTCATATGATAGGGTGATTTTAGGACCAATGGTGGTGGCTTCAAGACAAGAGATCATATTCATCAATGCTTATAAATGATCATTTTGTGGGGATTGTTGAGGGTTGAATGATGATGAACTAGGCTGATTATAAGTATGTGGATTTGATTGTTGGTATGACTGATATGGTAAAGGGATATTATGTTAGAGAGGAACACTCATGGGCATATTTTAGGTAGGATACAAAACTAAAGGTTACAATGGCTGAATGTATTGATATTGGATAGGAATTGAAGTATTAATAAGAGGTTGCAATGACTGTGGTATATACTTGATCCATAAACATAGCAAAAAATACTTCTACTAACCAAATGTTTACCCGGATACTTAAATTTTATCAATTTCCCAAGAATATAATTAATTGAAAATAATCAAAACTGGAAATGAAATTTAATTCAAAATGCTTTAAAAATGTGATTTCAAAATTGAGTTTAACCCCCACGTTAGCTAACACTTCAAATCATTCCAAAAATTCATTTTAACTGATTTAACGAAAATGTGTTGTAATTGATTTGAATGTGCAAATTTTGATTAAAATACTACTAATTAGGTGTGGAATTAAAATCATAAAATCATAATCACATCAGCAATAAAATGACTCAAATTGATAATGGAGTTCACCCAGTTAGGCTACGTCCCTGGATTCACAAAAACGTGAATCAATCTATTAAAAACATCATTTGAAGTACAATTACCCTTCCAAAATGATAAATAGATCCTAATGACCTGCAATAAGAGATGATACCCATTTGAAGACTCTGAAAAATAGTCAGAAATCCATCCGTGGCTCTGCAAGTCTTCCCACGAGCATTCTCTGTGCAAATGAGCCAGAAAAACCTCTACAACGAAAAAACAAATAAGTTTAAAGGAAAAGTAAAAACACTAAAATGATCGTATATAAATTTGGAGAAACTCTCCAGTTCTTCTTGAAGTCTTGTTTGGCATCCAAAGGCTTAAAAAATAATGATTTCTAAAAAATTCCAAATCTTCCATGTATAGGCCTGTAAAAGTTCTTCTTTATATAGAAGCAAGCTCATTTAATTACTCACCGAGCTCTAATGGTTTGACGACCATGTGTTATTTTTCTCCACAGTAGGTCAAGGGTTCGACCCCCCTTGACCACTTCCCACCATTTATTCTTTGCCATATGTGGGTAAAATCCCACATTTACAGGGCATCGTATCTTTAAGCCTTTAAATAGACTTGAATGACTTATGTAGACACCAATATTTTGTATCATTCCTCCCCTTCACCCCACGTTCACTCTTGTTCATCTTGGCCACCCGTTCGAATTTCATTTTCTCTATAAAATTCAATTCATCCCATTAATTATTATTCCCACATTTAATCATGCATTATCCATTTTCATCTATGATTAATTATCCCTACTTAATTCTAATCCTCATCTCATATTTTTTTATTTTTCCTAAATCACTTTAACTACCCCTAATCATCATTAATCTCCACCTAATTCATTTCTCATCCCTAACATCTCATATTTCATCCCTAGGCTTCTAATTTGCTACCCCTAGGCCATCATTTAATAAATTTACCTATCTATGGCCTTTACTTACTTATTATAACCTCCCACATATTCATTTCTCTTCACTATGCAACCCCAACCTTCCTAAGCACCCTAAAACCCTAATTATGCTTCATTTGGGCCTATTTTACTTGAGATGTTCTTCATTCCATCACCCTAATGGATGGCTCCACACGTTCGATAGTGAACCACCTAGTTTTTTACCGAACCTATAAATATTCCCTTGCCGCCTCATTTCTCAAGGAGGAAATATTGATATTTTAAAGCTATCTTACGATCTTGTCTTCATCATTGAGTACTTTTGCAGCTATCATTCACGTATTAGAGTCTTCTTAGAGATTTTGTGCATCTACATTGGTGATTTATGGAGACTTATCTTGCTTTTCCATTTCATTTACTTCCATTATCATATTGTTGCATTTTTTTATCACTAACATCTTGTGCAGGTTCAGGTATATTCAGGGACCTCCCACCACTCTATTTCAGACCTTAGTTCTGTATCCAGGTCTTCATTTCAATCATTCCACTTTCTTCCACACACTAACCAGTCCAGGTCACCATCAATTTAGTCTAAGTGCTGTCGACCTAGCCCCCATTCAACTTGTTTTTGTCACTCATGTCTTTAGCCATATTAGTTTCTGGTTTCAGTTAGTTTTTGTTATTCAGATCCTATCATTCTTCCTCTCTATCATCCCATATCTGTTTCATTAGGCCCCAGTCACTGTTGATTCCCTCTGGTCTTCATCGACCATCCTTATCTTCACACTATTTCCCATCACTTTCCATTAAGTGTTTGCATCCTTTCACCCATTTTCAGTTCCATTCTATTATGTAGGTGTCTGTCCCCAGTTCAAATTTGTTTACAAACATCATTCAATTCAGATCCATCCATGAAGGATCTTGCAAGTTTTTTTGGTGGAGATCTTCCTCATCCATTCCCAATTGCAATTAACTAGCCGACTATAGCCTCAGGTCACCATTGAACCCTGTTAGGTTTGATTTATTTTGTCATATTTGGATCAAATTTTATTTTTATCATCTCATATTTACTTTTTAGATCCTATTTCAGATATTGCATGCTTTTATCAGATCCATTTTTGGGTTTCATATTATATATTATCTACAAGAAGGTTAACACCCATCTAAGAAAGTTCACACTTCTTGGAATTGACTTAGTCAGGAAGCCCTCTATCCTATCTACTAATCCATTTTTCTTCTAGTATTCTTTTTTTTCCAGATCATTAAGGTTTGCAGCAATAAGGTTCTTATCTTTTGCACCTGCATTATCCCATCCAATCACAAGGTACCATAAACCTTCCATATTATGAGTTGCTATTTTCTTTCATTACTAGTTCATTAAGTTGGATAGGAACAAAGAAACTTGGTAAATGTTCTGGTATGCCCAGTGGGACCATCATTTTCTAGGTGAGTCTTGTTTTTTGTTTTCACTTTCCATTTTATTTCATTTCCACTAACTTAGTGAGGAAGAAATGTATGTTGCTTGTTTTTTCATGTTGCATCATGTATTTCTTAGATTGTCTTTACTTGTGCGCATTTTTTGAAGATCAAATAAAAAGGAAAAGCGTATTCTAGGTATTCCTCTTTTTCTTAGTTTCTCCTTTTAAATTTTACTTTCTCTTTCTTGCTTTTTTTCCTCATCAAATCACGCATTTTGGTTTTGGATCTAAAATGAACCCTTTCATTCTTTCTTGAAAATATAGTCTAACTAGGAGGTTTAACACATTGCATTCACTTTCATCACACACAACAAAAAATCACGAACCAACTTACACATCCAAACACTCCTTACCAGGTGGAATTGTTGGGATTTCATCACCCAATAGGAAATTTTCTGCAATGTTTTGGCTGCGTTATAAAATCTATATAGACTTGGGACTCACGTAACTTTAGTTATATCGGGGACTCCACAGCCACAACCACCTGAAACCATCCTTAGATTGACATTTCAAAGGTTCCAATCAATCCTTTTTTACCTCTTTTTCACATCTAAATAATCATGATGGTAAAAAATTTGTTACTTGACTTGTTCATTGATAAACTACATAAAAAATTATTTACCTACTTCATGCATGTTATCACTCCTTATAAGGACAAGAAAATGTAACAATCAACCTCATCCAATGGCAGCCCTTCTTCCAAAAATATTTCCTAACAAGCTTCTGAACTTGAGGTCACACCGTTGACCTCCCAACCTTGTGTTTCTATGGTCTCACTTCATGAAGACTATGTCATCCAAAATTATCCTCTTATTGAAACCAATTGTTCTAGACCAGATTCACCTCCATCTCCTACTCCTTTAGAGACTCTAGGACCCCCTACTATCCCTCATGGATTTGTATAGTTTCAGGAACTCCTTGATGCTAATCCTATCACCCTTTATGATTATCTACTTCATAATTCCTCCACAATCCCTCAATCCCTTCAATCTACTCAATTGGTGGATCCCATTCCACCTAAATTACCTCATACCAACAGTATCCCCGCTTCATCGACTACTGTCACTAGTATGCCTATTCAATCATCTCAACAATCACACTTTCTTCCTCCTACATACACAACTCTACCCCTTATCACCACTTTTCATATCCATGTTAATGTAATTACCTCACAAAATTAAACATTCAAATTAATACAAACACATTGATCTCCTCCTTGAGGTACATTTAGTTATACATTTCCTAACCAACCCATATAAGTATCCCAACTAACTTCCAATTACATTCCAACAAACCCCTTAGAAAATAAATCAAACATTCCTATCTTACAACAACTAACTCAATCAAATCAATCTTACCACATCCCCACATCAAAACATCAAGATTTATCTCAACCAATCCAATTGCAACCCCTTAAATATAAAGTGCTTCAACTAACACCAACGCATTCCCAAAATTAACAAATATATCAACAACCCAACCCATCTACGTCGTATGAATCACAATCAAATCCTTCAATGTATCATCTATCCAATAATCCCTTGCAAGCACTATTAAGTAGAATGAGTAATCTTGAATCTACAGCCTCGGGATCTAAGACCACATTTTCATATGAGAAAATCTGTAATGAAGCTATCAACACATGCATCCCCATCAAGCCATATCATGCTCATTGGGAATTGCCAAAATTTTCCAAGTTCAATAGTAAGGAGGATCCCCAACAACATCTTCATGGATTTAGACATGCGTGTTATCTCATAACCCAGGATCAAGACCTCATGATTCACACATTCCCCATGCCACTAACCTTCCCCACATTAAACTAGTATAATAGTATCCCACAACATTAATTTTTCACTTTACCTAACTTGCAAAACTATTCTCAAAACAATTCTCAATCAATATTGCATACAAAATAACCGTTTCTGACCTCTACACCATTTGACAATATGATGATGAATTTATCGCCTTTTTCACAAGATGGATTATCCTAATCAACCAACTATCATTCTCCCTTCCACAAATAAAGCTTATTAAAATCTTCTCACGTTCTTGTGCAAAGAATATATCCTCTACTCTTCAAATTCAATCTTTTAAAATATATGAAGAGGCATTCAATATGGCTTGCAAACTCGAACTATTCTCCCTTGAGCAAGGCCGCCTTAAGCTTAAATCAAACAGAACCAAAGATGAGTTTACCAAATCATCCATGTATGGTGGAAAACAAAAAACTGTCACCAATGACATCATAATTAAATTTTAATCCACATCCACTTCTTACATGGAGCCTCCATAAAGAGCTCCTAGACCACCCCAACTATACCCCCTTTGGAGAATCATATAGTTTTGTATTTGACAAGTTGATGGTAGTCCACCTCATTCAACTTCCCCCTATTTGACCCATTGACAACTCGCAACCCAAACTGGTATGGTATCACGAGGGGAATTATTGTAAATATAATCAAGTCCAAGATCACACTTTGAGAAGTGTCATTCCTTCAAAGATTAGGTCCAACAATTTATAAATCAGGGGTAAATTCAAGTGGAAAATCCGAGTGCATCACCTAACCAACCCCTTGATACTCCAAAACAATAATTCACCACTCATCCATTAACAAATCAGATACCTACTCCCACATATTAAGAACTAAATTCTCATACAATTAACACCTTAAATCAAGAATCAACATTATTACTTACATCTATTGTACCATTATCTTACGCATCTAATTTCACCTTAGACACTTCTTCTACAATAACAACATTAATACCCACACCTATCTCTTCACTTACCACATCTTAGCCTACCACGTATAGTCCCCCATCCATATCTATATTAAATACACCTATTATTGCATATACACCACCTATATTTACAAGTATCATAACTATATCCATTACCACTACATCCCCATCTATCATATTTGATTCTTCATTAACACCTACCACTCCTACATCTATACCCACTTCCACATCGATCACATATTCTATCATAACCGGACCAATATTTACATCTCAATTTACACATATATCTATGATACCCATTGAAACATTTATGACTCAAACACCCCCACTTAAGGAAACCAAAAATAACATGCATTCCCCACCTACAAAACTAATCACTCCTACACCAACTCATGTGAAACCTATATAATCTACAACTTCTTATGATATTATCAAGCACATAATCCAAAATCCCCTTCCATCCTCAATATAATCATCTATAACACCATCCACACTGTCTGGTTCTAATTCTACATAAGTCCCAGTCAAAATTGTGATAATTCCTACCAAGAGTAAATCCTCCTCTCTTAAGTCAAAGAAAACTAATCTTACATCATCACTATTGGAGACATCACCCTCCATATTAGGTCCAGGCCCTTCATCTAAGTCACCCTCCAATGATAAACCCAAATCCAAGTGACTTACCTCTCCTTATAGACCGAATTATCCTTTAAATTCATATAAGTATTTAGTCATCAAATCTAATTCACAAATATTCATTCCTCCCTCCAAATAAAAATTTGGACCAAAGGACCTCATGAGGACTCATCAAGGAAAAATATCTCCCTTACCTTCATCTAAAATTCCTAAATCCACTTCATATGTAACCTCTTCTTCAAAATACCCTATATAGTCCTACATTGTTACCTTACAATGCTTACTCCAAACCTTAGCAACCACCCTTCCTCCTACCAAGTATTTTGATCCGCATGCTCCAAGACCTCCTTGGTTTGACCCTAATACCATGTGTACTAATCATTGCACCCTTGGGCATGACACTGAACATTGTAAAGCCCTCTAAAATATCATCAATAATATAATAATGGAAGATGATCCTTACATCCACAATGACCACCCTCTTCCTTTTATCTCATCCACATTCGAATCCAATCCTACAACCCAACACTCATCTCTGAAGACACATAAGGAAGGTTTTCCATCTAAATCATTCATCGTAATTCCTCCCCCAATATCTATATCTCCTAAAGGGATTCCTCCTCTCTTCATCGATGCCATCCACATTACTAATCCTTTCCCACATGATCCTTATTCACTTATCCAATCAAAACCTTGAGGCATCATCACTGCTCTATCTAATGATCATATCTCATCTTCTTCAGAATCTAGTAGCTCACCCATATGGGTATCCAAAATACCTAGAATAGTGCAACATATATTACTAGGGGAGAATCCACCTCTCTCTCTCTCTCTCTCAGCCCTCTCTAGGGGAGTCTCTCTTCCCCTTTGACTTCTCTACTACTTCAATCACTCTTGGACTAGTCTAATATCAAGATAGATCCATTCTCATATTATATCATTTAATCTTACCTCATCTCGTCTAAGTATACTTATTCTTTATTTGGTATGTCATCCTCTCCTCTCCAATCCACTCAAATTATTATGTCTCATTTCAGGTTCACCATTGTGACTATGTTTTGTTACTCTCTTAAGGTGCTATGCCTCATCCAAGGCCCACTTTTATGGCCATCTTCATCTTCCCATAGATGCATATTTTTATTTTTATTCAAAAAATAGCGCATAATCTCTTATATCCCCTTATCTATCTAAATATTTTCACAAAGTTATCATCAGATCCTATTCACTATTACATCTGAAAGAGCACAATTTTAACATACGAGACATTTTCCTTAAGCAAAATGAAAATGTGACTACTTTGGAAAGGATCCAATGTGGAAATTCCACTCCCAACTAGATTAGAACTTATATTATCACACATAAGTATGGGTCTAGGGCCTATTGCTTGGCTTCCCTAGATGGTAAAATAGAACCAAAACCTCTTAACGCATTACACTTGTGGCCATTCTATTGTTAGCATACCTACCAATAATAAATTAGTCATTTCCATGGTCATCCATACATCATTAGCCATTTCTATATTTCATCATAATGATATGGAATTATGTAGTCCACCATCATTTGCTTAGTCATGACCATGAATATGGGCACCACGGCTCTACTCATAGCATATTCCTTATGGATAGGTTCTTCCTTCTTCACGAGAACTCCACAATCATTACATCCATCACCTTATTTTTTACCTATTGGAAAAATACTCATGGTCTAAGGGTGTCACTTGTACATTCATTATCCCCTCCTATGTGGTCTACCTAGCTATCCTCAACTCTTCCCTCATGTAATATTCAAAAGTTCATGGGTGCTCCTACAAAAAAATTAAAGTTATCAAAAACAGACTGCTCCCTTGAAGGACATTTGTTCATGTCAAAAAATAATAATAATAGAAAAATATATGGAAGGAAGGATATCATGTATATCATCCCTGCCTGGTGTCACTCAGATTTCACCCTGAAATCTGTGACTACTCTATTTGAAAATTTCTCGTACTTTTAAAATAATGGGTCGTTTTGTGTTTTTATTGCCTGAAATTTCTTGTATTGCGTCAAGATATTCCCAAAGATCCATATTAGCCTTTTTCTCCAAATACCCAGATGCCCAAAATTTTTATATTCTGTCGTCAGGATTTATCTGTGGGAAATTTGTATTTAATTATTTTGAGCCTCGTATGAGGCTATTTGCGCTCCGTTTTAACTCTGTTATGATCGAACATATCATTATTCCCTTGTACTATAAGGATTTTAACTTGGAATAAGTTTTGAGCTTAATTTGTGACTTTTGGCATTTTTTCATGTTTTTGTGTTGTCCCGTTTCGTTTTCTGTGAAATTTCTCTGGAACAATTCCTTTGCAGGGTAAGCCCGATTTTTGGTCTGGAGCAGCTGGAAAACATATACGCACGTTATTCCTGGAGGAAGTCACCATTAGAGGTCTGGATCACTGGGAAAAAATGAAGTCGTGCACAGAAAAGCCCCTGCAGGGATGGACGCATTTTTGAAAAACAAAGAATTTAAGCTGCAATGGGAAAAATAGAAGCCACAGGCATGGTGGGAATTTTGTACCTGCCTGGCAGGGTACTTTTTCCTGTGTTATACAATTCACTTAAGCTGCAGTGGGAAAAATAGAAGCAATAGGCAGGTGGGATTTTATTGCCTGCCTTGCAGGGTACTTTTTCCCGTGATTGAAAATTCACTTAAGCTACAGTGGGAAAAATAGAAGCAACATGCAGGTGGGATTTTATTGCCTTCCTTGCAGGGTACTTTTTCCTGTGATATAAAGTTCACTTAAGCTGCAGTGGGAAAGTTAGAGGTTGCAGGCAGGCGGGAATTTATTGCCTGCCTTGCCGGGTAAAAATTTCCATGGTGAAATAAAAGAAAAGTGACTTAAGTGAAATCATGGGATTTTATTGCCTGCCTTGCAGGGCAAATAATCCCATTGTCAAAGTCAAATCACTTAAGTGGATCATGGGATTTTAGTGCCTGCCTTGCAGGGTAAAGAATCCCATCATGAGAAAATTCTTAAAAATAGAATTATATGTGCAAAAAAGTGCGACCCACCTTGGGTGAATAATAATGCATTAAATAAATATTTGTTAATATTTATTCACCCAATTTTGGCACCCAGGCTTGTGGAAAAGTAAACAAAAGAAAAGGGGAATAAATCAATTGGAAATAGAATTCTAAAATTAAATAAATTTAATTTATTTAATGTAACCCCTTTTGAGAAGGAATTAATACTTTTAAAAGTATTAAATGATTATATTAATTCCTATTTTCAGTGGCTATGGTCAAAGCACACTGTGAAGCTTAAGTGAAGTGAAGTGTGGATGATTAAATTGAATTAATTTAATTGATTGGATGGTTGTCCTTAAACATGCTATATTTAAAAGAGAAGAGCTTGATTTTTAATTAATTAATTGCCTTTAATTGTTAGGGAAATTATTAATTATAGAATTGTGAGGGTTATATAAGCATGGGCAGCCATATGGGTGAATTATTTAATTCACAGGTAAAGAATTGCAGCCAAGAGGAAAAGTGCGCCCCCATTTGAAGAAGGATTTTGCTCAGGCAAGGTGGAAACAAAGCTAAAAGCTTCCAAATTTGGCGCATGCTTTGAAGGAGGTTGATCTTTGTCTGCATAATTGTTTGCACAGGTGTTACAGGAGCTCAGGTGCTTTACAAAGGAAAATGAGCTTTTATCAATGTCCAATACATTGCATATATCCTCCAAATATGAAGAATTGTCCAGGTCTGCACCAATATTAAAGAAATACGGCCAAATAAGAAGAAAAAGAATTATTCAGACGAAGATAGACAAAGCTATGGCGAAGAAAGATGAAAAATAAAGCACAATGGAGTCATGCATCACTTCTAAATTTACAGATACTGGAGACATAGATCTAGGCTCGAAACCTCTTGTTGAATTGATAGACAAATCCAGAGTAGGAAATACTTCACTCATGTGTGCAGGAGAAACTTCACTCATGCGTGTAGATTAAAAGCATTGGAATTATTCGAGTTGCAGCTTTTCCATCCATAGCCCAGTTGCCAAAGTTTGTTATGCAGGTGCAGATCCATATCCAGATGTAGATGCAGATGCAAATCCATATGCAGATCCAATCCAGATCTCATAGTTGCAAAAGATTCCGGCACAAAGGCTTCATCCTCTTGTTTCGAATGCATCCCGTGAAGAAGACAGTGTGTGGAAAATTCCTTCCAAGATCTTGTGCAAATGCTCCCATCTTCCAATTAAAGCCTTCATTGAATTTTCATTCACCCTGAGTGCTTTCCAGAATTTTTAATTGCTCATATGCAATTAAAAATAAGGATGATGAGTTATCTATGGCCAACCTTGCACTGATGCATGTACAATAGAAGAACTGAAAAAGCTTCAAAGGGTAAAAGAGAAGACAATGCGAAGGCAAAATTCCAGCTTGCTCCCACTTTCAACTGCTTTCAATTCCAGCTTGTTTCTAGATCGAGCTGCTTCCAGATCCAGTTTGAATCAGCTGCATGCAGACATGAAAAAGGACAAAGTCAGCTTTCCTCTTCCTTCTTCTTTCCTTCGACAAAGTCAGATTTCCTCTTCCTTCTTCTTTCCTCTGACAAAGTAATTAAGTGATCAATTAAATTATACAACTTAAGTGATTGGTTTAAAAGCCATTACTTGAAGAAGTCAATTACTTGGAGATAAGTGGGAGGCGTGTAAAATAGAAGGTTCTATTTTAAGTTGCAAATCATACATGTCATGCAAAGAGGAATTCTAGGAGGAAGATTTCCAGTTGTTTCTTTCCGACTTCCACATATGTCAGTTCAACTAAAAGCTTCCAACTTGTAATTACCCTTCTACATTCTATAAGTAGAGGAAGAACCTTCGGGTAAAGGAGGGATCAGAATTTGTAAGCAGAAATCTTGTGTTCTAGACTTTGTGCTGAACCCCTGAGAGCAACTTGGAGAAAATGAATACAAAGGAGAAGGTTTCTAGAGAACTTTGTGTCACGGTGTACTGTGTTTCTTGCTTTTAAATCTTAGATCTCTTAAGTAAACTTTGTGTTATTATAGATCTGGATCTAGAGCTGCCTTTGTTTTATAATTCTGTGTGTTCATATCTATTAATGTTTCTTCTATGTGCATGCAATTAGCTCTGCTATCTACTAATTGGGATGCACATCTTCCCCATTTCTTCTCTGTATTTCCTTTACTTCCTTCTTCTATAATTTTCCTTTCTTGAACAGCTGCTTACTTGCTACAGAACTTCTTAGTTATGGTTCATGAACTAAGTGGTTAAAGTAAAACCCCTGATAGATAATAACACATTTTTATTGACAAATCTGACACGGGAGCCTCACCAGTTAAATGAGGGAGATTTATCTCATGACTGCCTAGGTTTGATGCTATGCAGAAAATCTAGCCAACAGTTTTTGGCGACTCCATTGGGGAACAACTATCTTTGCAGATCAAAGCTTATCTATTGAAGATTGGAGTGTTTTCCATACAAATCTCAACCTGGCTGAACGTCCATTCACCAGATCCGTGAAGGCACAAGGAAGGACTGATCATTTCTTTAGACTGCAGGAGCAATTCAATTTCAATCATCCTCCTCAAGTTAGAAGCTGCAGATCTAGTCTTTCACCAGGAAGAAGAGTGCAAACACATCCAGATCTGGATCATCTTCAGCATATTCCGGCAGCTGGAATTATTCATCAAGTCTATTCTCAAAGAAGACGTGCTCCTTTCATGATGCAGAATCAACCACTTGCCCCTGCAACGCCTGTTCCATGGGGTGTAACCTTTGGACCTCTGAATCTGACTCCTCCTATGCATGATCTACCTAAAGGGACGAGAAAGAATTTTCCAAAATTCTTTGGAGATGGCAAGCAGAATCCAGATGACCACTTGGCTACTGTTTTTCATATCCTGTGGAGTGCTTGCAGTCGAACATGAAGATGTATCTGTCAGACTCTTCATAGAGACTCTGCATGACTTGGCTAGAGAATGGTTCTACCGGCTAGCTCTTGGCACCATAACCAACTGGGCTACTATGCGGGATGCGTTCCTGAAAAGATTCAAGGCAGCCGAAGATTCCAGCACTTTGATAACCCAACTGACTCAGTTGAAGAAGGAACCACATGAGCACATGCGGGATTTTATTGCAAAATTCCAAAAACTGTGCAAAATTCCAAAGATTACTGTACAAAATTCCGGCTTCTGCTTCTCTGAATGACGAGAATCAAAAGGTATTCTTCATCAACGCTTTACTTCCTGAAGTAAGCTATCAACTGCGAAGAGCACGTCCTGCTGACTTGTTAGCAGCTCAAAACATGGCGGTTGAAATTGAAGATGACCTCATCATGGCTGGAAAGATAAAGAGCAACACTTCTAGAGCTGAAAGTTCACCCTCTGCTACTACATCTGATTCACTATTGCAAAAGTTAGCAAATGAGATGATGCAGATGAAGAAACAAATGGCTCAAATGGCTCAAGGAAACAATACTGCCCCTGCTCGGAATTTCAACAACAACAACTGGAACCGCATTGCTGGTTCCCAAAGATTAGCAATTGAAGCTACTCCCAGAAACAATGTGGAGATGAATGAAGAAGACCAGGAAGCTGATGCTGATCAGTTCGAGAATGATGATTTTGTAGCTCCTGCTGGTGACTCCAACATTAATTTCCTAAACTACAAATCTGAACATGACAATGAGAAACTTCATGAAGATGATCATGGTCATGCATATGCAGTATTTACAAAATCACAAACTCGCCAAGCTGAGGCATTAGCTGACGAACAAAGAAGGGGCGGCGCTTTACCTTCTTCTTTAGCTCCTAGAGATAAGAATGCAAGTTCTTCATCTCAACCACAGAAAGTGGCTCAGGTATCTGAATCTATTTCTTCTTTTGACATTATTGATCATGCCAAGAAAATTAAAGTTCAAATGTCAGAAGCCCAATACTTGAGATCTTTTCCTGAGCAGTTAAATATGCTAGTCAAATATGTGCAATCACCAGGACAATCCAGTAAATCAAAAGGCCTTTTGCCTAATCAAAAGCCCACTTAAGATAATCCTCCACAAAACAACACTGCAGTTGTTAAACCCTCACCATCTTCTGATAGGGTGGAACCTTTCTATGTTTCCCTATTGCTTAATGGTTTCAAGTTAAGCAATTACGTTTTAGATTCGGGTGCTTCTGATAATATCATGCCAGCTAAAGTTACAGATGCTCTTGGGCTTACCTTGACAAAAACCATAAAAAGGTGTTACTCCATGGAGAGACAAGTCGCTTTAATCGGACAAATCAAAGATGCACAAGCTGTTTTGGCAGCTTTTCCTGATAAAAGATTAAAGATGACAATTCTAGTTGCAGATATTCCTGTCTCCTATGGGATGTTGCTGAGTAGAAACTTCTACAAAGAGCTGGGAGGAGAAGTAAAGATGGATTGGTCATGTGCATATTCCTATCAAAGGGCTTAACCATAAGCTAGAGCCGGAAAAGAAGTCTAGGTACATGGTTACAAAATCTGAAGATCCTAGATCTCATATTCTTTTTCAGGAATCTGACCGTGGGGTTTACTTCTTGGAAATGGATAAAGACATTCTAAAGACAGAACTTTGACCAGAGCCAGAGCCAACAAAATAAGAAGAAAAATTTTGGACTCTGGAGTTTAAAGGCACATGTTGTTCTTTTGGATCAGGAGCTGGCGCTCTACTAATATCTCCAGATCATGAGGTATTTCCATACTCCCACAAGCTGATGTTCGAGAACACCAATCATACAACGGAGTATGAAGCATTGCTTCTAGGAATGGAGCAAGCTAAAAAGAAAGGAGTAAGACTCCTCAAAGCCCAAGGAGATGCTGAACTTCTGGTAAAGCAGGTTCGAGGGCAAAGTCGAGTCAAAAGAGATAAGCTGGAGCATTACAGAGATAAAGTGCTTTCTGCCACATTCAATTTTGCAGCCTTCTCTATTGACTTCATTCCAATGAATCAAAATTCTAAGGCAGATTCTTTGGCAGTCACAGCTGTACTATTGAATCCGGATAGACCACCATCCATATTCAGACAAGGAAACTATAAAGTGGAGATGGTCTACCACCCCAGAGTCCCTGAACAAACATCTGCATGTCTGCATGTTGAAGGGAGTAAATCACCACCATGACAAACAATCGCAGGAAAAAGCTGATCCAGGTTATGATGACAGTAGTGGAATAGTCCAACCAAAAGGTAACAAAATCCCCAAGGATTTAGTTTCCTTAGTGGAGACTTTCAACAAGCATGATCAGTATCTGAAGAAGAACAATGAATATGGTGATAGTTCTTCCTCAGAAATACAGCAAATAAATCTGGGAACGAAGCAAGTTGATGCAGACTTACCTGTCACGGAGAGAAGAAAGGATGAGCCACCACCAGATGAAGTTGATAAGGACTTGCCCAGAGTATTTGACAAGAAGGCCAAAGAAAGGAAGTTCAAGATCGGAGATTGGGTACTCTGGTGGGACAAGAGATATGAACCGAAGGGCATACACGAAAAATTTGATCCACTATGGAAAGGGCCCTTCGTGATCAAAAGAGTTGCAGGAATGGATACTTTCTTCCTTGCCTACCGGGATGGAATTGAGTTACCATTGTCTTTCAACGGGCAGCATCTGAAGATGTTCAGGAACTGAAGAAGTAAGGTAAAACCTGTATGTACATAAATAAAAATTTGTTTTTTTTTTCTTATGTTTGTTTTTACTTTTGTGTTGTGTTCGTTTTCCTGACCCCGTGCCCAAAGGACAAGATACGAAACCAGAGATGCTGGGATCTCATCTTTTCCCTTTGTCATTCTGATAAGAGAAAAAAATGTCCACAGACGGAGCCGACTGGTGTCACTTAGATTTCACCCTGAAATCTACAACTACCCTATCCGATAATTTTTTTTTGTACTTTTAAAATAATGGGTCGTTTTGTGTTTTTATTTCCTGAAAGTTCTTGTATTGCGTCAAGATATTCCCAAAGAGCCATATTAGCCTTTTTTGCCAAATACCCAGATGCCCAAAATTGTTATATTCTGTCGTCGGGATTTGTCTGCGGGAAATTTGTATTTAATTATTTTGAGCCCCGTATGAGGCTATTTGTGCTCTGTTTTAACTCTGTTATGATCGAACATATCATTATTACCTTGTACCAGAAGGATTTTAACTTGGAATAAGTTTTGGGCTTTATTTGTAACTTTTGGCAATTTTTCATGTTTTTGTGGTGTCCCGTTTCGTTTTCTGTGAAATTTCTCTGGAACAATTCCTTTGCCGGGTAAGCCCGATTTTTGGCCTGGACCAGCTAGAAAACATATACGCACTTTATGCTCGGAGGAAGTCACCATCGAGGTCTGGATCACTGGGAAAAAGTGAAGTTGTGCACAGAAAAGCCCCTGCGGGGATGGGCGCATTTTTGGAAAACAAAGGATTTAAGCTGCAATGGGAAAAATAGAAGCCGCAGGAAAACTTCCTGGCAGGGTACTTTTTCCTGTGTTATACAATTCACTTAAGCTGCAATGGGAAAAATAGAAGTAGCAGGCAGGTGGGATTTTATTGCCTACCTTGCAGGGTACTTTTTCCTGTGATAGAAAATTCACTTAAGCTGCAGTGGGAAAAATAGAAGCAGCAGGCAAGTGGGAATTTTGTACCTGCTTAGCAGGGTACTTTTTTCCCGTGATATAAAATTCACTTAAGCTGCAGTGGGAAAGTTAGAGGCTACAGGAAGGCGGGAATTTATTGCCTGCCTTGCATGGTAAAAATTCCCATGGTGAAATAAAAGAAAAGTGACTTAAGTGAAATCACGGGATTTTATTGCCTGCCTTGCAGGGTAAATAATCCCATTGTCAAAGTCAAATCACTTAAGTGGATCATGGGATTTCCAGGGCTGCCTTGCAGGGTAAATAATCCCATTGTCAGAAATTCTTAAAAATAGAATTCTATTATGCAAAAAAGTGCGACCCACCTTGGGTGAATAATAATGCATTAAATAAATATTTGTTAATATTTATTCACACAATTTTGGCACCCAGGCTTGTAAAAGTCAACAAAAGCAAAGGGGAATAAATCAATTGGAAATAGAATTCCAAAATTCTTAAATTTAATTTATTTAATGCGCCCCTTTTGAGAAGGAATTAATACTTTTTAAAGTATTAAAACATTATATTAATTCCTATTTTCAGTGGCTATGGTCAAAGCACACTGTGAAGCTTAAGTGAAGTGATGTGTGAAGGATTAAATTGGATTAATTTAATTTATTGGATGGTTGTCCTTAAACATGCTATTTTTAAAAGAGAAGAGCATGATTTTTAATTAATTAATTGCCTTTAATTGTTAGGGCAATTATTAATTATAGAATTGTGAAGGTTATATAAGCATGGGCAACCATATGGGTGAATTATTTAATTCACAGGTAAAGAATTGCAGCCAAGAGGAAAAGTGTGCCCCCATTTGAAGAAGGATTTTGCTCAGGCAAGGTGGAAACAAGGCTAAAAGCTTCCAGATTTGGCGCATGCTTTGAAGGAGGTTGATCTTTGTTTGCATAATTGTTTGCAAGGTGTTACAGGAGCTTAAGTGTTGTTGAAAGGATTCATACTCTCTTTATGTGCAAATTAAACACCATTTTTTGGGGCAGCAGGCTTGAAAAGTGCAGATTTTTACAATTTAAATTCACTATTCATGCTCCGGTGGCCATTTTTGTCTGAATAAATTGCAGGAATTCATTACAGGTGCTTTACAAAAGAAAAGGAGCTTTTATCAATGTCCAATACATTGCATATATCCTCCGAATCTAAAGAATTGTCCAGATCTGCACCAGTATTGAAGAAATCCGGCCAAGTAAATAAGAAGAAAAAGAATTATTCAGACAAAGATAGACAAAGCTATGGTGAAGAAAGATGAAAAAGAAAGCACAACGGAGTCATGCATCACTTCTAAATTTGTAGATATTGGAGACACGGATCTAGGCTCGAAACCTCTTGCTGAATTGATAGACAGATCCAGAGCAGCACTCAGGCGTGCAGGAGAAACTTCACTCATGCGTGCAGATTAAACGAAGTGGAATTATTCGAGTTGCAACTTTTCCATCCATAGCCCAGTTGCCAAAGTTTTTTATGTAGGTGCAGATCCATATCCAGATGTAGATGTAGATGCAAATCCATATGCAGATCCAATCCAGATATCATAGTTACAAAAGCTTCCGGCACAAAGGCTTTATCCTCTTGTTTTGAATGCAGCCCGTGAAGAAGTCAGTGCGTGGAAAATTTCTTCCAAGATCTTGTGCAAATGCTCCCATCTTCCAGTTAAAGCCTTCATTGAATTTTCATTCACCCTGAGTGCTTTCCAGAATTTTTAATTGCTCATATGCAATTAAAAATAAGGATGATGAGTTATCTATGGCCAACCTTGCACTGATGCATGTACAGCAGAAGAACTACAGAAGCTTCAAAGGATAAAAGAGAAGACAATGTGAAGGCAAAATTCCAACTTGCTTCCACTTTCAATTGCTTCCAATTCCAGCTTGTTTCTAGATCCAGATGCTTCCAGATCCAGTTTGAATCAGTTGCATGCAGACATGAAAAAGGACAAAGTCAGCTTTCCTCTTCCTTCTTCTTTCCTCCGACAAAGTCAACTTTCCTCTTCCTTCGTCTTTCCTCCGACAAAGTAATTAAGTGATCAATTAAATTATACAACTTAAGTGATTGGTTTAAAAGCCATTACTTGAAGAAGTCAATTTCTTTGAGATAGGTGGCAGGCGTGCAAAATAGAAGGTTCTATTTTAAGTTGTAAATCATACATGTCATGCAAAGAGGAATTCTAGGAGGAAGATTGCCAGTTGTTTCTTTCTGACTTCCACATGTGTCAGTTCAACTAAAAGCTTCCAACTTGTAATTGCCCCTCTACATTCTATAAGTAGAGGAAGAACCTTCGGGTAAAGGAGGGATCAGAATTTGTAAGTAGCAATCTTGTGTTCTAGACTTTGTGCTGAACCCCTGAGAGCAACTTGGAGCAAAGGAATACAAAGGAGCAGGTTTCCGGAGAACTTTGTGTCATGGTGTACTGTGTTTCTTGCTTTTAAATCTTAGATCTCTTAAGTAAACTTTGTGTTATTATAGATCTGGATCTAGAGCTGCCTTTGTTTTATAATTCTGTGTGTTCATATCTATTAAGTTTCTTCTATGTGCATGCAATTAGCTTTGCTATCTACTAATTGGGATGCACATCTTCCCCATTTCTTCTCTATATTTCCTTTACTTCCTTCTTCTATAATTTTCCTTTCTTGAACAACTGCTTACTTGCTGCAGAACTTCTTAGTTATTGTTAATGAACTAAGTAGTTAAAGTAAAACCCCTGATAGATAATAACACATTTTTATTGACAAATCTGACACGGGAACCTCACCGGTTAAATGAGGGAGATTTATCTCATGACTGCCTAGTTTTGATGCTATGCATAAAATCTAGCCAACAGTTTTTGGTGACTCCGTTGGGGAACAAATATCTTTACAGATCAAAGCTTATCTATTGAAGATTGGAGTGTTTTCCACACAAATCTCAACCTGGCTGAACATCCATTCACCCGATCCGTTAAGGCGTAAGGAAGGACTAAACATTTCTTCAGACTGGAGGAGCAATTCAATTTCAATCATCCTGCTCAAGTTAGAAGCCGTAGATCTAGTCTCTCACCAGGAAGGAGAGTGCACGCTCATCCAGATCTGGATCATCTTCAACATATTCCAGAAGATGGAATTATTCATCAAGTCTATTCTCAAAGAATACGTGCTCCTTTCATGATGTAGAATCATCCACTTGCCCGTGCAACGCCTGTTCCATGGGGTGCAACCTTTGGACCTCTGAATCTGACTCCTCCTATGCATGATCTACCTAAAGGGACGAGAAAGAATTTTCCAAAATTCTTTGGAGATGGCAAGCAAAATCCAGATGACCACTTGGCTGTGTTTTTCATATCTTGTGGAGTGCTTGCAGTCGAACATGAAGATGTATCTGTCAGACTCTTCATAGAGACTCTGCATGACTTGGATGGAGAATGGTTCTACCGGCTAGCTCTTGGCACCATAACCAACTGGGCTACTATGCGGGATGCATTCCTGAAAAGATTCAAGGTAGCTGAAGATTCCAGCACTTTGATAACCCAACTGACTCAGTTGAAGAAGGAACCACATGAGCACATGCGGGATTTTATTGCAAAATTCCAAAGATTACTGTACAAAATTCCGGCTTCTGCTTCTCTGAATGATGAGAATCAAAAGGTATTCTTCATCAACGCTTTACTTCCTGAAGTAAGCTATCAACTGCGAAGAGCACATCCTGCTGACTTGTTAGCAGCTCAAAACATGGCGGTTGAAATTGAAGATGACCTCATCATGGCTGGAAAGATAAAGAGCAACACTTCTAGAGCTGAAAGTTCATCCTCTGCTACTACATCTGATTCACTATTGCAAAAGTTAGCAAATGAGATGATGCAGATGAAGAAACAAATGGCTCAAATGGCTCAAGGCAACAATACTGCCCCTGCTCGGAATTTCAACAACAACCGGAACCGCATTGCTGGTTCCCAAAGATTAGCAATTGAAGCTGCTCCCAGAAACAATGTGGAGATGAATGAAGAAGACCAGGAAGCTGATGCTGATCAGTTCGAGAATGATGATTTTGTAGCTCTTGCTGGCGACTCCAACATTAATTACCTGAACTACAAATCTGAACATTACAATGAGAAACTTCATGAAGATGATCATGGTCATACATATGTAGTACTTACAAGATCACAAACTCGCCAAGCTGAGGCATTAGCTAATGAACAAAGAAGGGGCAACCCTTTACCTTCTTCTTTAGCTCCTAGAGATAAGAATGCAAGTTCTTCATCTCAACCACAGAAAGCGGCTCAGGTATCTGAATCTATTTCTTCTTTTGACATTATTGATCATGCCAAGAAAATTAAAGTTCAAATGTCAGAAGCCGAATACCTGAGATATTTTCCTGAGCAGTTAAATATGCTAGTCAAATATGTGCAATCACCAGGACAATCCAGTAAATCAAAAGGCCTTTTGCCTAAGCCCAAAGATACTCCTCCACAAAACAACACTGCAGTTGTTAAATCCTCACCATCTTCTGAAAGAGTGGAACCTTTCTATGTTTCCCTATTGCTTAATGGTTTCAAGTTAAGCAATTGCGTTTTAGATTCGGGTGCTTCTGATAATATCATGCCAGCTAAAGTTGCAGATGCTCTTGGGCTTACCTTGACAAAAACCATAAAAAGGTGCTACTCTATGGATAGACAAGTCCCTTTAATCGGATAAATCAAAGATGCACAAGCTGTTCTGGCAGCTTTTCCTTAAAAAATATTAAAGATGACAATTCTAGTTACAGATATTCCTATCTCCTACGGGATGTTGCTGAGCAGAAACTTCTGTAAAGAGCTGGGAGGAGAAGTAAAGATGGATTGGTCCTATGCGCATATTCCTATCAAAGGGCTTAACCATAAGCTAGAGCCGGAAAAGAAATCCAGGTACATAGTTACAAAATCTAAGGATCCTAGATCTCAGATTCTTTTTCAGGAATCTGACTGTGGGGACTACTTCTTGGAAATGGATAAAGACATTCCAAAACCAGAACTTCGATCAGAGCCAGAGCTAGTAAAAGAAGAAGAAAAAGTTTGGACTCTGGAGTTTAAAGGCACTTGTTGTTCTTTTGGATCAGGAGCTGGCGCTCTACTAATATCTCCAGATCATGAGGTATTTCCATACTCCCACAAGCTGATGTTCGAGAACACCAATCATACGACAGAGTATGAAGCATTGCTTCTAGGAATGGAGCAAGCTAAAAAGAAAGGAGTAAGACTCCTCAAAGCCCACGGAGATGCTGAACTTCTGGTAAAGCAGGTTCGAGGGCAAAGTCGAGTCAAAAGAGATAAGCTAGAGCATTACAGAGATAAAGTGCTTTCTGCCACATTCGATTTTGTAGCCTTCTCTATTGACTTCATTCCAATGAATCAAAATTCTAAGGCAGATTCTTTGGCAGTCACAGCTGTACTATTGAATCCGGATAGACCACCATCCATATTCAGACAAGGAAACTATAAAGTGGAGATGGTCTACCACCCCAGAGTCCCTGAACAAACATTTGCATGTCTGCATGTTAAAGGGAGTAAATCACCACCACAACAAACAGTCACAAGAAAAACTGATCCAGGTTATGATGACAGCAGTGGAATAGTCCAACCAAAAGGTAACAATAGCCCCAAGGATTTAGTTTCCTTAGTGGAGACTTTCAACAAGCATGATCAGTATTTGAAGAAGAACAATGAATATGGTGATAGTTCTTCCTCAGAAATGCAGCAAATAAATCTGGGAACGGGAGCAAGTTGATGCAGACTTACCTGTCACGGAGAGAAGAAAGGATGAGCCACCACCAGATGAAGTTGATAAGGACTTGCCCAGAGTATTTGACAAGAAGGCCAAAGAAAGGAAGTTCAAGATCGGAGATTGGGTACTCTGGTGGGACAAGAGATATGAACCGAAGGGCATACACGACAAATTTGATCCACTCTGGAAAGGGCCCTTCGTGATCAAAAGAGTTGCAGGAATGGATACTTTCTTCCTTGCCTACCGGGATGGAATTGAGTTACCATTGCCTTTCAATGGGCAACATCTGAAGCTGTTCATGAACTGAAGAAGCAGGGTAAAACATGTATGTACATAAATAAACTTTGTTTGTTTTTCCTTGTGTTTTGTTTTTGTTTTTGTGTTGTGTTTGTTTGCCTGACCCCATGCCCAAAGGACAAGATACGAAACTAGAGATGCTGGGATCTCATCTTTTCCCTTTGTCATTCTGACAAGAGAAAAAGATGTCCACAGACGGAGCCGACTGGTGTCACTCAGATTTCACCCTGAAATCTGTGACTACCCTATCCGAATTTTTTTTGTACTTTTAAAATAATTGGTCATTTTGTGTTTTTATTTCCTGAAAGTTCTTGTATTGCGTCAAGATATTCCCAAAGAGCCATATTAGCCTTTTTCGCCAAATACCCAGATGCCCAAAATTTTTATATTCTGTCATCGGGATTTGTCTGCGGGAAATTTGTATTTAATTATTTTGAGCCCCGTATGAGGCTATTTGCGCTCCGTTTTAACTCTGTTATGATCGAACATATCATTATTCCCTTGTACCAGAAGGATTTTAACTTGGAATAAGTTTTGGGCTTTATTTGTAACTTTTGGCAATTTTTCGTGTTTTTGTGTTGTCCCGTTTCGTTTTCTGTGAAATTTCTCTAGAACAATTCCTTTGTCGGGTAAGCCCGATTTTTGGCCTGGAGCAGCTGGAAAACATATACGCACATTATGCCCGGAGGAAGTCACCATCAGAGGTCTGGATCACTGGGAAAAAGTGAAGTCGTGCACAGAAAAGCCCTTGCGGGGATGGGCGCATTTTTGGAAAACAAAGGATTTAAGCTGCAATGGGAAAAATAGAAGCCGCAGGCAGAGTGGGAATTTTGTACCTGCCTGGCAGGGTACTTTTTCCCGTGTTATAAAATTCACTTAAGCTGCAGTGGGAAAAATAGAAGCAACAGGCAGGTGGGATTTTAGTCTTGCAGGGTACTTTTTCCCGTGATTGAAAATTCACTTAAGCTACAGTGGGAAAAATAGAAGCAACATGCAGGTGGGATTTTATTGCCTTCCTTGCAGGGTACTTTTTCCCGTGATATAAAGTTCACTTAAGCTGCAGTGGGAAAGTTAGAGGCTGCAGGCAGGCGGGAATTTATTGCCTGCCTTGCAGGGTAAAAATTCCCATAGTGAAATAAAAGAAAAGTGACTTAAGTGAAATCATGGGATTTTATTGCCTGCCTTGCAGGGTAAATAATCCCATTGTCAAAGTCAAATCACTTAAGTGGATCATGGGATTTTAGGGGCTGCCTTGCAGGGTAAAGAATCCCATTGTCAGAAATTCTTAAAAATAGAATTCTATTATGCAAAAAAGTGCGACCCACCTTGGGTGAATAATAATGCATTAAATAAATATTTGTTAATATTTATTCACCCAATTTTGGCACCCAGGCTTGTGGAAAAGTCAACAAAATAAAAGGGGAATAAATCAATTGGAAATAGAATTCCAAAATTAAATAAATTTAATTTATTTAATGCAACCCCTTTTGAGAAGGAATTAATACTTTTTAAAGTATTAAATGATTATATTAATTCCTATTTTCAGTGGCTATGGTCAAAGCACACTGTGAAGCTTAAGTGAAGTGATGTGTGAAGGATTAAATTGGATTAATTTAATTTATTGGATGGTTGTCCTTAAACATGCTATTTTTAAAAGAGAAAAGCATGATTTTTAATTAATTAATTGCCTTTAATTGTTAGGGCAATTATTAATTATAGAATTGTGAAGGTTATATAAGCATGGTAGCCATATGGGTGAATTATTTAATTCACAGGTAAAGAATTGCAGCCAAGAGGAAAAGTGTGCCCCCATTTGAAGAAGGATTTTGCTCAGGCAAGGTGGCAACAAGGCTAAAAGCTTCCAGATTTGGTGCATGCTTTGAGAGGAGGTTGATCTTTGTCTGCATAATTGTTTGCGCAGGTGTTACAAGAGCTCAAGTGTTGTTGAAAGGATTCAGCTCTCTTTATGTGCAAATTAAACACCATTTTTTGGGGCAACAGGCTTGAAAAGTGCAGATTTTTACAATTTAAATTCACTATTCATGCTCCGGTGGCCATTTTTGTCTGAATAAATTACAGGAATTCATTACAGGTGCTTTACAAAGGAAAAGGAGCTTTTATCAATGTCCAATACATTGCATATATCCTCTGAATCTGAAGAATTGTCCAGATCTACACCAGTATTGAAGAAATCTGGCCAAATAAGAAGAAAAAGAATTATTCAGACAAAGATAGACAAAGCTATGGCAAAGAAAGATGAAAAAGAAAGCACAACGGAGTCATGCATCACTTCTAAATTTGTAGATATTGGAGACACGGATCTAGGCTTGGAACCTCTTGTTGAATTGATAGACAAATCCAGAGCAGGCATGCGTGAAAAACTTCACTCATGCGTGCAGATTAAAAGCAGTGGAATTATTTGAGCTGCAGCTTTTCCATCCATAGCCCAGTTGCCAAAGTTTGTTATGCAGGTGCAGATCCATATCCAGATGCAGATGCAGATGCAGATCCTAGATCTCTAGATCTCATAGTTGCAAAAGCTTCTGGCACAAAGGCTTCATCCTCTTGTTTCGAATGCAGCCCGTGAAGAAGTCAGTGCGTTGAAAATTCCTTCCAAGATCCTGTGCATGTGCTCTCATCTTCCAGTTAAAGCCTTCATTGAATTTTCATTCACCCTGAGTGCTTTCTAGAATTTTTAATTGCTCATATGCAATTAAAAATAAGGATGATGAGTTATCTACGACCAACCTTGCACTGATGCATGTACATTAGAAGAACTGCAAAAGCTTCAAAGGATAAAAGAGAAGACAATGCGAAGGCAAAATTCCAGCTTGCTTCCACTTCCAACTACTTGCAATTCCAGCTTGTTTCTAGATCCAGCTGCTTCCAGATCCAGTTTGAATCAGCTGCATGCAGACATGAAAAAGGACAAAGTCAGCTTTCCTCTTCCTTCTTCTTTCCCTCGACAAAGTAATTGAGCGATCAATTCAATTATACAACTTAAGTGATTGGTTTAAAAGCCATTACTTGAAGAAGTCAACTACTTGGAGATAGGTGGCATGTGCAAAATAGAAGGTTCTATTTTAAGTTGCAAATCATACATGTCATGCAAAGAGGAATTCTAGGAGGGAGATTGCCAGTTGTTTCTTTTCCGACTTCCACATGTGCCAGTTCAACTAAAGCTTCCAACTTGTAATTGCCCCTCTACATTCTATAAGTAGAGGAAGAACCTTCGGGTAAAGGATGAGAATTTGTAAGCAGCAATCTTGTGTTCTAGACTTTGTGCTGAACCCCTGAGAGCAACTTGGAGCAAAGGAATACAAAGGAGTAGGTTTCCGGAGAACTTTGTGTCATGGTGTACTATGTTTCTTGCTTTTGAATCTTAGATCTCTTAATAGACTTTGTATTATTTTAGATCTGGATCTAGAGCTGCCTTTGTTTTATAATTCTGTGTGTTCATATCTATTAAGTTTCTTCTATGTGCATGCAATTAGCTCTGCTATCTACTAATTGGGATGCACATCTTCCCCATTTCTTCTCTGTATTTCCTTTACTTCCTTCTTCTATAATTTTCCTTTCTTGAACAGCTGCTTACTTGCTACAGAACTTCTTAGTTATGGTTCATGAACTAAGTGGTTAAAGTAAAACCCTTGATAGATAATAACACATTTTTATTGACAAATCTGACACGGGAGCCTCGCCGGTTAAATGAGGGAGATTTATCTCATGACTGCCTAGGTTTGATGCTATGCATAAAATCTAGCCAACACTACCATTTCATAAAATTCATAAAATTATAAAGTAGACCCCTCCCTCAAAGGATGGCTACTTCCTTGTATCATGGCAGTGAAGGCTTCCCACATTGATCAAATTTCTATCTCATAAATTTAAGTATTAAAAAGAAAAATTAGCATCCTAAGAAAGCTTCCCGCAATGATAAACTTTCTCATTTGTTACAAAATTCCTACATTGATCAGTTTACTCTTCCCCTACCCAGAGCTGGGGCATAGAACTAGGTAAATCCACCTATGAATAAACTAGTTCCCACATGAAAGTCACATCTAAACCTCTTTGTCATGTCCACAACAGGTTTATGAGTCCACTTTCCATATCTTCCCATATGATCCATGGAATAACTAACTATTGTTGGTTGTGTGTTAACATCTGTTATTCAATGCAAGTGCATGACCTTAAGATACTCCCTTCTCGTTCACCTCCCATCCAATTCAGTGCATTGTTTCTTCATGCATTCTTTGCTACGATCATGTGTCATTTAAGTTTCCTTTTGGATGTCTCATAGTTAGGTCACACTTTAATTTTTAAGTCACACATATCCATACATTGTATTTTTCCTTACATCAATCATTAATATCATAATCATTTCATAGTTAGGTTTAATTCATATACGTCCATTATCGTCCATCATATCAATAAAACCATCACATTTTTAAAAAACCATAACATCTAAGTCTAAAACATCATCAACTTCACATTTACAACATTTATGCTTAACTTACAACATATTATCTCTAATGCAATCCATAGTTATCTAACAAAATCATCTAAGACAATCATAACCATAGTCATTATCATCACTATACCATCATATTATGTACATCTAAATAAAAATCATGATATCACAAGTACTATACAATTCATGATCACATTTAACTTACACGTATATCTAATCATAAAAATAAATTTAAGACCATTCATCACATATTCATCATCATCATCATCATCATCAACAACATCATAAATAAAAATCAAGGGCACATACATACATCATGAACCATAACCGAAATCATCATCATATCATGTAACACCCTTGACAGTTGTTATTTTTCTCCTTTGTATTTCAAGTGTTGACATGTGATTTTCCTTATAAAGATATGTTCTTTTGATTTTAGGAGATCATGCTTGGTATGGATAAATCTTTTCTGTTCTTATAATCCTTTGAATAAATTGGAATGGTTTCCCTTGAATTCATTTTTCACTTCTTGTAGGTAAGTTACAATCTGGTTTTAGAGTTGTAAACTTATCTATTAATCTGACTCATCCTTGGATCAATTTTAGTGATCCAAGGAATGTTTAAAATCTGCTTTGTTGAACGAATGGTAAATCGACATTCCATAAATTAAAAGACATATGACAAAACTTTGTTGGTTACAATTTCTTTGATTTTTGTGTGAACGTGTTCTATTCAGTCGTATGTTGTGCTTGGGTCTTTGGAGATCGATCGTGACAGGACAATGCTGATGCAAACGAACTATAGCCTGTTCATGACTTAGGAAATATTCTGGTTCCTAAAACTAAAGGGACTGTCCTACAGAATCCTAAGCTAGGTAAGAATATATATATATTTAATACCTAGCTATGTTAATTAATTAAATTTTATCCTAACCTCATCTTTGTGCTAAAGGGTTATGGAGAGGTTTCTAGGTTATTTAAATTACCCTAAAACCTAATGCTTTATGGTTATGTGATGATCTAACCTAATGCCTAAAAACTATTGTGTTGGAATTAATCTAACCTATGTGGTAATTTATTGATTGGGTTATATCCTAAGGTTACATATCCTAAGCTAACCTAATATCTAACCTAAGAAATTATGTCTACCCTAAACTAATGGGCATGAAGGAGGAATTGGTGGTCGCATGTATCATAGGCGACGGTTCCAAGGCATTTAAGTTATTGATAAGGTTTTTAAAAGCATACATGCTGCCAGTTGTGGTAGGGCCTAGTTGACTTGGTGGAGGCTTATGTGGAAACTTCACTAAAAATGGAATTGCATGTTAATTTTGATTTAGCATTCGCCAAACTTGGAAGGCGGTGGCAAGGAAGGATAGGCGGGAAAATAGGAATTAATGGAATTTATTATTTTCGGTTTTTGTGCTCAAACTGTTTTGGTAGGCATGAAAACGGGTTTGTATGAAGTTATTTCACTTTGCATGTTTCATGATTTTCACTCTGCATGCTCTCTGGTTTTCTGAACCAGTAGATAGAACTGCACTTAATGGCTATTTTTGAGGTTTTAGACCTATTTTCTGTTTGTGGGATATATAAGAGGCACTGTGGAAAAAGAATGTGGTTGTTTGATTTTTTATGGAGAAGAAGAGAAGTTGTGAGCTCGACTGGAGGTTCCCTTTGATTTGTCAAAAGTGCTATCAGGAATGATAGGATCTAATCTTTAAGATCTCTTGCTTTCTTATAAATGTTTCATTAAAATGATTATGATCTTTTGAGATTCTTGGCTTGCATGTTTAAATTGGTTTCTTGTTTGCTGGTTTATAATATCTGTCATTTTGGATATAAACCCATGGAAAAAATTACGTTGGTTTTGGAACTTTCTTTGTGATAATTTATAATGATACATGCATGCAAAGATTTCATTAGAAGCTCTGTTTGCTTTTTCTGAATTGTGTATACAAATTTGTTGTGGTATTGGAACTGACCTTCGTTGCAATACATGGATTCTGAACCATATGGAACCTTGAGTTCCGTTTGAGCTTGTATTTGGACTTCATGTTTTCATATAAACTTGTGTAGGAGCTTCTTGTTGTTCTGAACTGGCATTTGGAAACTTGGGTAGCTCCAAACTGTTGTTTGAAGTTAGTATATGGCTCTGAACATGTAATTTATTACTTGTGTTTTCCTTGAACTATTGTTAGAGGATTCTTGTACTTAGGGATCGTGTTTTGATTTTTGTGATGACTTGGATTGTTGTTGAAGTCTATATATGGCATAGAGCTTGTGTTATTTTCTAGTGACCATTTGAATTGTTAATGGAAGATTATAATGTACACGACACTCGTATTTTATTACTTGTGTGGACTCCAAAATTTGTGGGAACCCTGAGTTCCGTTGGAGCTAGTATTTAGGCTTCGCGTTTTGATATGAACTCATGTTGGAGTCACTTGTTGTTCTGAACCAATGTTGGTATATTGGGTAACTCAGGACTGTTGTTGACATTGTATGTGGCGTTGTACCCGTGTTTTATTTGGTGAACTTTTGGGATTGTTAATGGAGGTTTGTGTTTTTCATCGCATTCGTATTTGGTTATTTGTGTAGCTCTAAACTTGTTGAGACTTCGTGTCGACTTTGTTCTAGTATTTTGAGTTAGGTTCTACTTGTAATAAATGTTTAAAACTTACAACTCTTTTGTTGAGATATTGCTCAAAGAAAATTGGGAGAATAGTTGGCTGAGTTGTTAGGAAAACTCTTAGAGATCTTGACTGAAAATGTCTTTGTTGATGAATGAATTTGGTAGTTATTTTTGAGAAATGTTTCTTCTTTTCTAGGATGTCAATGGAATTTTATTGAGGTTATTCTTTTCCCCTCTATTTCATGGAAAATTGCATCTTCAGATCTCTTAAAATAAGTTCTGGGTTTCTTTTAAGAGAAGAGTTTAATAAATTAGTACTCTGTACTGTTATGGAGGGATTACTTGTCTCGATTCAAATAGTTTTTGTATTATAATACTTATTGAATCAAGAATTGATTACTCTTTTTGTAATGCAATAATGAAATCTACAATGGGATTTCAGTCTGAGTTGTTGATACTTTTGATCATGTTAAATTTACTGATCGATTATTTTTCTATCTCTTGTTGGATACAATAAACACACCTTGTGTCTTATAAAAGAAAGGAATGTGATTCCTTTAGAACCGACTGTGTTTTAGGACTACTATTTTTATTTCATTCTGAGTATGGAATTGAAACTCGTGTTCATTGAAAGTAAAGAAGTGTAAAGAATATGGCAGTGTGATTTCTTCTTCCTATATAGATCATTGGTTGAACTTTTCTGTTTTGATTCTCCTTTGAAATGGAGTTTTCTTTATGAGTTGTTTGGTCTTCCTTGCTCAAATATTTTGTTGAAATGTTGTAGGAAGAGATTAGATGATTCGGTAGTTAAACAAAAAATGAAAATTTGTTTGGCAGAACGTTTTTTTGATAAGCCTTGCTTGTTTGGTTTGAGATGAGTAAGTTTTGTCTCTTGTACTCTATATTTTTGTGAATTCTCCTTGGATGGACTCGAGTAGAGATTAACACCTGCATGAATCTACCTTGATTTTATACATTGTTTCAGTTCTTTAAAATTTAACTTCTATATGTGGAAGTAGATTTAAACGTACAGGTAGACCATTCGATTCTCTATTCCGTCTTGGATTAAGATGGAATTCTGTTTTGATGAATATCTTAAATGTTAAAATTTTTAAGGTAATTATCCTTTAAAAGAAACAGTTAAATCATGTTTTGAATCTATTCTATTTCTTAGATGTTTTGTGTCTGGGTATAGTGGTAATGATTCTCTTCTTCTTTTGCTGAGGAGCTAGGTGAATCATCCTAAGTAGAACCATGATTTAAATCCTTCTTTTGAATTGAAGCAAAGATAAATGTTGATTTCTATTATGAAATATTGGGAACAATTAGATGTTATGATTTGTTGTTTTCCTAAGGATAATTGATAGGATCAATTAAACTCTAATTTTGTAAGGCTGATATAGTGGATTATATTTTATCCTTTTCTTGGAAGTGAAATCAATTGTTTAAAATGTACTTCTTTTCCGTTGCTATTGATGTATTGATATTATGATGTAATAATTGTCTCATTAAAGCAGAGTTGTTTTAATGGAACAATTATTGGAGTGCACTTATTTTAAGGCTTAGTGCTTATCATGCTCATTTCATTGAACTGACATGCGCTAGTAATTTTTGCAGATGGAATCCGTAAGTGATAAGGAAGGAAAAAAATTATGTGATGCATTGGCTGATTTAAGTTTGATTTTGTGAAGAACTCTGAATCGTTCTTGAGATTGTATTAAAAAAGAAAAGTAGTATTCTTTTGTAATGAAGGCAATTTTTATGTAGCATACCTAAATGTATAAGTTTTAGAGATGAATTAAATGTTGAGAATTTATTTATAGTGGATGTGTAAATTATCTTGTACTTTCATTACATAGATGGAATCCTATCTTGTTACTATACTCCATATTATGTATATGCTTTGTTGGTATCCAGATTTAATCTCCTTCACAACTTGAACAACTTCATGAACTTGCACAAGACACTCAAGGATAGATAGATGGTTTGTATGTCATTTTTAGCTGGGGAGCACACCTATCTGCTTGTTTGCATTCAATAATTGAGGGAGTGGATAGCACCTTCATAAGGTTTTTGATCTAACCCTCACTATTTTAGGTTGTGCCTATCAACCAAGGCAAGAGAACCTATATTACAGCCCTTGTATGGTAAAGGAGGTATGAGATATCCTTGTGTTTTTTCATTATGACATGAAAGAGGGGCTTGTGAAAACATGATCAAGTATCCATTATCCAAACTCAAATGAGTTGTCACTACTAAATGATGGAAATGTTTTCAAAACAAGGCTAGGGCTACTAAAGACATGATAAAACCTTGATATGCTTTGTGAATTTTTGTGAAAGGATTGAGTTCTTTTGTGGACACAAAATGCAAATGTAGGGGTCATATAGGTAGGATGAGTTAGTTTAAATGATATTCTAATGGGAGAAATTTGGACAAGACAAGATAAGGAATTACCCTCTTCTTTGGGAAGCTTTGCAAAAGAATTGCAACACCTAAATAGTAGAGATGTTTCAATGAGTTTGAAGTAATCTTTCAACTAGGATGTGTGCACAAATGGAGGCCCAAATCTGCACTATTCCACACAAAATTTGATAACCTGCCACAAAGGCTTGAAGAAAAATATCAATGAAGCATTTATAAACCCTTGTTAGATCATGACTTAAGGTAAACCCAAAAGTTTACAAACACCCTCAATTTACAAGGAAGGTAAGATGAATTTAAATCTGTTTATCTTCACTCAAATGAATGCTCTTCTAAATGGAAGATTACAGATACCTTCAAACCCTCTACAAGAAATGAGACCATGTATGACCAATAAAGGATCCCAAACACAAGATTGCAACATGAGCATGGAAACACAAATTGAAAACATACTGAAATATAAGTATTATGCAAAGCTTTGCCAAGAGATAAAACCAGTCAATCCATAATTTTTGATCAAATACACCAGCAAGGGAATGTTATTAAGACAATATCAAAGCTTGTTGATGGCTTTACAGCTGAAACCAACTCAACATGATGAAAATTTGATGCAAATAGGAATCAAAAATGGCTCTCAGGCCATTTCTCCAAAAGAAATGGAACACTTCCAGTTTTTCCCCTGAAAATTCTTCTCTTTCTCCAAAAAATCCCAACAAACTTTACAAAATGCCTCCAAACTACATAATATACCCTATGCCAGCTTGAATTCTTGCATCCCAAGCAAAGAATATGCTCAAGGGATCAAATTTGTTACAAAACTCTTATCTATTTCATGAAAATGACATCAAACTATAAAACAACTCGCAAAATGCCAGAGATGCACAAATAGTTTAAAATATTGCATGGATTTAGTTCCTTATCCATCCTAGGGTCACGTTTTTGGCATTCAGACATGCCAACATGATTTTGCAATCATTTTTTCACCTTTTTCCCTCATCATTTTTAACTCTGCAACTTTTATTTTTTACCTTTCACGTGTTTTTCATGGGATGAGGAAAATATTTCATGAAAATCACTATAGGGCACTGAAATAGCTCAAATGAATGATGCCATTGCACTCAGAAGGCCGATTGGATGTGGATTCATATAAAATTTCATGTGATTTGGTGCAAAAATGACGATTCCAAATTCTTTGGAGCTCCAATGGCGCCCAAAAAATGAAACTGCACAACAACTGTTGATTTAAAATCAACTTTAAATTTATGCCCTCCACGTGTCCTGATGAGATTCAACATGTAGGCTCAAAAATATATTTTTTGAGTTCTGGATAAGGTGGACATGTGTCCAAATACCATTAGACTAGGCATCCAACCTTAAAAATGCATTTCGAACCTTTTCTGACCTCGAGAAAATTTTGAACATTTTCTTCGCGAGGCCCCTGGACACAAAAGGTTTGAAATGGAGCATTTTCCCGAGGTCAGAAAAGGTTCAAATTCCTCAAAATCTCCACCCCTCCATTTCATCCCCTTGCATACATGTCACTTTCCTATTCGATGCGGGCCTCCAGGTTGAAATATTTCCTTTGGCATTTTGAAGCCAAAAAACTTCAAAATTTTTCCAACTATTCGCCTACTTCCCCATTTTGCCTGCTGGGACATGTGTCCATTTTCTTATTGGTCCCAGAGTCGGCCCTAGGGTAAATTTTTTGACCTTATACCCGTTGCAGCCCAAAAACAAAATCATCCCAATCCCTCCTGCCACCCATTTTGCCCCTCCTCTGGACACTGTAGTCACCTTCTGCATTAGATGCTCGGGCCTTCTGAGTTCAAATGTTTCCCTCCTAACACTCCTGAGCCAAAAACACATGGCAAAAATCACCAACTCCCCCGCCACTCCACCTGTCCTCTGAGCCATGTGTCCTCATCCCATTCGTTGTGGGCCTTCGGGCCAAGAATTGGACTTTTAAGAATTTTTGCAAAATGAAAGAAATTTTCCAGTGCGGCCCGTAACCCGCCAATCCATTGACGAATTCAGAATCGTGCCACATAGGCACAACCTTTGTAAGAACTTACGGAAGCCATGGACCAAAATTTTCCCTTTTTGCAAAAAACTCAAAAATGACAAGTTAGAAAATGTTTTCGACCGCACATCCTAGGCCAATAGGAGCCCGCCACATCCAAAAGCTTGTGATGATTAATTTGACTTCGTTGACGAATGACACCCATATGCCTGTCAAAATGTCAAAAATACAGCAGGATGCCCAAGAAATTGAATTTTCGACAAGGAAGGTAGATTTTTATAATTTTGAATCTCAACTGAAGCATGATTTGACAGGGTGATTTTGACCTTGGGCATTGGGAAATTTTGAACAAGCAAATTACTCGGATTCAATCCATTTCTGAGTCTTTACACGATTTTGACAAAGGAAAACTACTGGCACGAAACAAACCAATGAAAAAGCTAGGGCACAAACAAGGGGGATACTTGGATTATTGTTACAAAATAGGGCCGAATAATAACATTATGGGCATTTTGAAGGCGGACTCAACTTGATGAAGACGAACTGCAGACCACCAAACTAGGGCAAATGAATGTTTGTTGACAGAATTGTGGCAAAAATGGATCTAGAATGTTAGGGCACATTATTCTAAAGTTGAGATATTTGCACCAACATGCCCTTTTTTGGAGTCTTCTTAGGGTAATTTGATAGTGGAGAATTGAATATTCATTGCTAAATTATGCGGACTTCATAAGTTTAGAATTGTACAATGGTTATGGGACCACGTTCATTGTTAGTAACCCTATGATAGCTTGACCCTGTAATTATTCAGTAAAACTATTGAATTTGTAAAATGATTTATAGGGGTGTTAGGCCCTAGCACTTAATCATGTAAAGGAAGATTCTTCCTCTATCTTAAGAATGCAAATAAAATGGAAGAAGTGATTTCTAATTATTAGAATTTGTTAATAAAGTCTATTTAGTTACAACCTAGATGGTTGTTACACTTCCTTGAAAGGTTAAGTCACAATAAATGGAAGTTATGATGTTGATATCCTGTTATGGTTGACGGTTTGTTAAGTCCAGTAAATAACATTAAAGTAATATTAAGCTAAGAAAGTTCTTTAACAATCAAGTTGAATCAAATTGTAGAGAAGAAATTAAGGAGTGTTGGATTAGGGTTAGGAAAGGTTGCTAATAAATCTATTTTTAAGTTAATCTAGGAAATTAATTAAATTTATAAAAATCCTTGAGGAATGTACATCTCGATGAGGTTGATTATGTAGGATGTTGGAACATGCCAACTGTAGGGCTATACCTTTGAGAATATTAGGATCTTCTCGAGGATGATCACAATGCAGTCGACATGTGGCAACACCCTTCTAGCATTGATCATCTAGATCTACAAACACTTGGGACTTGATATTAGTTTTTCTCTAGGGACCTGTATTAGTAACATGTTTAAGATATGGGGTAGCCCCCTAAAACTCAGGATACCTTGGCACATGGGGTTGATCTATTAGGTTGACCTAAAGTATGTACCAACTTACCCTAAGTCTTAGTGAGCCATCCCCCTATCATAACATATGTTGTTAACTCGAACTAGGGCTAAACCTTGGGCAAGTGGACTGATGGGAGTCAGTCCAAAGGACATTCTAGATAACAATAGAGTGGGGTGAAGGACAGTTTATTCTGGATTGATAAAGTATGCCATCAAGGAATAGTAATACGAACAGTATGTTAGAAATATACTGGCCAAAGTATTGCAAGCTACTGATTGCATTGTCCTATATCACCTAGTCTATAGGTTCATGATGTATATATGAATATTGGTAACAAATATTTAGATAGGTTCCTTGGGACAAATCACTCAATACCCTAAACAAGGAAATAGAACCAAGTATACATAGTATATGGAAAAGTATTCAATACTTAATGTTAAACATGAATATATCAGTAGTTACTGAGTCATGAAATGAATAGATCGGTAGCACATTGAGTCATTACAACTGCATATGGTTCCATCTGTTATATGAATGGTTGAATAAAGAATGTGTGTTCTAAATTATGAATTTACACTTAGTTGTAACAGTTAGATTTCTCTTTGCATAATTTTCCCTATGTTTAAACTAAAATCGAATTAATAAATAAGGAGTGTAAAAGTGCATGCATTACAAGTACATCATGCTGAAATATATGTAACCTTACTAATTTTAAAGGAAAGATACATCGCCACTAATAAAATCTACATATGATAATATCAAGTCCTACCCTCCTGGGGAAGGAACCACTATAAAAACTTAGGCCTCATCATGACCCTCACCTCGTGGTGGATGTGTCACACTCACTATACTCTGTAAAGGTGTTGGATGGGCTGCAACACTTGCTACCCTTTGATGTAGTGTCAGATGATCAATGTATCTCTTCATACATGGAATATTATTTGTTACAATCTCCTTTTATCTCTCCTCAATCAATCCTTCCTTTAAAAATTATCTTTTCTTCCATTTTTAACTTGTGTGTTGTTCATAATACACCTTTGTTTATCCCATCAGACTTACCCTGATATCTCCAATATCATCACTTATCCTTAATCGCATTTGGAAGCCTATTATGCGATCATTCTTTGTGTCCCTCTTGGGGCACCATATTTCATCCTAAGGCCACCATTGTGGCCATCTTTTATCCTCATCCCACCTGAATGCTTATTTTCAATTCCTCATTTATGAAGAATTTCGCACCCACTTTTGCCCCCTACATTTTTTCAAACCATTGTTTTGACCATTTTCGCATTCATTTGTGCATACTTTTGATGTTTGTATTTGACATGTTGGTCCTATGGCTTGCACATCCATCTGATTAGATTCCCATTAGATTCTCTCCATATTATAGATTCATAGGTCCATAGGAAATTGCCGTTGTCTCTATTGAGGTCGTACTTTGTTCCTTACCGAAGTGATTCTAAAACCATTGCAATATTTTGTTTTTGTTTTTATTTATCCCTCTCCGCTTGGGGCATCTTCTTTCATCTTCTCTCCTTTTCTCATCCTTTCCACCCTTTCACCCTTTATCTATCTCTTTCATACCAGTGATCAATTCTTCTTGGTATCATCAACCCTAGTTTGAGGGGGAACACCTTAACCATCATCTTCTCATCATTTATCTGTTTTTGTCTCATGGCTTTCCCAATGCAAACCACTCATTGAAAAAGGGAAGATGTGGACACCAATTTTTGGTATCCTCTGTCTCTCACCTTCACATCATCATACGCTACTCGTTCAACTTGGCCACCTATTTAAATTTCATTTTCCCTCTAAAATTCAATTTATCCCATTAATTATTTTTCCCACCTTTAATCATGCATTAACCATTTTATTTATGATTAATTATCCCTACTTAATTTTAATCCTCATCTCATTATTTTTTATTTTTCCTAAATCCCTTTAATTACCCCTAATCATCATTAATCTCCACCTAATTCATTTCTCATCCCTAAACCTCTCACCTTTCATCCCTATGCTTCTAATTTGCTATCCCTAGGCCCTTATCTCATCCATTTACCTATCTATGGCCTTAATGCTACTTGTTCTAATCTCCCAACCACTCTTTTATCTTCCCTATAGCATCCCTAACCCATATTAATGACCCTAAAACCCTATTCCTTATTCACATAGGGCCTCTTTGCATCGAGATCGATCATCATTTCCACAACCCTAAATCAGATAGAATCCACCACAGTCACCATGGTGACCCACCCTAGTCATTGTTGACCCTATAAATACGCCCATACCCCTCCTCATTTCTTAAGGAGGAAACATTGATATTTTTGAGGCTTCGAGTTTTCTTGGGATCTTATCTTTGTTTCATTGAATACTGTTTGGCAACAATCTATTCACCATCTTGGAGTCTACTTTGGAGACATTTGTGCATCGACCTTTGTGAAACTTAGGAAGTTATCTCTATTAATCTTGGCATCATTATCATTTACATACATTGGATCCCCCATTGCCATCCCATATTATTGTACATTCAAGTCCTTTGCAGGTTCATCCCATCCATCTCAGATTGTCAGCCCTTGCATCAATCATCTACGAGGTCTCTTTTTGTAGATCATCATTCCCATCCATTTTCATCACCTTAAACCTTAGACTAATTCCCAGTCGCCATTGACTCAATTACAATCGTCGTCATTGACCCGGTCCACCATCTAAATTTGGTTTTCTATGACTCAAGTATTTATCCATCTCAGTTTCTAGTTTCAGTCTGTTTATGTTATTTAGATCATGTCATTCTACCTCTTTATCATCCAGAATCTATTTTCTCATGCCCCATTCACCATCAATTCCCTCTATTTACTATCGACCAACCCTATCTTCACACTATTTGTCATCACTCTCCATAATTTTCTTGTATCCTTCCAGCCCTTTTTAGGTCTAGTCTAAACTGCAGGTGTCTCTCCCTAGTATAGATCTATTTACAGGTACCGTTCAATTCAAATCCATCCATAAAGGAGATTACAAGTTTTTTTTGGTGTAAATATTCCTCATCTAGCCCTAGTAATTATTAACTGGCCTACTGCAACCTCAGGTCACCGTTAACCCTTGTCAAGTTTGGTTTATTTTGTTATATTTGGATCAGATCTACTTTTTGTCATCTTAGATTTACTTTTCAGACCCCATTTCAGATATTGCATGCTTTTATTAGATCCATTACTAGGTTTCATATTTTATATTATCTATAAGAGGGTTGACATCCATCTAAGAAAGTTCATGCTTCTTATAACCGAATTAGTCAGGAAACCCTCCATCCTATCTACTAATCCATTTTCTTCTAGTATTCTTTGTTATGAAAATTATTAAGGTTTGCAACAACGAGCTTCTTATCTTTTTCACCTGCATTATCCCATCCAATCACGAGGTACCATAAACCCTCCATATTATAAGTTTCTAGTTTCTTTCATTACGAGTTCATTAAGTTGGGTAGGAACAAAGAAAATTGGTAAAAAACTTGTTCGAACCATGGCTTAGGCCACATAATACCATTTTACATTCCCATGTTTATAAGGATGGCGGTAAAGTTCCACATAAGTGACTACAAAGGTTTTTCTATTCCATGTTGACTATGGCAAAGGAACTATGCATGGAATCTCTACCACATGATGGGAAGTGGAGTTAAACTGTAGAGTTGGTTGGTGGAATTCCCAACCAAATATGGTATGACCTACACCAATTTGAGTTTGAACGCCACATTGGGTAGTGAAGAATAATTTGAGAAGTGTTACATTGTTGAGAACCCCATGTAATGTGGCTCTTACATGATTCACTGAGTAACATGTAACTTTCCCTGTAATGAATCAGGTGACCAGATCACCGAGATGGTGAGTTAATTCAGTCTTAAAGGCAATACACCATAATGCTAAACAATATTAGTCCCACACTGATCATGAAATGATAATACAAGGCATATATAATGAAACATATAGTAATGCCATAGTGAAGAAATGACAGAAAAGACACCCCTCTGTCAAAAAAGTGTGTCAACCCTAGCTTGGGGCTCTTAGATAGTAAATAACGAGGTCCACCTATTTGATCTCGAGTATTGAAAACTGGAGTGGCAAACCAAGTTTTTACCATTTTGATCAATCTTCACTTTTTCCATGTGTCACTACTTGACTAGCCAGTTGACCCTCTCTATCCCCAACTTTGACCAGTGATATATCAAGCACATGAACTTCATTTCTAGTGTTGAGTAGTTAGTCACAAAAAATTGATCAGTCAAAATAGACAATCATAAGCCACAAAAAGGTAACTGCCCACTGATACTCTTCGACCCTATCAACTTCTGAAAATAACTTGGATCCGTATAAAAAGAAAAACCAATGCCCAAATAATAAAAAAATGCCTCAATGAGTCCTATAGACTGTCATCCCACTCTGATGCCATCATAAACAATTGATAAGATAAAAACACCCACTCAATAATAGAAAACAAGTCTCCAACTGATATTCTATGATACGAACAATTTCTAAAAATACAATTCCACCAAAAATAAATTAGTATAAAATAAATATAAATTGTCCACAATAGGATAGTGTCCACTTTCCATGTGAAACTATAAAACAATGCAAAATGTTACCAATAAGATAAAAAAAAAACATGCCAAGACTAAACAAAAATTGAATCAAGTGAACTTCTAGTGATAAATAATCTATTCACAGAATCTGCACTACAATAGGATAGAAATAAACTATCTACACAAAGAAAAAATACCCAAAATAGTGAACTAAAATTAAGTGTAAATATCACCAGGTGCACTCTATAAACCAATTTGTTAGTGTAATCAATATACACCCTAATTTTAACCATAGAGGATAGTTACAATAAATTCCTAAAATGAGGGACTTAGTAAATGTGTAAACATCCTATATGGGTATAATAAGTTTGTAAATTAATTACAAAAACAAAATGGTGCCCAAAATGGGTCTTACAAGCATCCATACTTTGCACACAAAACCAACAATAGATAGTGAAATGCAAGTTTCCAAAAATAGACATACCAACCATGCCCATTAAACCTGCATATTGTTTTCATAAATCTCCCAAGATGAAACATGATTTGTACCCAACTGTACCTGAAACTCAATGCTGAAATAAGGAGATATAGATGGAATATTAATCAAATTTCCAAAGTAAGAAAACCTACTGAGTATGATAAACATGTCCCCCAAATTTTTCTCACAAAAATTGAACTCCAAAACCATTCACAACTATAAAATATAGGAAAAAAATTATGTGCAACAATCAACCAGAATCTCATAAAAAGCCTTAAATTAATTAAGTGTTATAACAGACAAGAGCTATGTAATATAAAGTCTGAAAATTGTTTACCAACCCATACTAAAGGATTTTAATCGACAGGTATCACCTGATCATAGGTTGTATCATCAACTGATGGTAGATCTGAAACTTCATTTACCTTTGAAACAAGTTTATATTCCCTCTTTGGATTGTCACCACCCTGATGGTGAGATGTAATAAGTTTATTAAAAATGTTCACTCGATGTCCATTGTCATGACAAGGGACAAAAAATTTCCTAGCAACAGAGGAATTCTTCTTACCATCTCTCGCCCTTGAATGACGAGATTGGTACTTTTAATTTTAAGACTCAATTTTAACTAATTTAACGAAATTTTTTCGTAACTAATTTCAATGTGAAAATCATTATTAAAATACTACTAATTAGGTACATAATTAAAATCATAAAATCATAATCACATCAGCAATAAAACTACACAAATTGATAACAGAGTTCACTCAATTGGGTTGTGTCTCTGGATTCACAAAAATGCAAATAAATCTATTAAAAGCATCATTCAAAGTAAGATTACCCTTCTAAAATGATAAATAGACCCCAATGACTTGCAAAAAGAGATGATACTAATTTGATGATCTGTAAACTCTTCAACTTCGGAATTACCCACAGAATCACAATTAATCGTTGTCATTCTAATTTCTATTAGAAAATAATAGAGATAACTAGTGAATGAATTATACTTGTGCTTAGAATCAAAAATTTGTAGAAAGGGAAAGAATATAGACTCATACACCAACAATTTTTATCCTGGAAAACCTCCAGAGGAGGAAAAACTAGTCGGGAAGGGAAATTGCTCTTTCTTCCCACTTTTATTGTCCAATTCAATAATAAGTATAGAAATTACAATAAGTGTGGAAGAGAAGTAGATAATATCTCACACTTCCTCCCAGTTACTTGTTTGCTTTGTCTCAATTACTCCTTGATTCTACAAATCACAATTCCAACACTAAGAGATTCTTAATCACTTGCTTCATCCTTTGATGATCTTTGTTCTCTTCCATAACATGCATTTATAGCCTTTCTCATGTTCTCCCGTGCACTAGAGAATGGGAAAGGTCATGTAGAAGAAGAGACATGGACACCCTTTAGAATTCTAGGATTATTTGCATCATATTTTATTTTATATCCACAAGATCCAGAACCTCTACCCAATACAGAACGACGGTCCCAGGACCACCACCCTAGTGGGGTGGCAGTTCTGTAACTGCCACCCTGCACAGGGCAGCGGTCCTATCACTAGACAGACATAACCTCTATGTATTTTTTTCTTCTTCTTCGTGTTGGCTGATTTGATAAAGTAGAGTCATTTTGGATCCCTATGGATAACACCTAGGATGATTTTTGTCCCATAAAAGCTTAGTGGGGAAGTAGATGAGGAAATAATTCCGTCACTTGCTCCTTTGAGTACCACCGGGCCTTCCTTGGTGTCTTTCCTTTCAATCCAATCTACTAAGACTCATGCGGACCTCTCCTAGTCTCTCTAACCTTCTACTGCAGTACTACATCCTCCTCCAATTTGCCTTTTGAGTCCAAAACGTAATCCTCAATGGAAGGTAGAAACTGTATTTCTTCATCTTCATCTAGCATGGATGGCTCATATAGGTGTAAGTTCTCACAATTTACTACAGAGTACATCCTCATGAATGATGGAAAATCAAGTCAAAAATCATTTTCTCCAACCTTCTCTAAAATGGTGAAGGGTCCATATCGTAGTGGCTTGAGATTCTGTGCTTGACCTTGTAGTCTCTCCTTGCTCAAGTAAAGCCAAACTCTATCTCCAACATGAAGCTTATGTTCCCTTTTATGCTGATCATGCCTAGCTTTGTACTTGGCCTACGATTTTTCTAGCTGTTCCCTGACTTTGAGATGGATTTTCTAGATCCTCTTAATGAATTTGTTTGCTCTAATCACCTTTGTGTCTCATGTATCATTCTCATCATGCTATCCAACTATTATGTCAAATGGATTTGTAGGCAAATATCCCAAGCATGCTTCAAACGGTGACTTCATAGTGGATGTGTGTACTTCCTGGTTATAGGAATGCTAAATGTAGGCTAAGGACTCATCCCAACTCCTTGGGTATTTTTTTTTATACCCTCTGATCAACTGTAACAAAGTCTTGTTTACCACCTTTGTTTGTCCATCTATCTGTGGATGGAAAGTTGTGCTCCTCTGTAACCTAGTATCCATCTTGTCCCACAAAGTAGTCCAAAACTTCCCCAAGAACCTAGAATCCCTGTCAGAAACAATAGACTTTGGCAAACCAAAATGCACCCATACATTAGCAAAGAAAAGATATGCCACCTCATGTGATTTTACTGTCTTTTTACATGCCATAAGAATACACATCTTACTAAATCTATCAACAACAACATAGAGATAGTCATGGCCATGTTTAGACATAGGTAATCCTCCTACAAAATCCATAGAAATGTCCTCCCATGGATGAGTAGGTACTAGCAAAGGCATATACAAACCTTCCTTCCTAGTCTTAGGCTTGCTAGTACAACAAAGTTTACATCCCCGTATAAATTTTGATACTTCTTCTTGCATATTGGGCCAATACATGTACCTTTGAAAGTGGGCTAGGGTCTTACCAACACCAAAATATCTCGCTACTTTCAAGGTATGTGCTTCCCTCATCAATAGGATTTGCTCTTCTTTTAGCACACAAAGCTTCCCCCATCGGTAGCGCAGCCTGTCTTTGAGATAACAATATTCAATCCCTATCCTTTCAGCCCCTTGGAACTGCAACTGCTAAAGTGTCACCCCAAAGTCTTTATCCTGGGTATATGCCTCTCATTAAGATTCCTTCGTGAAGGGATCGATCTAAGAGATAGTGGCCAAATAGGAAAACTTCTCCTGTGTGGGTGGCCTAGATAACATGTCTGTCACCAAGTTTGTACTACCTTTATTGTATTTAATCACTAGATGGAACTGTTGAAGGAACCCCATCCATTTGTAGTGCCTTTTCTGCTGTAATTTAGACTGTGTTTGTAAATACTGGAGAGGTTTGTGGTCAATGTGTACAATAGTTTCTTTACCCAACAAATAATGCTTCCATTTTTTAATTGCCTGAACTAGTGCATACATTTCCTTATCATATACTGAATATCCTTTAACCTCTGAAGTGAAAGTTTTAGAATGATAACATACTAGTTTACCTCCTTGAAGCAACACTGCTCCCATGATGTAATCACTGGCATCTGTCTCTACTTCAAAAGGCTGCTGCAAATTAGGAAGAGCAAGTACTGGAGTATGACTAATCATGTATTTCAATAACTCAAAGGATTTTTATTGTTCCTTATCCCAGTTAAAACTCTTACTCTTTGTGGTCACTGTGTGTAGAATTGTTGTGATCATGAAGAAGCCTAGAATGAACTTCCGCATGTACTGTACTGCTCCCAAAAAAATCCTAGTTTCTATGGCTCCTATTGGTGTTGGCCAATTAGTGATGGCTTCCAGCTTCTTTGGATCCACTCGTATCTCTCCTCCTCCAACCATGTGCCTAAGATAGACAAGTGACTATTTGGAAAATTCACATTTCTTCATATTACAAAGCATTTGTTTCTCCCTGAGAACTTCCAAGAATTGCTACAAATGAGTTAGATGTTCTTCCCATGTGGAACTAAAAATCAAGATATTGTCTAGATATACAATGACACATGGATCTATGAAATCCCGCAATACATCATTCATCAATCTCATAAATGTAGCAGGTGCATTGCATAACCAAAAAGGAAGTACTAACCATTCATACAAACCTTATGTTTCTTGAAGGTAGTCTTCCATATATCCTCCTCCTTCATTCTGAATTGGTGATAACCTGACTTGAGATCTAACTTCGTGAAAAATTTGGCATGCTAAAGCTGGTCCAAGAGATCATCTATGCGGGGAATTGGATATCTATTCTTTATGGTGATCTTGTTAGAAGTAGCATAGTCGATGCACCTTATCTAAGAACCATCCTTCTTTGGCACCATCACGATAGGAGAACCACATGGTGAGGTTCTCAGACATATCACCCCTTGGTCTATTAGTTCCTAAAGTTGTTTCTTTACTTCAGTACTCTCAAGCAAGGATTACCTATACAACCTAATGTTTGGTAGAGGGGATTCTAGAAATAGCTGAACCTCATGTTCTACTTCCCATTTTGGTGGTAACCCACTAGGAGCCTAAAATACTTCCTGAGAAGACTGAATAATACTATCCAAATCATGCTTTCCTTGGTTAGAAATATCTACAGCTTCTACCCCATCTTGTTTATCCTTTAATAAAAGTAAATAGAACTGATTATGATTTTCCTGAATAAGTCATTTTGCTTGGTTAACACTTACCATAGTAACTCGTGTCTTACGCTGGTGTGCCCAGATGGTGTAGCTGATCCCATCCTTGACCCACATGTACTGGTTTTCCCTCATAAATATATCATCCCTAACAAATAAGTAAGGAATCTTGAATTAAACATCAAAAGCATCAAGTGGAATAATGTCAGCTTCAAAAACATCAATATATTGGGAATTTATCCCAAACTTGACCTTACATCTTCTTGTTACCTAAATTTCAACACCCTTATTCACCCAACCCAAAGGATAAGAGTGTGGATGCTCGTAATTCTCAAGACCAAGATTCTTTACAAATACTTCAGAAATCAAGTTAGACTGAGAACCAATATCAACCAAAGCATTTGCCTTAGTTCTCTTGATCTATATTTTGATCTAGAATAGTCTACTCATCTCCTCTTCCTGGCTGTCCATATTGGTGGCTATGCATCCAAGCCTCTCGTCTACGTCAGATTCATATTTGATTTCCACCTCCCCTTCTATTTTCACAGCTATCATGGACTTCTTTGAGTCCTTGGTTCAGCTCTTTGGATGTAACTCCGGATGCAACTTCCAACATGTAGTGTCATTATGACCATTGATATCACAATTCTTGCAAAAATTCTTGGGATCTTTACAAGTATTCAAAGTAGTGGCAGCTTGTTTACCTTTCCCTTTCCACTTACCCTTGTTACTTGTTTGTCCAAACTCTTTCTTCTTCTGACTTGTTGACTACTTTACCCTTGGATCTACTTCTCCTTGCTTCTTTTCATCATCTATGTAGTACACCTATATGCATGCTTTGTTGAGATCTTTGGACTTTGTGGAAATGAATTTTCTTCAAAGGTGAGTGTGAAGTCCTCCTAAGTACTTGGTCAGAATATCCTCATCCTCCAAGTACATGTTAAGAAACATGGCTTTCCTCTTAAAATCCGTAGTATATTCCTGCACACTTTGACCACTACCTTGTCTAAAATACTACCATTTAATCATTTGCTCAGTCTTATGGCTAATAGGATAAAAGTTAGCTCTAAGTAATTCTTTAAATTCTTGTCAAGATTTCACAATCGGACGCTTCTTCTTTTCACAAGTGGCTAGATGGGTTTCCCACCAAACCAAAGCATGTCCATCCATATTGAGATGTGAAAAGGTGATCCTTTGTGCCTCAGTGACATTATGGACGCTAAAGTAGACTTCTAATTGTTTTAACCATTTATGAAGCAACTCTGCATCTACTTATCCTTCAAAGCTTTTAATCTCAACTTTCATTTCAAATTTAAAAGGAGTATGATCGTATTTTACCTTTTCTCTTGTGTTAGAAGTATCTTCTTCATGATCTTCCCCATAACTTTCCTCATGGTGGCTTTTTCCTATGCCAAAATTTTCAGCTAAGCCCCGAACTATTGAGTCCATGGAGTCTTGTTTGACATAAGTTATCTTCTGTAAATCGGCAAGCTCTTCTTGCTTTCTAAACATCCTATCCATCATGGTCTCCAACATCTCGATTCTATGGACAAAGTTCTCTTCCTCCATTGTCCCCAAATTCTCTATTTCCACTTTTTTGGAGAATTTTTTGGATCACAAGGTAAATCCTCTTTGCCTTTAGATCTCGTCACTATCATACAAATCCAAGAACAAATACCACATTCCTGGATAATTGTTAGCTCTGATACCAAAATGATCTATAAACTCTTCAACTTTGGAATTACCCACAGAATCACAATGAATCATTGTTATTCTACTTTCTATTAGAAAATAATAGAGATAGCTAGTGAATTAATTATACTTGTGCTTAGAATCAACAATTTGCAGAAAGGGAAAGATTATAAACTCATACACCAACAATTTTTATCCTGGAAAACCTCCAGAGGAGGAAAAACCAGTCGAGAAGGGAAATTTCTCTTTCTTCCCACTTTTACTAGCCAATTCAATAATAAATACAAAAATTACAATAAGTGTGGAAGAGAATATCTCACACTTCCTCCTAATTACTTGCTTGCTTTGTCTCAATTACTCCTTGCTTCTACAAATCACAATTCCAACACTAAGAGCTTCTTACTCACTTGATTCATCCTTCGATGATGTTTTTTTCTCTTTCATAACATGCATTTATAGCCTTTCTCATGTTCTCCCGTGCACTGGAGAATGGGAAAGGTCATGCAGAAGAAGATACATGGACACCCTCTGGAATTCTGGGATTGTTCACGTCATATTTTATTTTCTATCCGCAAGAGCTAGGACCTCTGTCCAATGCAGACCGGTGGTCCCAAGACCGCCGCCTTGGTAGGGTGGAAGTTCTGTAACCACCGCCCTACACAGAGTGGCAGTCCTGTCACTAGACAAACAAAATCTCTTTGTATTTTTTTCTTCTTCGTGTTGGCTGCTTTGATAAAGTAGAGTCATTTTGGATCCCTATGGATCATTTGAAGACTTTGAAAATAGTCCTAAATCCATTCATGTCTCTGAAAATCTTCCCACAAGCATTCTCTTAGCCTTGTAAAAGTTGAGTAGATTTTCTTGGGTTGATTCAATGGATATTTAACTATTAGGCCCTTGTTGTTCTTGATGAATTTGATTGGAATATTATTTTCAAAGATTCTGAAATCCAAATGAATGATGCATGTTTCAAATAATAGAGTAAATATGAAAATATTTTGTAGGTTCAAACCAGAGGTATTACACTACTCCATGTCTCCTTTCTCTTCATTGAGCATGTAGGTTTGGAGAATGAATAACTTCCTATGGCTATGAACTAAAATTATATCCCATCATGCTCTGAGTTTTATGATGATATATGTAGCTCAAAATAACACAATTGATTTTTCATCATCTTTATTTGCATACTGAAGTTCCCAAACAAATATATTCCCTTTGATTAGAATCTAGTACTCGCACCACCATCAATCAGTGAAATCAATAAACCTAAGAAAACAACAATTTTCATGTTAAAATATCACAAAATATATGACATGTTGTCTTAATATCATATTAACCCCTATAATATAACCTATGAGAAATACATAAGGCTTCATCCTTCTTGAAGGTATGTATTCAAGGACTTTGCACTGCTAGGACTAGTCCAACCAATATAATAGAATTACAAATAATGACAAGAAAGTTATTCGGATTGATTTTTTCATTATTAAAATGAATTCGTGGACAATGTAGGGGCTAGCCTTCTCATCAACGAATTATTGGTAATATACATTTAGGAATATTTTTGATCAAAAAATGGATCAGGAAAATCCCAATTCTATGTATTCTCTATACTTGATGTTTTCTCCACAGGTTCCTAACTTATTATGTCTTCACAAGATGGTCTAGTCAGGTTGGGGGTGATGTAGAAACCTTTGAATGATGTTTTGGGCCATTGATGTTCTGTTTTAGGTGTTTTTCAGTTGTCGGTCACATAATCACCTTGATGGTTATGTAACCACCACTCTGTGTAGAGCATAGGTTACGTAACTTTCAGTTTGTGTTAAGTGGCAGTCCTATGCGAGATAGTTCTAGAATTAAATATCTCAATATTTACAAATGTTTGAGCTTCCTAATCAATTTTTTTCACCTCTCCATGTATCTATAAGCTGAGAAACTATAAATACAAGCATTTAGAAGGATTATAACAAGTGATTTTGGGTGAATTCAATTGTGAGAAAAGTTAGAGAGTTGGATTCTTTTCTTGTTTGTTCATTGTGAAGAGTTCTTTATTATTTTAGAGATTGTGAGCAAGTAGATACAATTAGGAGTATTCATATTTCTTGAAGGAAAATTTGGTAGTAAGTTGTATCTTTTGATAATTACATAATGAAGGGGAGAAAATTCACTCACCCACTGGAGTTTTTCCCACATTGGGTTTCTCCAGTATAAATCGTGTCTCCTTTTGGTCTCTCTTTTCTAAGTTTTCAGTATAATTATGTGTTGAAATTGCAGATTAATTGGATTACCAAAAAATATTATTTTCATTTATTTTTCATGAGCATAGTGATATGTTTATTTTTAAAGTTAGGTAGTTTACAAATCAATTTTATTTAATGGGTAATTTCTGGAAATATGCAGGGCCAAGATGAACATGATACTTCTTCAGGTTTAAATTATTTACTTATATTACTATGGTCTGACACTTATATTTGATGCTAAGGTAGATAGTGAATTTTTATTAGGAAGATATTTTTGAAAACCAGAAATAGTAGAGCATAGTGAGTGTTAAGACACACCTTTCAATAAGTAATAGAGATTGTAGTCACTTTTACCTACTCCTTTTAAACCATAGGCATGGAAACACATCACCCAGCCTGAACTGGGTGCTCACCTGAGGCGCATGAAGGTGTTGATTTCTTATTTTATGTGATCCTTGCAAGAATGTTCACCATTAATGGAGGAATATTGTCGAAATAGAAATACATTCACTCATTCTAACATAGAGGTAAAGAAACTAGATCCAAGCACATATGCACCATAATATGAATGAAATCATTATAAAAACACAAAGGAATCGGATCTGAACCATGAGAAATATGAAGGACATAAGGGTTTGGAACCATAAACATAGATGTTCAGAACAAACCACCTCATATATTGATTCGCCAATTCTACATTAGCCAAATACATCAAGAGATCCATAAATGGACCAGATACATCATCATAGTTTCAGTATTCTCATACAATGGCTCCATTACATAAGCTACAACAATGATCACACATATGTCTCATGACTATCTCTACTTTATTACACACATACATCACACATTACTCAAACCTCTCATTTAAAATCCATCTCTCTGTTGCCATGAAAATTAATACATATCAAAGGGTTCTTGGGAATCTTATCTTTTCCACCTAATCATTACTCAGAGTGAACCATCTTCCAAATGTCATCATGTCTTTCCATACTCAAATATCATCAGCATGCAAGTACCAACTAAACCATAGCTAACTCCACTTTATTTCTCCTAATCTTGTCAAGATAACCATATCCTATAATATTATTTCCTTGGACTGCAAGTCTCCATGTTATAGTATTATCCACAATTATATCTGGACACATCTCCTCATGTCCCTTATTGCAACTCCAACCGTGGTCCAAAATACGGTTAAGTCCTGAGCTTGTTCTTCATGGGCACAAACATCCACACCTTCCCCAAAGTTACTTCCGTGTAAGCATTTTTGCCTCATTGGCACATGAAAAAACCTTTCATGCCTTCGGTTCCTAGTCTCCTTAGGGGCTCAACATTACCCCACACTAGTTTGATTTCCGCCAACAAAAATATTTTATGCTCACCAAACAAAACTCCATTGATCTAAAAATCAGCCAAGGAAAAACAAATCCTACATGACACAACAATCTAGATGACTAACTAGAAGAGTTTAGGGAACTCCACATCTATCTCAACCTTCAACGTCTCCCATGCTTCCAATTCTTCCAAAGCTTTCCCCGACACCTCCTCTACTATGTTGAGTACTTGGCCTGGTGTAAAATCTTCAACCCTCGGGCCTTGAGCTCTTGTATGACCACCACCAGCTCCATGCAAACACCCTCTAACTCATCCATACATTCTATGAAGGAATCTCAAAGTTCACCAATTCAAAATTCCAGCTTCTCAGGTTTTATTTTAATCTCGTCCTTCTACATTGTAGTGTGAATTACTAGCTATGCACACTCAATATTATTTTTTGGGACCTTATCCTAAAAGGCCTTGAGGATGGTCTCTTCATCTACTACCAGCGTGTCCATAATGGGCTCGCATTTTCAAAAACTTTTGAAGCCTTTGTCCATCAAAATGTTTTCCTCCTTGAGTTGGGTGAGAAATTCCTCCAAATCAGTAATCCGGGCCTCAAAAATGATCTTGTTGTTCTATTTCTCCTTTGCAAGCTCCTTAGCTATAGTTCCCACACCATCCTTGATTTTGGTCAGCAAAATCCCCACCAGATCTTCTAAGGACTCCATATAATCATTATAATCTGTCCTATCTTGGCTCACCAACACCAAACATTGTCCCAAGACATCCTTAACTAAGGTATAAACCCGATCATATACTTAATCACTATTGGATCACGTGATCGCTGACCTCAAATTTTGGATCCTTTGCATGAAAATGTAGATTCTAGCTTATCCTCTTCCTAGTCCTTGTTACGCCCCCATCTTGGTCCAAAATATCCCAAGAATTTAAATTTTCTAGGGAAAGGGTACTTTGGAACCTTGTGCACAACACCTTCACAGGATTATTTACGAAGTCCATATGAGGGGGCATAGGATTCCACTTTTTTATCTTTACCTTGCACTTTGAACGTTGTGTCCTTGGGGTTCTTAACCCTGCAGTGAACCCTTTATTCTCCTTGATAATGAAGGAGTCTCCTTTATTCTTCTCTCCTGGGATGGTGGGTTGGATAGGTGAAGTCCTCACGCTGGGATCTTCATAGGTTCCTCCACAGAATGTGCTTTCTCCTTGGCATGCATGTCACCTACTACCTTGGTATCCGCCTCAGCCCTTCTCTCCTCCTCCTCGAGTTCATTCATGAATGTTGTGTAATCTTCTTCTGAGTGTGTCTCCATCACAGAACTGGAGACATCGTGTACCTTATGATTTTTCTATTCCATCTCTTCTCCTTCTGGCTATTTAACTTCCTCACGCTCTAGCTATGAAGCCTCGACCCTGCCTTATTGTGAAGTACATGTGCCCCCATTATTACTCTAGTTTTTATAATACTTCATTTTCCAGGAAGTGTCCAGTTTCTTCTCGCTTCCTTCCTCTTCTTCCCCTCCTTCCACCTAGACTACCGTCATAGGTGGGATTGGTGCTTCCCATGGACTTGGAAAGGTTGAGCCTGTAACCTCCACTTCAACTCCTCCATGCATCTTAGGAAACAACTTCATAAACACCTAGTGGAGGTAGCCCTTAATGGTAACATTGATTTGTGGATAAAAAATCCAGGAAGTCTGGCTCCAAGACTTCGAAATACACCGGGCTCATATCATACTTATAACTTGCACGTAGAGTGTGAACATCAACGTCCACTTTGTCAACATCAAAGTTCAGCTTCTACACATTTGTTAACCAATTTATGGCACACTTCATATATTTAACAGTGAATGAAAATAAAATTTTTCACTATGGCCACATTTATCCTTTGGTCATCATGAATTTTTCCAAGTTGAAGTGTTGCATAACTAAAAACTTCACTTGGTCCCCTACCACTTGTGGAAACTCATGTGAAATGTGGAACTCGTTCTCAAAAGCCTCACACAATATCTCATACCACTTGTTCATATGATACTTATAAGTATTTGTGATGGAACCATCACAAGTAAACTATGAAAACTACACCGTAGGAGATGGGTGCACTGGTGGGTAAACCCACATGTTCCCATCTAGTTCATAAGGGATGCCAATTTATCATAATATAATCAACATTACTATATATCCCCACATGATCTTTTCTCCAACCTCATTCTACACCCGTGCCTCCTTAATGATACTATTTGCAATAAATTACATGAATTTGTAGTGCGCCCATTTGGATACCTTGTATACAATGTACATGAATATTTTATTTATATCTGTCCACTGCTCTGATGCACCTAATTTGCAGATGATGAGTCGAGTTGCAACCCTTAAATGCGGGTCATCAAGGTTTGAGATAACATGAGCCTTTCCTCCCTTCTCATAGTTTAATTACTTTGTCAATTCCTCAATTTTTGAAATGGCACATAAAACAAGTGCCACGTCCTCACCAGTGTTTCATAGGCTTGTTACCCTTTTAATAAATTGGTCCATAAGTCTCATCCTTCTACCAAGAAAGTAGAAGAATTCCTCATGTACTCGTGACATTAACCACCTGAAGAGCGGAGTGGGTTTACCAAAGAAATAAAACTCCCATAGCTACAAAACCCCAGTCTTCTACAACTCCAGTTGCACCGAGTCATCCACCCTAGGGTTTCTAAGCTCGTCTAAACCTAAAACATCCTTAACTAGATCTACCCACATCAACTTTTCATGCTCATTTTTTCTATGGTTGAATTCACTAATCTTGCACCGATAAAAATTCAAATTCCACTTATCTACATTAATCACACCTGGGGGGTACTACATTCCCAAGAAAACCTCAACGGGTTCCTCCTTCTCCACCACTGGCTTTTTGATTCATGCCTTCTTTGGTTCCATTACTCTGTGCCCTATGTGTTTTGATTCTTCCTTATCTAATTGAGCTCATTGAATTCAATAGCTTCACTTCTACCCAACCCCCTATTGCCTCACTATTTTACTTTCCCATTGCTACATAACAAGATCTTGTTACAGGTTTCACAACGCTACTGGTTCGTAAAAAGTAATTCACTTCCATATCACACCCTCGTCACACTTCAATCACTCGGTAGCATAGAAATTTTTTAAGGAAAGGTAATTAAAATGACTACCCTCACCCCCTATTTATAAATTTTCAATACCTCAATGTCCTTTTGAACAACACATCTTAATGTTACTTTTTAATAAAGTACCTTGTCCACTTAAATAAACTTCCACGACTCCACCTCGCACACTATAGTCATAATATTTTGGTGTGCTATAATTGCTTCTTTTCCAAAAACCTCCTCCATGAACTTTATTGCACCAAAGTACTTAACCTCTATGCAATCTACTAAGTAACTTCCCATGCCACCACCTACCTCATGTTATAATACACAATCTTTATTTCTCTACTACGTGGTCTTTAATCAACTCAATTTTGCTTAGAACACCTTTATTAAAACACAAACCCAAAACACCTTATATACCACATAGACCATTCTTCTACCTTTGCACCAATCATTCCAGATTGAGTCTTCCATCAATCCAACCTCCTTTAGAAATGTGTAAACCATTTTATGCCTTCTGCTCCAATACACCCCACACTAAAGAAATGCACAATCCTTTGCGTAATGAGATCACCTAAAATGTAATTATCTACTGGTGTGAAAACACGCACAAAAAACAAAATGAAAACAAAAATAATAACGATGACAAAAGGAAACAAATATAAAGGAAAATGTTTTAAGGGAAATCCTAAGCTAAATGACAACACTTTATTATTAAAAACACCAAGAATACTTATTTATAGTAGGGCTTCAACCTACTCTCATTAAAGAAACCTTGTGCCATCCAAAGCTTCTAACTAGAAAGAACTTGAGTCAAGTATATAAGTCACAAAATACAGTCCCAAATAATGCACTTGGAACTTTCCAAGGTGGTGCTGAAACTTGGATTCATACAAAAGAACCATCTATGCAACCTTCAACATCTTATTCTTAATGTGCTGATCATGTCAGGCCTTCTGTCTTACTTTCTCTGTCTTCTGGCTCCATCGGGATATGACGTGCCTCTCATCCAACTACATCAGTTTTTCTATACTCTCTTCAAGTGCTTTCTCATCATCTAATACTCCTACACACACAATATGTAGGGATGGTAACATAAATTCAACTGGTAAAATAGCCTCGATGCCAAACACTAACTAAAATGGTGTTGCTTTATTGAGTCTCTTGTAGGTTGTTCTATAAGACAAAAGAATAGCATATACGTTATCATCCCAATCCTTCCTTCCAACATCACATATCTTTGTCAATTTGTGGCTGAAAATATTGTTGAAAGCTTCAACAGTCCCATTAGCTTGTGGGGGACAGGTGTAGTTTTATGATGGGCTACCATAAATTCTGCCAATAATATCCTAGCAGTCACATTTAAGAAATGAGCACCCCTATCACTTGCTAAACTTAATGTACACCTATACCTACTTATGATATTCTCCATAAGGAAAATTGCTGCAGTGCAATCCTTTGTAGGTACTACTTCTGCCGACCTTGTAAGATAGTCTATACAAGTAATGATGTAGCATGACCCTGTCTTACATACTGAGGGGGAAATAAGGCCCACGAATTCAATTTACCATTTTTCAAAAATTTCCACACTTGTTATAGGCCTCAATGTCATTTCATCTTTATGTTTAGGCCTCCCAAGGTAATGATAATGATCACAACCCCTGACATATTCTTGAAAATCCTTGTACACCATCTCCAACCACAAACCATCCATCAGAATCTTGCACGCAGTGGCTCGACCTGCATAATGTCCACCAAAAATCCCTCCATGAGCTTCCTCCATAATACCCATGCACTCATGCTCTAGTACACATTGGCACAAAATATCATCCCAGCCAAGTTTTTATAGATATCCACCAATCAACATACAATACACGTTGAAAATGACAAGTTGTTTTCTTTCTATACACTTCATTCCATCATGTGCCACACTTGTTTATAAAAAGACAACAATATCCTCTATATTAATGGGTGCGCATTATAATATGAACAACTATGCATCTAGTATTGTGTCTTGAATGCTCTGCGCATCCTCACCTAAATTAATTATAGAAATATGGTTAGGCCCTGAATTGCACTTTCCTAGTTTGACTACCACCAAAAAATCAAACCATAGATTATGCTTCGTGCTCTATTGTTGTGTAATTATGTTAAGCTAGAGTTAACTTTCTACTTATAAAACATAAAGGGTGATAAAAAAATCCCTTCTCCAGGATGTACTAACACTACTCCAATTTCCATACCTAATGCATCCACATGCACATGAAAGAGCTTGTCCCAAGAGGGAAAGTGAAAAATGGGCATAGTAGTAAGCTTCTCCTTCAACATATTAAAAGCCACTTGTTGCACCTTATCCAGGTGGAATATTCCTTTTTACCTCAATAGTTCTTCCAAGGGCATGAAAATCCTGGCATAACCTTTGATGAATTTGTTGTAGGAATTGTATGCTCCAGAAATCCACGCACTGCACTTTGATTGGTAGGCTCCTCCAAACCCAAAATAAAAACTTTGGTAGGGTCTACCAATAATCCTTCCTTGCAAATAATATGACCTACCAATGTGCCAAAAGGAGTAGCAAGGGCACATTTATTAATGTTTAGAGAGATAATTAACTTCCAACATCTTTCAAACATCAATCTCAAGTTATCGCAATGATCTTTTACTAATCCATACATTGTCCAATCATCCAGGTCTACTTGTAGAAACTTCTGAATAAAGTCTTGGAATGCTTGCACCACAATGAGCAAAAATACAATAGGCACATTATTAAGTCCAAAGGGCATAACTGTATAAACAAAACTTCCCCATTCAGTGGTGAAAATAGTGTTCTCCTAGTCTTCTTTTGTAATCCTTACTTGGTGATACCATGAGAATCCATTTGTAAAAGAGTAGATCTCACGCCCTCCTACACCTTCCAAGATTTCTTCAGTAAAAGGTGTTGGAAAAGGATCTATAACACATGTAGTATTCAAGTCTTTGTAATCTACACAGATCCATATCATTTCATCCTTCTTGATACTAATTACCATTGGGATAACCCATTCAGATTCTTCAATAGCTTTAATGATCCTAGATTCTAGCATCTTGTCAATTTCTTCTTTCACTTTTACATGTAGATTAAGATTCATCCTATAAGGCCTCTTCCTAATCGAGCATGCACCCTCCTTTAACTTAATATCCATTTCTCACAATGAGTGATGAACACTTTTTAACTTATGATACCCATGTGGAAATAAATCATGTAAGTCCCGCAACAATTCAATTATCTTTGAAACCTCCTGTTCCATCCAGTAATCTCTAATGATTGCTTCTTTCGGTTATGATTCTATGCCAATGTTGACCTTCTTTGTATTTAATGGCTCATGGTAGGTACCTTCTCATTTTTACTATCCAAGACGTCACATGTGCCATATCTATGATCAAAATCAAGGTTCTTTATCTCTTCATATTCTATCAGGTATACCATTTTCCCTTTCTCTTTTTCTAGGTAGGTGTGCTCAAACTATACTTCATTCATTTCTTCTCCTTCCTCAAAGCACACCTCCAAATCAGGATCCACTAGAAAATATAGGATGAGGTCCTCAGCTTTGGCACTATATCCTAGAGTAAGGTTCTTGACTACCTGCAAAGCCTCATTCACTAATGGTTTAGAAGATAGATACTCAAAAGTCTGAATAATACCTGTTGTCAACTCTTGCCAATTTATGTCAGATGACATAACTCCAAATGGATATACCAAGTACGTGCACAACCCTACAAAGTGGAGTAGAAATTATGCACCTGAAGCGAAGGGGATATATCTTTCAGGCCTTCTGTCTAGACTTTCTCACATTTTTGAACGTGGTATAAGGTTAATTCCCTCCCATGATAGTTGCATATTCTTGAAGATGCATTGGTTCATAGAAATATAATAGAGAAAAATATTCTTACCTCCTGTAACTCTATAATATTATCCCCATGAGTCATCCACCAATGCACGACTTTCCCACACAAGGTATAAACAAGCATATTCCTTTGTTCTACTTCATAGGCCAACTGAAATTCCTTAACATGAAAGAAGACATCAGGGTTACCTTCTCCCATGTAATGTGGTAAATGTCTTGCATTCAGATGCCTAACCAAATGTGCCTTAAAAACATGAGTAACCGTGCCATTCAATTATCTTCCAAACAACTCATAAGTCCTATGCGCCCAATTATCACATGAAATTCTAGACATATCACTCAAGGACTGAGCATCATCCCACTTAATGAATCCTCTAGATGGCTCAATAATATCTGGGTCTCTGATAGTGAATACACAAATTCTATTGATGTCTTCTTCCCCTAAAGGCTTGACATAAGGTGCATAACTACCATCTATTTGTGGAATAATCACGTGCTCTTTCTTTTTTTCAAAGCTAATGTATCCCTTGTTGAAGTGAAAATAAACATTATTCACATAACACCAAAGGTATCCAAGTAATGCTGGGAAACTATCTAACTTGGAAAGTGCTATACTTCAAAATCCCCAAAGAAATTGGCCCCTTAAATGGTTGTGGAAGCATCCTTCAAGACTTCGATGGGAATAGCTTTAGTTTTATTTGCCGTATACAACACATTTGAAGATGGTTGTAATGGTGGTCTCCCCATCTGATTCCACATATCCATAGTAAGAACATTTACTTCTATACCTATGTAACTTAGTATGTTTCTCAGAAGCCATCCATCAACTACCACATTCAACGTGATATCCTTGTCATAATCAAGACTACAAGAGGGAAAATTAGCATGCAATATTTTATCTCGTGCTCGCATTCAGTGCATGATAACAATCCTCTCAACAATTCTCCTAACATGGGAATGATATTTTCCTGACACAACATCTTACATACCTCTTTGAAATCATCCACATCATTCTGAGGGATCTCAGCATTCTTCACCTTTTCCAACTTCCACGATTACTCATTCAAGCATTGGATCTCCCGTTATAAGCTCCTAATCAGCTCCGCGGTCTCTTGGTAAACCTCCTTCTGATAAGTTAGATTAGGGTACTTTCTATGCAATACCTCTTCTCTTGTAATGAGAGGCATCTACTTTGGTATTTATCTGGCATGTGTAGTTACTAATACAGGCTCCAAATCAGGGTTAGACATTACCGTAGGCATGAATAGAGGTTCAAAGTGCTTTACACTAACCATTCCCACTCCCTTTTCCTTCTTCTAGTTTTGGATCATGTGATTATACAAGTTAGGGAACTCCTCATACTTATGTTTCTTCCCACACAACAAACATTACCAAAAATCTAGACACTCGTGCTTTTAGTGATCCATAGATCCACAATTAAAATAAGTTCCATGGGGTAATTCACTCCTTCCTCCACTGTGACTAGCATGGAATTTGAATCCTCCATGAAATCTTCTTCCCCTTCCTCCTCAATCTTCATGAACTTTATGTTGATGCCCCTTATTCTTAGAACTATTCACAACACTGGATTAACACACACTTATATCAATCACATCATGAATCTAGTCTATCAACTAGCAGTCCTTAGTATCATGAGTGGTAGATGTAATTTTTTTACAATAATGAGACACATTCTTATGAAGTGCTCATTGTAACAAAGGTAATATACTTGGATCATGATCCTTGTGACATATTTCACAGTCTACTGTCATGGTGCACAACGAATTTCTAGGGAAAATATCCTTGGTGTTTCCTTCTACTTCACAATCCATATAACAAAGTCCAATGTGAGTCTCATGTGCTGAATTTGTAACATCCACTTTTTGTCACTTCATATCTAGGATTTTGTTTTTTTAATTCTTTATGCAGATTATTTAAATACCCTTATATTTAAATCTACATAACCCTTAATGCAATCCATTTTTGATAACTGTCATGAACCATATGAAACTGTATGAGAGATTACTGAATCTACTCATTCTCATTCTCCCTCAATGCTCTGTACAAGAACATACATGAAATGTATCCTTTGGTTATCCTTTATCAAGGTATGATATATAAGTGAAGACTCCTAAGTGTCTACTTGGGTTCCACCTATGAATTCCACATGCATCTGACATCTTAGATCATAGTGAAATCTCGACAGTGTAATCAACAACTTACACCACTTTGCGTAAAGTTTTTGAGTCATTCATGCCATGTTCAATTCCATGACAACACACTCGACATTAGGAAATTTTCGTTTCACCTTAATCACTTATTCAGTTATATGGATTCACAACAAAGATGTTGTAAACAACTACAAGTATTGAAAATGGTACAAATCCAACTTAACCTACATGAAGATGTACCTCTATGTTATCCTATGATGCATGTGGGAAAGTAAGTGTCTTCATAAAATTTCACCTTGCTACTAGACCACTTCCCTTCCCGTAGCCATCATAATTTGATATAAGGGTGTGTATCTAGGGGCTCCAATATGTATTTGTAACTCTATCAAGTTTTGTAATTAAGGCAACACCATACAAAAATCCAGTCTCTTGATGAGACAACTCATTATAGCTGCTAAACAATAGTATCCTAATGCTGATAATCACCATTATAGGGATACATCTGTTTAACAAGTGCAGTGAGTTAACCTGCCTAGACATTTTGTACTAGAGTATGTAATTTTATGTTTTTGAGGTAATTATTAATCATTAAAGAACATTCTAGGCATCTCACGATACCTTCTCCTTGAATTGGTCATACCTAAGGTCCGGTTTAAGGTTGATCTTAGGACCTTCAATCTCCATAAAACTTAATTAACTTTCTATATCTCACGCCCAAGTTAACCGTTAAATGGAAAATGATACTATCCTAGGTCTACGATCATTATTAGAGTTTAAAAATCTGTCCCTGCTTAAAAAATTAATGCCCATGTTTCCTTTATTTCCTATTCTAGGGATACATACTTATATAAAGCTAAGTATTTAGGTTTGATTCATACTCTTTATCAAGTACCATAGACTATCGATGCCAATAAAAAATTAAGCATAAGCCCTTCACTTTTCTTAGTTATAGCTTAATTAAAAGCATTAATTTGTTTTTATATATCCATCAAGTAAGATATATCTGGAGTATATGATAGAATAGATTGGATTAACTACATTACCCATTCCTCTTCTCCTTTCATAGTCATTTTGCATAATATATTTTAATCTCCTTTAATAATGTTCACTTACTAATCCTCTTTAGAGATAATAATAGAGTTGACTAGGGTTAGGGTTCAGATACTATGTTCTTTTCAACTTAGTACACATGTTCCCATCGTACTTCCATTGTAACAGGATATCATACTTATATGCTCATAATGACGCATCATGGGACAAACCCCTTTTTAAATGCATTATCATCTCCTAGAAAAAATTATCTCATTTTTGCAATTCCTGAACAGTGATACCATTCTTAATATATTTCCATTTCAGACTCCCATAATCTCTTCCTATTATTGCTTATGTGAATTGTCCTTATAGGGGACTTAATATTGCTTTCACAAGAACTACTTATTACATTGTTATAACTTTTGATCTTGTTTAGTATCACCTAAGTTTATAAATCAGCTATAGCATGAATATTCCCGCTTATCATAACCTTACTATGGCTCCATGATCATCCACCCACCTTCTTAGTAGTGGCCATTTATAATAGATGATATTATTTCTAGATACCTTTGACTGGTTGAGTACACCATACTCACAACATTTGAAGAACTAATCACAATTTATACTATAAGGTTGGTATAAATCATAGATACTTAGGCAGTTACTACTGGTAACTTGATTCTTCTCCTAAGTATATTTAAAACATGGTTAATTAGAACATCATATTCGTAAGTAACATACCATTCATAGTTCATTATTTGTTCCCTAACATCCATACATAGGTTGTGTGTAGTAATTACTATTTGTATTACACTAATTCTTAACACAATAGTGGCTTAGATACTAACTGTCTATCAATATTAATTACAGATCTAAAAATATCTCATTGCCCATTTATCACCTTTGAACCAAGACATTGCAACAAGAAATCTAACCTTAATTCATCTACGAAAAAAGTACAATTAATGTTTATAAGAATGATCAAAATACTTCATTTCAATGATTAAAAATAGTTACATTAAATGGCAAGGTCTTTCTCATTTTTAAGGAGAAAAATTACATTTAGGAACATTCAAAATCAGTCATATCTTTAGACTTTCCTCGATCAAAATAATGTAAAAAACTAAATACTTCACCCTCATATCTCGGCATTTATCTGACAAAATTCTTAGCACAAGTCAGTTCACATGAACTGATCATGATAATCACCAACTCATCATAATGACATGATCTACTTAGTTATTTCATAAAAAAAACTCTCGTTATTTTTATGAATTAATATTACAGATCTTAAGAAGGTAAATAATTATTTCTATAACATGCCAAGAGCAATCAATATAATGATCCATGGAAGAAATCAACTTTAGTCTTACAATTTAATCCAACTCCTTCTGTCATTAATAATCAGTCACTAAGTTATAAGATAAACACGAGAATCATAAGTATTCAACATACTAGTGTATAAGAGTAACATGATTTCAATCATGCAATCCCATACTTGCGTGCTTGAAATTGTTTACTCAACATTTTAGTGATCATATATAATCAAGTATCATAGTCAAAAAATATCACTATTCATACTCATACAGATGACCAACAAAGGGTTTCATAACATCACCATAAGGTGAGACTAAGGTCCCAAGTATTAATACCAAGACTCACGAGTTTTTCATAAAAACAAAAGTAAGATATTGGGGTGAATAACGTCAAGTATGGGAGAGAAATCATAACATCTGGCTATATAGAAAACAGATAAAATTCAAGCAATAGGTTACATAGTCAATACTTTTCTTGACATAAGGATTTAATTGAACTTTCCAAGTTTAGGAAAAAGAACATAATTCCATACTTAAGTATTGTTATCAACATATCAATACCTAATAAACACTATAAACATTTCACAGTCACTAAGAGAGTAGTTACCTGATGTTGTTGAGATAACATGATGGATACTTAACCTAAATAGCCCAGCTGGACATTCATTATCCTATGAGTTTTCTCATAAGAAATTCAAATGAAAATGTGTGATTATTCTGCAAAGAGTCCAGGAATCTACTATAACAATAAAATGACCTACTAACCCATTCTAATGAACAAGGTTAGATCATACCGAACTATATTCATGACACAACCCAAAAGAAATCAATTAGGGAATTTTAGATGTCATGAGGACATTGTAATCACTAAGTGAAATGGGATACATTTTTCCAAGAGAAAAAGAGTCACTTTCAGGTGAACTGGAATACCACATAATTCAACTTAGAAACATAACACCAGGAGAGGATCTAACACATTCATACAGACTCATTTAGATGACGAAACTAGATAACACATATGATAAGTGTAAGATTATATAACTTAACCCTTTTCCCCCAAAATGGGTTACCACACAACTCGATGCATCTATTTTCTTAACAAAACACATGGTATGACTAATAAGATCAAATAATTTTTGTTCTATATCGATTACTACGCAGGAGTGATACCATAAAACTTTACAACCTTGAATCCAAGAGGCTTCCTATCATGGAAAAATTTAATCCCAATCCGTACTTAATGACTCAAATTCAAACATTTAAAACATAAAACCAGCTTCAGATAAAACTAAACAACTCATCAAAAGGAATCATCAAAACTCATGGAATCGTCCCATGTCATTTCCCTAAACCTTCTAACAGTTGTTAAATGGTAGATCAATACTAGTGACAAATAATCATCAAACCTTCAGTACATATTTTTGATCCACGAATAAGGTTAATCAATAAACTCAACAAACATAGTCGAGATCGTACGGATCTTAGAAATCAAACACAACTAATAATACTAGCTTATACGTTGAGGTAATACGTACCCAATAAAAGGAACAATGAAACACTTCTCAACCACAAGATATAATGCAAATTATTCTAGGAGATCAACTTAATTATTTAGGATTGTTTTCTAATGAACAATAATATACTGCAAATATTTCAAGAAGGAGAAGGTTCTTAGTCGAAATCAGATTTTCTTTCGAAATCAGCATAACATTGTTAGTAGAACAACCAAGCTTTAAGGAAATCAAAGTAATAATAATTAATGACATAGCCTTCGAAATAGCTACAATATTTTCATAGGAGCACAAAAAATTTCCTATTACAAGAAGACTATAGAAGCATCTAAGTGCAAAGTGAGATAGACTTGGTATTTCATAGTAACCAACTCAAAAACATAATAAATCATCCTGTATTGAACCTAAAAAGAGTCAAATACTACCAAGATTATAGAATAATAAAAATGGACATCAATACAAATAAACAAAGCAGAGTAAACCAGAACACAAACAACCCTATGAGCAACCACTTGAAACTAGATTACAACAAAATATAGTAGTTAGCTGTAAGGAAACTTGGCATTCAGTCGAGCCATAATATGTGATACTAGAATTACTAACAAATGTCATTCAATGATTCCCATTCAAGGTTTGAAGAGGAAAACTTCGTATTCATTGCAGTTGCCTTTATTCCCTACAACTCAAAATTAAATATTAATAACAACTATTTTTCATTAGTATGATTGCTTATTAAACCCAAACCAGATCAACTATAAGCAAAATTGATGCCTCAACCAAGACAAGCACAAAATATTTCTTAAAAGGAATCAAACCCATTTACATCAGTACATGAATACTTGAAATCAAAATTCATCTACAACACATAACCACACAAATACCAACTTCAAAATTTTCCACATTGACTTATTAAATTTTCAAATAATCCCAAAGGAGATGGGTAGAATTTAACAAAGTTTTATAGTATTGATAATCACATAATCATAGTTGTACTAAGAGTTCAAAACAACACTGGGTGTATCAAGCCAAGAGTTCTTAATATTACAGTCACAAAACATATTCAAACTCACAAATGCATTATTTCTTAAAAATATTCAAACAAAATCAAGTCTACACCTAGTGAACCATTTCCAAACAACATACATCACTAAACACAGATAAATCATTCTCTACAGATGTAAAAGATTATATTGATTCCACATAACTCTAATTAAACAAAAAAATTTCATTCATGGTAATGTTATTTTTGTGAAGTTACTAAATGGAGAAAGAAATTATAAGGAGTTTAGGGTGTATCATGTTTGTTACTCTTGCATTTCTTTCCTTGCAATGCTCTCATGATTCTTCAAAAAATCCCCAAAATTTGAAACGAATTCCACCATCTAACATATCACAATGCTTTCATAATATTTATTGAGTTTGGGAGACTTACTATCTAACGATTCAACTATTTTTTTCATCATGCAAACTCATAATGACACAGAGTTAAACTTTTCCTTATATGTAGAGCTTCTTCAAATTTCTTGCAATGGGATGAATCAACATCAAAAACTGATTTTCTTTCCCCAATACACCCATGCATTTCCTGAGAAAGGTGGGTGTTTAATGCGTATTAAATAACATTAATGCTGAGGATTTAATTGAGTTTCCACCATGTTTATCAAGCCAGTTATTTTTAACTTTCATTTTTTTTAGCAAAGTCCCTCCTCATGGCATGTAAAGCACTTTAAGTTGGGCTAAACTGAAATACATCCTCTATAAAATGCGGTTGGTGGAAATAATAAATAAAACAATAAAATAATTTTGGTAAAGATACTTTGGCGGTGGGGTACCAACTCACCTCATTATTCAATTGGACAACCTTAGATTTTGAAATGGTATTTCAAAGAACATACAATATCTGATAACTAAAGAATTTAGATACCCATCCTTTTACATGACTTAAGTCTTCATAATATTTAATATATTATACAACCTTTCAAATAGCTAGAGTAATTCCTACATCTAGGTTCTCAAACAATAGGTTCATGTGTTAGGTTTAGTACCATACCACAAAGATTAGATTGTCCATTCCCTTCTTATACAAAGTTAATAAATCTCCAGTAGTAGTTATTTATCTACTTTAAACTTTACAAATTCCCCTTTTAAATATATATATGTATATATATACATATACATGTATCTATATACACATACACAGATATATATGTATATATATGTGTATGTGTATACATATACATACATACATATATATATATGTATATAATGTATATGTATATATATACACATACACAGATATATATAGTAGTTATAATGTTAGCTTTGATCAAGTAAGTTGCTTGTGTATGCTTCATGGGAATTAATACTTTTAATTCTAGTAATAAGTCCTTATGTTAAGGCGTTGATAGTTTTGATAGTTCGTTTAATGAACAAAATTGGAATTCAAATCAGAATTCCTTTTGACTAATAATTGGTCTTGAGCCGGCCATTCAATAGTCTACCTCACTTGATGGCCAATGCTAACATGGTCGTATTTTCTTAGATGAAGGACTATAATAGTTAGTCAAGGAATTATTATTGGAATTAAAAGTATCAATTCCCATGAAGCATTCACAAGCAAATTACTTGATAAAAGATAACGTTATAACTACATAGTTATAACGTTAGCTTTTATCAAGTAAGTTGCTTGTGTATGCTTCATGGGAATTGATACTTTTAATTCCAATAATAAGTCCTTGACTAACGACTGTATATATATATATATATATATATATATATATATACACACACACACACACACACACACACACACACACATATATATATACATACATATATACATACATATAATATATTTTATATATATATATATATAAAGCAGTTATAATGTTAGCTTTGATCAAGTAAGTTGCTTGTGTATGCTTCATGGGAATTTATACTTTTAATTCCAATAATAAGTCCTTGACTAACGACTGTAGTCCTTCATTTAAGAAAATACGACCATGCTAGCATTGGACATTAGGTGAGGTAGACTATTGAATGTTCAGCTTAAGACCAATTATTAGTCAAAAGGAAGTCTGATTCAAATTTTAATTTTTTTCATTAAATGAACTATCAAAACTATCAATGCCTTAACATAACTTAGTTACAAACTATAATGTTAACAATTTAATAGAGATGATAAACAACATCACAAATCACTTTCTAGGTTTAAATTTACGCCAAGGATTTCATGACATACTACATCACAATGACGTAATGTCCCCTTAGAAAATTAGTTAAACATTAGGATAGGCCCCGAAATTAATAGGGTTTACATCTAAGGAGATCATTATTAGCCTATTTAGGTCATCATGATTACTTGTTTACATCAAGGTTCACATTAATTATAGATACATAAAGGTGCAATAAACAAAGGATGAAACCATGAGGTGTTACATACCTCCCCTCTTAAAAGCATCGTTGTACCAATGATGTGGTCTTTGTTAAATGAAATCAAAAAAATTCCACATAGGTTATAATAATAATTCTTGCAGAATAGTCACTATGTCCCGGATAATTTATGGTTTTCAAATTTGAAGCTTAAATTCAGTAGCTGTATCAGCTTATCAGACTGCATAAAGTCACACAGTCCGCATTATGTCACGATTCCCTCATTAAAGTAAATCATTTTTGTTCAATATATATATATATATATATATATATGATATACAAAATATATAGTTAAAACAAGTTTTTCAACGCTGAATCAAACAAGGAAACCCCCCCTTTTAAAACAGGAACAATTGGTCCTAATAAGCTTACCGGGTATCCTTCAAGGAATATCTGTTCCTTTCTACTGGAATTTACAGCATGTGAATATGTGGTGTTTCATTCTGATAGATCACATTTTATGTCCTATTAAATTTTTTTTGATTGGAGGGTCAAGACTTTGCAATATTTAATTTATAAGAAAAGGTACAACCAATCATTCATTCAACTAAAATTAAATATTTCATATATCTACTATCAACCACCTTAACATATCTTTAATCTTTCAAACTCGTAATCCTAGTCTGATCAAAGAATACTATCATCTTGGTTATCCAAGCCTATGGAACCACCAAATTTTTTTATTTAAGGAAATTTTTAACAAATATTGACTCATGAATGAGTACTGACAGCCTATGTAAGAGGTTTACAAGTTTATAGAAGTTCGAGAAAACTAACTTACCTAAAACCTCTCGAAGTGTTAAGTAACAAAGTTAACTTATAAGGTATAGAATTTCCATCAACAATTTTTTTTATTCCAGTGTTAAGAGTCAACAGACTGAATATGATAATTTCAGTATCTTAGGTTCAAATAATAATTATGTATGTCATATATTTGACAGAATACAGAGAAATCATTCAGATAAATGCTACTTTATCCAACATAACCTAAAAAATAAAATTGAACATTTTTTTATTCCATACCACAAGGAAGAATTAGGTTTCATGATTATTGCCCAGTTTTTCATTGAGTACAAAAAATCCATATTTTATTTCTTTTAGTATTGAAGAATACTAATATCATGGATCCCTTCACAATTTCCTCTATACCTTGTTAGGGATACATATTCCTTTCCCTTGTTGTCTACTCTTGCAGTATGCTTCATCATTCGATGCTTGTTCATTTTCTTTAAAGGACATTTTTTGGCATAATGCCCATTACCACATGTGAAACATCTACCAACAGGACTCGATTGACCACATTTAACCTTGCTAATTGCAATAGTAATATGCTTTTTCCTGTAGGTTATCACTGTAAGTTTTTGTGTAATTTTATTTTTAGCAGAACACATTTTCCTATTATGATTTTTCCAGCAAATTTTCTTAGCATTCCGAGATGAAGAAGAATTATCACTCTTATGATCCTTTTCATTGCTATGAGTGGGAATGTCTATAAAATTTGGTTCTAGCCCACTGGCTTTTCCAGATATCATATTATCAAAAAAAGGTTCAAGTTTATCCAATGCTTCTCCCAATTTTGTGTTTAGTTCGTCTTTAGATTGGTAAGTCCAAAATTTTCCAGCATTGATCAGGTCATCATTTAAACAACTCTCATGTTGTTCATTAGTAATAAACTTAAGTTGTCTTTTATCCAACTTATCATTTTCACCCATCACCAACTACTCCAAGGAATCTATCCAGTTCTGGGTATATCAAAAAATTTCTAGATTTTTTTCCAACTTTTGCACCATTGAAACCATAGAAAAATATGATCCGGTTCTTTCTTCTTGGTGCATCCTTCTCATAGCCATTTTATTTTGAAAAAAAAATAAAAGTTTTAATTAGCATAAGGACCCAATAAGTCCAAGAGTTATAACCTTCAGCTCTGATACCAAAAAGTAAAATCCACTTTTTGCACTTCATATCTAGGATTTTGTTTTTTTAATTCTTTTTACAGCTGATTTAAATACCTATATATTTAAATCTACACAACCCTTAATGCAATCCATTTCCTATAACTGTCATGAATCATGTGCAGTTGTATGAGAGATTACTGAACCTACTCATTCTCCCTCAATGCTCTGTACAAGTACATATATGAAATGTCTCATTTGGTTCTCCTTTATCAAGGTATTATATATAAGTGAAGTCTCCTAAGTGTCTAACTGGGTTCCACCTATGAATTCCACAGGCATCGGAAAACATAGATCATAGTGAAATCTTGAAATTGTAACCAACATCTTACACTACTTTGAGAAAAGTTTTAGAGTCATGTATGCCATGCTCAATTCCATGAAGACACACTCATCATTAGGAAATTGTTCATTTCATAGATGCTTAATCACTTATTCAGTTATATGGATTCACTTACAACTTTGAGAAAAGTTTTAGAGTCAGTATGCCATGCTCAATTCCATAAACAACTAGGAAAGTAATCAATTAAACTAAGGTACAAATCATAGATGCTTAACCTACAGTCTTGAAGTACAAATCTCATTTAACCTTCACGAAGATGTACCTCTATGTCATCCTATGATGCCTATGGGAAAGTAAGTATATTCATAACAATTCACCTTGCTACTAGGCCACTTCCCTTCTTGTATCCATCATAAGTTGATATAAGGGTGCGTACCCAAGAGGTCCAATCTGTCTTTGTAACTCTATCAAGTTTTGTACTTAAGGCAACACCATACCACAATCTAGTCTCTTGATGAGACAACACATCATAGCCGCTAAAAAACAATATCCTAATGGTGACAACTGTCATCATAGGGATACGACTATTTAGAAAATGCAGTGAGTTAACCCACCTAACATCTTGTATTGGAGCATGGAATTTAATGTATTCAAGGTAATTATTATTCATTAAAGAACAGTATAGATTTCACGACACCTTCTCTTCAAATGGGTCGTACCTAAGGTCTGGATTAAGGTTGATCCCAGGAACTTTAATATTCAAACACTTAGTTACCTTACTAGATCTCATGCCCAAGATAACCATAAATGGAAAATGATACTATCCTAGTCTATGATCAGTATTAGAGATTAAAATCTATCCCTTTTTAATCAACTACGCCCATGTTTTATTTATTTCATATTTTAGGGATATGTAATTACATGAAGCTAAGTATTAGGGTATGATTCATATTTTTTTATCAAGTACCATAGACTATCGATGCCAATAAACATTTTAGCATAAGCCCTTCACTTTTCTTAGTTGCAACTTAATCAAGAGCATCTATTTGTTTTAATATAGCCATCAAGTAAGATATATCTAGAGTATTTGATATGATAGATTGGATGAACTACTTTCCCATTCATCTTCTCTTGTTATAGCCTTTTACATAAGGTCTTTAATTCCTTTTATAATGATCACTTACTAATACTCTTTAGAGACAATAACAAAGTTGACTAGGGTTAGGGTTCAGAAACTATGTTCTTTTCAACTTAGTACACATGTTCCCATATTACTTCCATTATAATTGGATATTATACTTATATGCTCATAATGACGCATTATGGAAAAACCCCCCTTTTAAATGCATTATCATCTCCTAGAAAAAATTATCTCATTTATGCAATTCCTGAATAGTGAAACCATTCTTAATATATCTTCATGTTAGATTACCATAAGCTCTTCCTATTATTGCTTATGTGAATTTTTCTTGTAAGGGAATTAGTATTGCTTTCACAAGAACTAATTATTACATTCTTATAACTTTTGATCTGATTTAGTATCACCTAAGTTTATAAATCAGCTATAACATGAATATTCCCACTTATCATAACCTTACTATGGTTCCATGATCATCCGGCTTCCTTCTTAGCAGTGGCCATTTAGAATAGACAATATTATTTCTAGATACCTTTGACTGGTTGAGTACACCATAATCATAACCTTTGAAGAAATAACACAATTTATACTATAAGGTTGGTATAAATCATAGATACTTAGGAAGTTACTATTGGCAACCTGATCTGCTCCTAAGTATATTTAACACATGGTTAATTAGAACATAATATTCATAAGAAACATATGATTCATAGTTCATTATCTATTCCCTAGCATCCATACATAGGTTGTGTGTAGCACTTACTATTTGTATTATACTAATGCTTAATACAATAGTAGCTTAGATACTAACTGTCTATCAATATTAATTGCAGATCTAAAAATCTATCATTCCCAATTTATCACCTTTGAACCAAGACATTGTAAAAAGAAATATGACCTTAATTCATCTAAGAAATAAGTACAATTAATGTTTATAAGAATGATCAAAATCCTTCATTTAAATGATTAAAAACAGTTACATTAAATGAAAAGGTCTTTCTCATTTTCAAGGAGAAGTATTTCATTTAGGAACATTCAAAATTAGTCATACTTTCCTCGATTAAAAGAATGTAAACAACTAATACTTCACCCTCCTTTCTTATCGTTTATCTAAAAAAATTGTTAGCACGAGTCAATTCACATGAATTGAGCATGATAAGCACCAAATCATCATAAAAACATGTTATACTTAGTTATTTCATAAAAAGAACTCTTGTTATTTTTATGAATTAATATTATAGATCTTAAGAATGTAAAAAATTATTTCTATAACATGCCAAGAGAAATCAATATAATGATCCATGGAAGAAATCAACTTCAGTCTTACACTTTAATCTAACTCCTTATGTCATTAATAATCAGTCACTAAGTTGGAAGATAAACATGAGAATCATAAGTATTCAACATACTAGTGTATAAGAGTAACATGATTTCAGTCAAGCAATCCCATAATCTCATGCCTAAAATCATTTATTCCATGATTTAGTAACCATATATAATAAATATCACAGTCAAGCAGTATCATAGATCTTATATATAGGACCTACAAACGATTTTAGACATCCCCTAAGGTGAACTAAGGTCCAAGTATTAATGCCAAGACTCATGAGTATTTCATAAAAAAGACTAAGATATTGAGGTGAATAACCTAAAGGATGGGAGAGAAATCATAGCATCTGGCTATATTGCAAATAGATAAAATTCAAGAAACATGTTACATCGTCAATACTTTCCTTGACTTAAGGATTTAATTGAACATTCCAAGTTTAGGAAAAAGAACATAATTCCATACTTCAGTATTGTTATCAACATATCAATACCTAATAAAAACTATAAGCATTTCACAGTCACTAAGAGAGCAGTTACTTGGTGTTGTCGAGATAACATGATTGTTACTTAACCCAAATAGCCCAACTAGCTCATACATTGAGATATTACCTACCCAATAAAAGGAACTGTTCAACACTTTTTGACCACAATATCTAATGCATAATCTTCTAGGAGGACAACTCAACTATTTGGGATTATTTCCTAAGAATAATAATATTCTGCAAATATTTCAAGAAGGAGAATGTTCTTAGTCAAAATTTACTTTTCTTTCAAACTCAGCATAACATTGTTAGTAGAATAACCAAGCTTTAAGGAAATCAAAGTAATAATAATTAATGACAGAGCCTTCAAAATAGTAACAATATTTTCGTAGGAGAAAAAAAAATCCTATTACAAGAGGATTATAGAAGCATCTGAGTGTAAAGTGAGATAGATTGATATTTAACAGTAACCAACTCAAAAACATAATAAATCATCCTGTATTGAACCCAGAAAGAGTCAAATACTTCCAGGATTATAGAAGAAGAAAAATGGAGATCAATATGAATAAATAGAGCGGTGTAAACTAGAACACAAACAACCCTATGAGAAACCAACTGAAAACTAGATTACAACAAAATACATCAGTTAGCTATAAGGAAACTCAACATTCAGTCGAGCCATCATACGTGGCTCTAGATTTAATCATAAACGTCATTAAACGATGCCCATCTAAGGGTCAAAGAGGCAGACTTCGTATTTATTGCAGTTTCCCTTATTCCCTACAACTCAAAATTAAAAATTAATAACAATTGTTTTTCCATAGTATGATTACTTATTAAACCCAAACTAGATCAACTATAAGCACAATCAGTTCCTCAACCAAGACAAGAAAAAAATATTTCTTAAAAGGAATCAAACCCAGTTACACTAGTCAACTAATACCTGAAATGGAAAGTCATCTACATCACATAACCACACAAATACCAACTTCCAATTTTTCCACATTGACTTATTAAATTTTCAAATAATCCCAAAGGAGATGGGTAGTATTTAAAAGAGTTTTATAGTATTGATAATCACATAATCATGACTGTACTAAGACTTCAAAACAACACTGGGTGTATCAAGCCAGGAGTTCTTAATATTACATTCACAACACATATTCAAACTCACAAATGCATTATTTCTTAACAATATTCAAACACATTCAAGCCTACACCCAATGAACCATTTATAAACAACATACATCACTAAATAAGGATAAATCATTCTCTCCAGAAGTAAGAAATTATATCAATTCCACATCACCCAAATTAAACACATAGATTTCATTTATGGTAATGTTATTTTTGTAAAGTTACTAAATGGAGCAAGAAATTATAAGGAGTTTAGGGCGTATCATGCCTGTTACTCCTGTATTTTTTTCCTTGAAATGATCTCAAGATTTTTTAGAAAATCCCCAAAATTTGAAGTGAATTACACCATCTAATAGATCAAAATGCTTTCATAATATTTATTTAGTCTAGGAGTCTTTGAAAGAGTTGACGAATCATACTAGAAACTGTGCACCACGATGAAGTTACACTCTGGTTGAATTGTAATGGCTCCAACATAATCACAAGGAAGAATCGATCAATACTGAAAAGATAACAAAGATTTCACATGTAGAAAAAAGATAACGGAGTGTATTGACATACTCATAAATGTCAAATGAAGGGACACATATAGGGTGTTGAGTAACCCTAGTGCATGACTCAATAGCAAACCCTAAACCTAACCCATGTGAGATGACCCTCCATATGTGAGTGGAGGACACATAGGATAACTCCCACAAACACCCCCCTTCATCGAAGCTAGGATAACAGCTATGAGAGTCAGATAAAAAGAGAAGAAACTCCTAGATAACTAAGAAAGATGTGTCAATGGGGCCCAACAACTAAAGGTCTGATAAGGTTCCCATATACAAACAAAATCTTCCTAGACGAAGAAGGAAAAAAAGGACTACATAGCCCAAAGAAGATGAGTAGTTGTAAAAGACCTCACCCCAAGAAGAGATCCTAAGTGAAGAAACTTATCTTAGTGAAGGGCTTGGTAAATAAATCTGCAATTTGATCAGCTGTCTGAATGTACTAAATGTCGATGATACCATTATGAACAAGCTCAAGTATGAAGTGTATATAGATCTCAATGTGCTTCGTCCAATGATTCTGAATTGGATTTTTGAAAATAGAGATAGTGCTCGTGTTATCACAGTAGATAATGGTAGGCTTCCGAAGGTGGATGCCAAACTCTGTTAGAATACCCTGTAGCCAAATAGCTTCTGTGGCAGTGTTAATTGCTCCTCTTTATTCTGCCTCTGTAGATGATATCACAATTACATTCTGATTCTTGCTAGACCAACTAATAGGTCCCGAACCAAGAGAGAAACTATAGCTAGAAGTAGATTTCCAATTATCTAAGTCACTGGCCCAATCAGAATTTGTGAACCTAATCAAGTCAATATCCACCCTTCCATGATAGTGAATGCCATTAGTATAGGTGCCATGAACATAATGAAGGATCCATTTAGCTGATTTCCAATGTAGCTCATGTGGATATTGTATGAATCTAGACACGATCCCAATAACATATGATAAATCTGGTTGAGTATGAGTCAAGTAAATCAAGCTCCCCACCAACTATCGATAAAGGGTACCATCAACCAAGGGAATAGAGCAATCAGAAACCAACTTAACCCTAGAAAGAAAAGGAGTAGGAGAAGACTTGCAATTGGACATATGAAAACGAGCTAGAAAATAAAGAGCATACTTAGGTTGTGAAATTGAAATTCCCGAGTTAGATTGTGAAATTTAGACCCCAAGAAAGTAATGAAGCAAACCTAAGTTAGTCGTGGAAAACCTGTTGGCCAAGGTGATCTTCAAAGAATCAATAATAGAGGAAGAACTGCCTGTGATCAACAAGTCATCAACATAGAGAACAAGAATGAGTATGGATTCATCTTGTTGTAGAATATAAACATTTGGATCAGAGTGACACCTAGTAAACCCTGATGTAAGTAAAAAGGAGTGCATCTTGGCATACCAAGTCTGAGGGGCTTGTTTAAGGCCATAAAGAGACTTCTTTAACTTACAAAAGAGGGAGGGATCATGGACATAACCTAGAGGTTGTTCCATGTAGATCTCTTCCTCTAGGTCCCCATGAAGGAAGGCACTCTTAACGTCCATTAGATGGACTTTCCATCTATTTTCTGCGGTAATGGGTAGGGTTAGTCGAATAGAATTCATCTTCACAACCGGAGTAAAGGTTTTAGTATAATCAACCCCAACTATCTGGAAGAAACCTTTAGCTACTAATCGTGCTTTAAAATTTTTGACATCTCCATCTGCTCCATACTTTGTTCAGAACACCCTCTTACACTGAATGATTTTTATTCCTTTCAGAAGAGGGGTGAGATCCCAAGTATCATTCTTCATGAGAGAGGAATACTCCTCATCCATGGCAAAATCCCACTCAGGAATATCAGAAGCCTCCCGAAAAGACTTTGGATCAGAAGTAGAGGTGAAGAAAGAGTGGGGTCCAATGAAATATGAGTGAGTACGTCTCATATCTGAAGTATCTCCAACTAAATATCCAACACTTTGCAAATTTTTCCTAGCCCAAAGGGGACTAGGAGGATCAGATTCAGAGTTAGAAGATTCTTCACTTGAGTGAGAAGGGACATAGTCCTCATCATCATTACTATCAAAATCAGAAGACTTAGAGGTTTTATGGTCAGGAGGATCAGGAAGAGGAGCACACTCAACATTATCATCATCTGATGAGTCAGAATCTGAATCAGCGATCTGAAGAACCTCAATAGGTGGAGAAGTAGAAGTCGAAGAAGACTCGTCGAACTTAACACTTATCTCAATATATAGCTCATGAGAATTAGGATTCATCAATCGATATCCCTTCAGGCCATCAAGATACCCTACAAAGATACAAGGTTTGGATTTTGGTTCCAAATCCTTGTGTTTCTTCTTGGGAATCTGAGCCATAGCCTTGGATCCGAAGACTCAAAAGTGCTCAACATCAGGTTTGGGTTTAAACTAGGCTTGAAAGGGTGTCATCCCTCTTACTGCCTTATGTGGAACATGGTTCTAAATGTAATTTACACAATTCACTGCTTCGGCCCAATACTATGGAGGAAGAGACTTCGAGTGAATCATACAAGTGGCCATCTCCTTAAGAGTATGATTCTTTCTTTCTATGACTAAATTCTATGAAGGGATATAAAAAACTATATGCTGCAAAGAGATCCCTTTAGAAGTACATAAATATATGAACCTATTGTTTACATATTCACCTCCATTTTCAGTTTGAAGAACCTTAATAGACCGTTCTGCCTGTTTCTTCGCAAGAGCCTTAAAGTCTTGAAAATGTTCAAAGACTTCAGACTTAAGCTTAAGAAAATATACCCAAGTATATTGAAAATAGTCATAAATGAAGGTTAGCACATAGAGAGCTCTAGTAAATGAAGGAGACGAAAATGGGCCAGAAATATCATTGTGAACAATATCCAAGGGACGAGTAGCTCTCTAGGATTTTCCTTTGTCAAAGTTCTTTTTAGGATGATTTCCAAGGGTACAACCCTCACAAAGACCCTTAGAAAACTTGACGCGGGGTAACCCATTGACCATTTCATTTTGGGTCAATTATTCAAGGTAGCGATAATTTAATGTTTGAAACACTCATGCCATAACTTACTAACCTCATTTGCATGAGTGAGCAAGGCAGCGGGCATAAAATAAGAAGTAAAGTGGGAAAAGGTATATAACTGTGAATGGTGATCCACCTTTCCCTCAGCCACTGTAGTGTCATCGTTAAGCTCATGAATAATCACCAAGTTAGGACCAAATTCCACTCACATTCCTTCACCAAGGTGAGTAATTTGGTGAATCGATATGATATTGGTAGAGAGATCAAGAACACTCAACACTTGGTTTAATGTTCCCCCTTCCATCTCTACCGATCCACTACCGGAAAATGACACTGTCATGTCATTACCCATCATGATTTGGGACATTCCACAAGGCTCAATGTTGGAGAACTCAACATGTGAAGAACCCATGTGGTGTGAGGCACCAAAATCTATAATCCACATTGATGAAGGAGCAACTCTGGCTATAAGGGCCTTTCCTTTCTTCTTTTTATATTTTGAACCTTTTGTAGTAGAAGACTCGGCCTTCAACGCATTTTGTTTGATAGACTTAAGAACACCTATTTGATTTTTCTCAAGTAAATGAGTAAGGTGATTAATTTGTTTTCTCATACACGTATGCTCTTTATGACTAGGCTTCTTACAATAGGAACACAAATACCTATCTTTTTGTACTCTAGTCTCAGAAGTTGAAGCATTCGAATTATTTTTAGTATCGGTCTTGGTTTCTTTCTTAGGTTGATCCTTTTTTGCTCTTTTCTTTTTAGTCTTCTTTTCCTTACTAGTACTTGCTACAAGGGCATGTGACTTGGAATTTAGAGACCCCATTTGAATGAGTTTGTCCTGTCCTTAAACTAGCTGGGACGAAAAATAGTCAAAGGAGGGCATTTTCCAATCATTGCACAAGGAAAATTTTGTAGCATAAAAAGTTGACGTGAAGACAGAATATTTGGGACCTAGCTTAGAGAGAATCAACAAGACCAGTTGAGAATCTTTCTTCTCTACTTGACATTCCTTTAACAATGATCTAGTGTGGAAAAACTTCGAGAAGAATGCTTGTAGGTTTTCAAAATCACTAGGATTTAAGCCTAGTAGTTCATTTTCCAACTTATGTGCTCTCATGTCATCGTGTTGTCTAAACATTTCATCTAACATTGTCCATGCAAACTTAGGTCTTTCAGATGAATCAATGTGGAAGAGCAAGTCAGGAGAAATGGACATGCAAAGAAGACCTAAAGATTCATCACTACGGTTTAACCACTTAGATTTTTTAGGTTCATTGTTTGGTTCAGTCTCAGTTCCCATGGTGATGTGGAATAACCCTTTAACCCTTAGTTTCATTATTATTTTTGATCTCCATTCAAAAAATTTGAATGGCATACGCAAAGGAATTGAAAGTGCATTTATAGTAAAAAGAGAGAGAAGAAATGTAGAAAAGAAACACAACCACCCAGGACAATATAATAACCCCCCTATTTTTGGGACTTTATAGTATAATGCGTTGAATACAATCGGGTCTGAGCGTGCATCTAGAAACACTTGGTAACTCACCTTATAATCAACGTAATAACACGCAAGAGAGGAGACCACAATCATGTTTTGGGAAGCACAACAAAGTAACACTGTACACAATCACAAGAGCAAAAAACAAGGAAGGAGGCAAAATCAAATCTTGGTTTTGAGAAAAAGCATCTCACATCATAAATGATACCCCCTTGCTGCAAATTGTGGCAGATGTGCTCACTAGTCGTAAGCAATAATAAGGTTAATATACAATGTTTAGATGAAATCGGGAAGAGTTATGATGATATTCAAAATGCCAAAAAGGCACGTGGAAGACAAGGATTGATTAGAGTGTCACTGCACACTTGAGCACATGATTAGAAAAAAATCCAATAACACTGAAAAAATTATCGTTTTGGAATGCCTAATTTAGCTAATTTCAAAGCTATAGGAGTTTTTAAAAAAAAATGATAATAAACATTAATTTTAAAGACGATTTAATACTTCTAATCGAGAGAAAAGAGACCTAATTAAGGTCATAATTAATAAAACTAGATTTAATCTAATTAAATCAAATTAATTACAAAAGGAGTAAACCCTAATTAAGATCTAAAAAAAATTAAATCCTAATTAAGAAATTTAAACAACTTTCCTTTTTAAAATTTTTAAAAATTGTTTCCCACCAAAAAAAATCTATTTAGATCTATTAAAAAGAAAAAGCTTCTATTTTTAAAAAGCTTACATTTTGTTGTTTTTAAAAGGATTTAAAAAAAAGATTTTTAAAAGTAAATTTTTTAAAAAAATTCCTCTTTTTTAAAAACGCTCACCGTATGAACTTAAAGAAATTTAGAAACTTTACTAGATTAAAATAAGATTTTTTTTTAAAAGGAATTAGAAAAAGACTTACCAAAAAAAAAGGAACGCACCAAATAACTTGGAGGATCCCATAAAGGCTCGTGTGCGGGTTTGGGAAAAATCCAGTTTTGTGCAGGCTGCGGAAAAGGAGGGGAGAATAGATTGCGTCTGAGCTTTGTGGAGGGTGGAGGGAGGAGGGAGGGGTGGGCCAGAGCACAAAGGTTGCAGAACTCAGCAAGCCCTCCACATAGGCAGTTACCAGTGAAGCCCTCCACACAAAGTAAAGTAGTAAAGCCCTCCACGCAAAGAAAGTAAAAACGTCCATGCAACAAGAAAAAATATCCACGAAGCAAGTAAAAACATCCACATAGCAAGCAAAAACGTCCACACAGCCTTTAGTAGAAAAAAATTAGTCACAAGAAGCAAAAGAAGAGCTGGTCAGGGTTGAATAAAACTCTAATGAGTGTCCAAGCCAATGCACCAAACCAATGATCCAACAATTACTGAATTTTTGACATGAATCTGAAAGAAAAAAATAGCAAAAATAGAGAAAATCCAGAAAACGGAGATCTAAAGAATTTTCAGTTTAATAAAAAAATTAAAAAACACTATAAAATACTCTATTTTGGTTGATCTACTAGATTTAGCTGCAGTTAGCTAAATGTAGTTGTAAAACCCCTAAAACTCAAGGAGATCCGCACATGCAAGAAGAACACAACAAAACCAAAAAACTTTACAAGAGAAAGAAGTTAAATATGTTAGCAAGAAAAAAAATAGAATATAATGATCGAAAAATTGCACGAGGAGTTTACAAAAAATGAAAAACAAGAGTAATCACAACTCAAAAAAAATGAGTGCATGTTTACCCGATCTCATCTCTGATACCATGAAAGAGTTGGTGAATCGTATCGAAAACTATGCACCATGATGAAGTTGCACTATAGTTGAATCGTAATGGCTCCAATGTAATCAAAAGGAAGAATCGATCAATACTGAATAACTTGCATAATAGAATAAAGCTTGCACATGAAGAGAAAAGACAACAAAGTGTCTTGGCATACTCATAAATGTCAAATGAAGGGATACATATAGGGTGATGAGTAACCCTATTGCATGACTCAATAGAAAACCCTAAACCTAACTCTAAACCTAACCCATGTGAGATGACCCTCCATATGTGAGTGGAGGAAAAAAAGGATAACTCACACCAACAGTCTTACTATCCAACGATTCAACTATTTTTTTCATCATGCAAACTCCCAATGACACATAGTTAAACTTTTCCTTGTATGTAGAGTTTTTGCGAATTTCTTGCAATGGAATGAATTAACATCACAAACCAATTTTCTTTCCCAAATACATCCACACATTTCCCGAGAATGGTTGGTGTTTAATGCATATTAAATGACATTAATGTAGAGGAGTTAATTGAGTTGCTGCTATGTTTATCAAGCTAGCTATTTTTAGCTTTCAAATTTCTTTAGCGAAGTCCCTCCTCATGCCATGTGAAGCACTTTAAGTTTAGTTAAACCAAAATACCTCCTCTGTAAAATGCAATTGGCGGAAACAATAGAATAAGTTTGGTATAGATACTTTGGTAGTGGGGTACCAACTCACCTCATATTCAATTAGTCAACCTTAGATTTTGTGACGGTATTTCAAAGAACATACAATATCTAAGAAATAAAAAATTTGGATGCAAATCCTTTTACATGAATTAAGGCTTCATAATATTTAATATATTATAAAACCTTTGAAATAGCTAGAGTAATGCCCACATCTAGGTTCTCAAACAATAGGTTCACGTGTTAGGTTTAGGACCATACCACAAAGATTAGATTGTCCTTTCCTTGCTTATACAAAGTTAATAAATCTCTAGTAGTAGTTATTTATCTACTTTAAAATTTGCAAATTCCCCTTTGAAATATATACATACAAACATATATATATATATATATATATATATATATATATATATATATATATATATATATATATATATCAGTTATAATGTTAGCTTTGATCAAGAAAGTTCCTTGTGTATGTTTCATGAGAATTGATACTTTTAATTCCAATAATAAGTCCTTGACTAATGATTGTAGTCATTCATCTAAGAAAATGTGACCATGCTAGCATTGACCATCAGGTGAGGTAGACTATTGAATGGTTGGCTCAAGATCAATTATTAGTCAAAAGGAAGTCTTATTCGAATTCCAATTTTGGTCGTTAAGAAAATGATCAAAACTATCAACACCTTAACATAAATTAGTTAAAAACTATACTGTTAAAAATTTAATAGAGATGAGAAACAACATCACAAATCACTTTCTAGGCTTAACTTTACACCAAATATTTCAAGATATACTACATCACAAGGATGTAATTTCCCCTTAGAAAATTAGTTCAACATTAGGATAGGCCCCAAAATTAACAGGATTTACATCTAAGGAGATCATCCTTAGCCTATTTAGGTTATCATGATTACTTGTTTACATCAAGGCTCACATTAATTATAGATACACAAAGGTGCAAGAAACAAAGGAAAAAACCACGAGGCGTTACATAATTTATAGACAATTTCTCAAGTTTCTTTGCCATGGAATTAATCTATGCCTCCAAAAAAGGGACTTACCCCAATGTTAACACTTCTAATGGACTCAGCGTGCAAATCAGCCTCCAAGGCCTCGCGTGGATCCGTAAAAGTATTATGTGAAAGTACTTGTCTAAAATGTGTTATCAGGCCTCTAACAAACCATTGAACATGCTAGGAAGGATGGATATCATAAGATAACTTTGAAAAAAGAGTCTTAAAATGTGCATCATAATCTTGCACACTCTCTACCATACCATGTTAAATCTCCTTGAGCGTGTTCATGCTCTTCTACTCAAATTTTGGAATATTAAATTCTTCCAAGAAGGCATCACACAACGTAGTATAATCCAGTGCCTTTTAATGTGTGTCATATTTTCAATACTAGATATGTGCGCGCCCCTGCAACATAGCTGCAATCTGGCTTGCCTTCTGCTCCAGGGTAGTGATCCCCTTAACGCACCATAGTAACTCACACTTTTGTACATGCTCTACAACATCCTCTACACCTTTTTAATAAGAAAAATGAAGAGACGTCTCATAAAATACCCGCTAATGGGGTTATGGTCCTTGTCCACTAGATCCAAAACTTTTATTTCCTTCGGTGTTGCGTCCACCACCAGATCCACTAGTTCCACTAACCCTTGACCCTCCAGATCCATAAGATCCTCCTCCTGTAGCATGTATAGGGCCTGAATTAGTGTTACTCAGTGTTCCCACCATTATACTAAACTAAGCTCTAACAATATGTGAATTTGGACTACTTCCAGACGTGATACCCACATTCTGCGAGTGCACACCTTGTCTAAATGACACACCTGATAGGATACCACCAAACACATGAAAGGTTTGCATGGCCACATATGGATTTAATGTAAAATTATATCTACCTGATACTACTTGCTTACCAATGCCAACCATACTAGAAATAATCGTCTCAAAAACTAGAAAACTAAGCACAAGGGATTGGTCACTAGGTGCGATGAAATGTGCACCTACAGTCCATCTCCTTTCTCCATCTGATGATCTCTCATCAGATGTTGAGGGGTTTCTCCTTCCAAATTTTCTAAGATGCGGTAGTACACATTGCTCAGGTTCCATGTCCTCCACGTGAACCTAAAATCCTTCCTACAACGTCTGCCTCCAAACATCCATCATTCCTATAATCTCACACTATCTAACCAATTCCATCTTCTAATATTCATTATAGTTAAGCCTCCTCTCTTCTCTCTCCACTTTTGTTGTAGGATTTTCCATTTCTTTCCACACCCACTTTTATGCCCTGCGCCTTGTGGGAGTTTAGCTAGCCATAGGAAATAATTCTAAACTCAGAGTGATGATCATGGTATTAATGGCTAGCACTATAGCATGTAGCAAAATCTTAATTCTCGCAAGAACTTGAACTCAACAACCTCTGGGCAAGATTAATTACAAACTGCATACTCCAATGTGTAGCTAGTCAACACATAACTCCACCAATAATCAACAACACAGGTCCAAATCAAATCGACATCATGAAGCCACTAATAACCTTCTTGGGTCCAAACATGACGTAAATAGTATCAAATCCTCCTTGATGCATACACCAATAACCATTCATACAGTTCTATTGGAAAACAACAAACAAATGTTTCATAGAGCTCATAATATAGATGCTCCTCTACCCATATACTTGTATCAAACTCAGGTCCAATGTTGAATCAATGTGTAAATTCATCCTCCATGTTCTTAAGAAAAGTCTCCTTGTTGGCCAAATTCAAGTGGTCTACCATCACACATCATTCTTGCAACAAATTCAAAATAGGTCCTAACAACGGAACTAAGATGTAGTCACTTTTACCTACTCCTTTGAAACCCCAAGCATGCTGGCACATCACCCAACTTGAATTGGGTGCTCACCCAAGGTGCGCAGAGGTGTTGAGCCCCTCTTTTATGCGATCCTTTCAATAATGTTCACCATTAATGGAGGGATATTGTAGAAACATAAATACATTCACTCATTCTAACACAGAGGTGAAGAAACTAGATCCAAGCACAAATACACCATAATATGAATATAATCATTATAACAACACACATGAATCAAATCTGAACCATGAGAAATATGAAGGATATAAGGGTTTGGACCCATAAACATAGATGTTTAGAACAAACCACCTCATATATTGATTCACTAATACTACAGTAGCTAAATACATCAAGAAATCCATAGATGGACCAGATACATCATCAGATTTTCAGTATTATCCTATAATGGCTCCATTATAGAAGTTACAACAATGATCACACATATCTCTCCTAGCTCTCTCTACTTTCTTACACACATACATCACACATTATGCACACCTCTCATTTCACATCTATCTCTCTATGTTACCATGCAAATCAATACATATCAAGGGGTTCTTGGGAATCTTATATTTTTTGCCTACTCATCACTTAGAGTGAACCGCCTGCCAAATTTCATTATGTCTTTCCATGCTCAAGTATCCTCAGCATGCAAGTGTCATCTAAACCATAAATAAATTCACTTTAAAACTCCTAATCCTATCATGATAACCATATCCTAGAATATTATTTCATTGGGCTACAAGTCTCCATGTTCTAGCCTTATCCACAATCAGTCTGGCCACATCTCCACGTGTCCCTTATTGCAACTCTAACCATGGTCCAAAATATGGTTAAGTCTTGAGCCTGTTCTACATGGACGTTAACCTCTATGCATTCCCCAAATTTTATTCTGTGCGAGCCTTTGTGCCTTGCTGGAGTGCGAAAAAACCTTCTATAGCTTAGGTTCCTAGTATTTGTAGGGGCTCAACATAGCTTAGTGGTTGCTAATCATTTTCCTTGATACGAAATGACATGAATTACATGATATGACAATATATCCTATGAGAAAATCATAAGGATTCATCCTTCTTGAGGGTATGTATTGATGCACTTGGCTCTACTAGGAATATTGCAACACTTGGTTCCAATTGTAATTCTCAAAGTTAAAATGGATTTCTACAAAATATAGAGGCCACTACATAATGGAAGTAATGGGGATTAACAATCACCAAGAATTTTCCTTGATAAGAAATGATATGGATTATGTGTTATACACAATTTATCTTATGAGAACTGCATAAGGCTATGTCTCTCTCGAGTGAATGCAGTGCATCGTAACGAACATTTGAGATAAGCAACCTTTACACTAGTTTTACATTAGAGATGAAACAATTAGAAATGATTTTCTTGAATACTTTCCGACTACTGGTATTTTCTGCTAATTTGATATTATTGATTCTTCACATCACTATTTTTCCCGCATGTTCTTTTAGTTCATTATCACAATATTTTTTTACTTCTACCACAGTCATGACTAAACCATTCTAATTACACCAAGGAAAATGACCTAAATGCAAACACTAAAATTTAAACTTTTGAAATTTCAATTTATGAGGTACAAAATACAACATCCAATCGCTTCATACTTTGACAAACCTCACAAAGAACATTCATGACTTAGTTATGAGGGATTTTTAATTCATCCCATGCAAGAGAAAATAGAGAGTTGGTGGACAATGTGTAGATAACTCATGCATGTCAGTCTTCAACACCTGGCCTTCCCTTTCAGAGTGGGTGGTATTAATGTAAACAATGACAGGTTGAGCTCCTCTTCTTTACATATTATTTAAACTAAGAGATGCCAATTCTTCACATATTTATATTCTACTTGCATAAAATACACTACGTAACTAACACAAAATTTCATGATTACGTTCAGATATTCTGACATGATATTTCAATCCTAGCAGTTATTGAGCACAATGTGTATTATAATTCTAGTTAGATTATTACATTCTAACATTATGAATAGTGATGATTAATGGTTGCTATTCAGATTATTACACTCTATACAAGCCTTAAATGACGTAAATTAATCTATAATGTATTTTTCCTTTCCATTTGTATTCTATAACATGTTGAAAGTTTTCCTAGAGACCGCTAATCTACAAATATTCATTGGTAATGATTTTTTAATCTATGAAAATAATGACATTAAGATATAACATCTCCTTGGTATTGCACTATTGAAAAATAGTATTTATCCTTCACAATTACTTACAAATTATTAATTTGTTTAATTCCTTTTTTCAGGTAATATGTCTTTCATTAGTCAAACTCCATTCATGAAAATTCATTTGATTGAAGGAGCAGATGATTGCAAAAAGAGAGACAATGAATGGTTTGTAGAAATTCATTCCCTGGATAACTATCACGCTGATATGTGGTTATATTTGTTGATGATGATGTTGTTAATGAATTTGGTATGGTTATAACTTTAGAAGTTATTGATAAGCAAACATTGTGTATTCAGGTTGAATGCATTGTCATTGAAATGAATAAGTTCCTTATTCTTAGCATAGAGTTGGAAGCTTCATTGTTCAAGAAACAAGATATGAAGGATTCTAGATAAATTAGGATTAGTTCTTGTTCCAAATATGGTTGGAATTTGGGGATGTTCATACACTAAAAAAAAACATGCTATGAAAATTCCCTTGAAAATCATAATGGCATGAATTTAGTATTCAAAAAATTGTATAGATTCGATAATACCTCTTTTATTTGTCATTATTTAAATAGAAAAGGTTTGATTTCTCCATTGGAACATGCAAATCTATTTACAATGCTAAGGAAATATTATTTGTCTAAATTAGAGATAAATACCTCTAATTTAAAGTTGCAAGGGATTAAAAAGAATAATAAATCAGTTGTGCTGTTGAAAAAGGTGACCAAATATTTGAGAAAGCAAAATCTTCAACCGTTGAACAATTTAAATTATTTTTGTTCAAAGGTGATGTTTTTCCAGTTGAAGTTTCTAGGTGCTATGTATCACCTCCAAAATATCAATATTGTCTTATGCATGATGAGAATGTCAACCTTCTTGTACATTCAATGTTGATTAATGCTTTTCCTACACTAAGGGATATAATTCTTCTTCCCTTTTCACATTCTACAAAGGAACTTGTGTAACTAGAGGATCCAGATGACTTGAAAAGGAATGATGTACAGTTCTACATTCTTGATGGCCAACTTACCATTTGTGCCCGAAATGTTTTTGCTGAAAGAAAATAGAAGTCGTTACATACCATGTTGTAGTTTAGAAAGGCTCGCATTATGTCTGCAAAAGCGTCAAGCATAGATATTATTGACTAGGATGTCCTCAGAGGCCCGGAATGGCAAACAGAATGAAAAAGGAGTATAGGGTAATGAAACTTGATTTTAATACATTTGTATTTAAAATTTAATTTTTGTAATATGTAGAAAGTAAATATACTATTTCCTCTTTCAATATAGAGTTTCAAGAAGTAATGTCTTGTTATTTCAAAGTGTCTAGGACAAAGAGTATTTCTGAAAAATGGACATTTCTATTGTTTCCTGAGGCCATATGGACAAAATGGACAAAAACATTTGAGTTGTTTAAATTGGGTGGGCTTTCTTGTCCTCCTTTTAAGGATAACCAACCTAACTTTCATCCAAATTCACTGGCATGGTTCATGGTGAATTCCTTCATGGGTTCAAGAGTAATGACCGATGAGGAGTTATCATTATTAGCAGATAAAGTGTAAGTAGGGAAAGTATGGATAATTGGATCTATTAAAGAAGGCATCATAGCAGATTCTTTTGAATTTTACTGCCAAAGAGTAAAATATGACAAAAAAATGAGAGGAAAAGTTTTGAAATATTTGAAAAATAAATATCCAGGTAATATTGTACTGGAAGAACATACCGAATCTAATATTATTCAAAAATTTGGTCTGCATGAATCTCACTACCACTAGTTGTGTGTAATCTTGGGAGAAGAGAATAAAGGAAAAAGAAAATTTGATTTTAAAGGAAGTGGAAAATCATCAAGAAGAAAAATTGACATTGAAGTGGTGGAGGTTCTCCCAGCGGTAGCTCAAATAATTATAGAAAATTACGTGATTTCAATGGAATAAAAAATTCTAGAAAGGATGGAAGACACAAACGAGTTTACCTATTAATGTGCATATCCCTTCTAGCTCTAGACAACAATATCATCTATGCCGTCAACTAATCCATTCAATGCAGAATGTGGGATCACAAATTTATGCAATTTGTCTACTGTAATAACTTCCGATGCAATAATGGACCTGCTTACTATTTTTAAATATAGTATGATAAATTTTGTTATTATTGGGATCTTACCTGTTGCTTATTCAAAAATGTTAAAAGAGATAGTAAAAAAATACATGTAAAAATTTAAAGACAAAGGGGAATCAACTGTGGAAGGCTGTTATAGATTTTATGACAACAATAGAAAATTTAAGAGCTTTTGTCTTATGTACACAATAACTGATGTGCAAAATTGTGATGGTGATGATGGGGATAGAGAAGAAATCATCATGGATTAGATAAAGAAACTTCCATAGAAATTTGTGAATGCAAGTGATATCAGCCTATGAGGAAAGACACATCCTTTTTTTTACAAGATATCTTATGAGTTTTGGTCTCATATGTTCACTTGAATCTCTTCCAAAATTCTCTGATAATAGTGCTTTACGGAAATAGTGTTGTATTATATGCTTTGGTTGACTCATGTCTATCTGTGGTTTTTATTGTTGAATCACATGATCAAGAAATGTTTTTAAAACATTAGTATTCTTATTTGAAAAAAGGTACATCTATTAAGATCACATTAAAAAATTCTATTAGTTTAATGCCTTTGAACTGATACATACAATATTTATGCAGATAACCAACCAAAAGAGGAAGAAACTATCTCTTCCTCTCCACATACAGACAAAGGAGACGATGTCATTCTTAACATGTCACAACCCATTCAACTTGTTGTGTTAGATGTTTCCGACCATCCAACCAATGAATCTATAAAAGGTGAGTGGGAAATACTCGTTTTATAAATTTATCACAACAATATGTTTTTAACTGTCACTGTTTACACATTTTTAATAAAAATTTATTTATTTTTACTTTTGATGCCATGTGGGGAGGTTATTAACACGTCACACATGAATTTGCAGACATAAACTGGTATGTTATTGGTGTGCAATTATTAAAAAACCATTTATAATCCCCGCATAATTGTAGGAGACTATAATGAATTAGTTTATTTGTTATATGTATTATCCTAGTGGTCGCTAACATACATCTATTAAATTGATTTATTTTGAACTGAGTAAATTTTTTTAATTGGTTAATATTAAGTTGTGCACAATTCGAAAAAAATTAGTTTTGTGCAGATAGCCATTTCTGCCCACTAATCTCATCAAAGAATTTCAATCCAACCGTAGTCCAAGAAGTAGTGGCTTAGCCTAGCGGTCACTACTATACATCTATATCTATGTAATATTATCTAATAAATGGTACTACATTGTATATAAGAAAGTTGTATCACAAATTTAACTACGTCAACATGATATTTATTTTCAATTGATTAATGTTTTTTTAATTTGCTAACATTAAATTGCAGAGAATTGAAAAAACAATTACTTATGCACAGTTGGCCATTAGTGGTTACTAATCTCATCAAAGACTATTAACCCAAACATAGTTAAGTAATTAATGGCTTAGCCTAGCGGTCACTAATAAACAACTATATTTATGCAATATTATCCCACAAAGAGAAGAACATTGTATAAAATCAAGTTGTATCATGTATCTATTTACTCGACATAAAAATTATTTTGCATTGATTAATGTTTTTTGAAATAGAGAGTGCATCACAAGAAGCTGCAAAGGGGGAATGCAAGGGAATCCCAACTAGAATCTCAATCAGTAAGTGTTAACCTAATGAAATTTTGATTATTTTAATTGGTTAGTATCAAATTGTGAACAATTGAGAAAAAAATACTTGTATACAGTTGACCAAAAGGATTATTTAATTATTTTAGGTTTGGATAGTTTTATATATGAGAAAAAGCAATCCCATAAAGAGATGGCATTCAAGTTCGATAAGGAGACTATCAACTTGCGAGGTGGCCTCAAGGAATTTTTACAGATACTATTATCAAAATGTGAAGTGGTATTTTGTTCTAGACATCTCTCTTTCGTTGAAGTTGAAAAGCTGATAAAGGATTTTAAAAAAATATTGGTTGAATTGAAACCAATTTTTTTTGGGAAAAGAACATTGCTCTATAGAAGATGAAATTGCAGTAAAAGATCTCCAAAATATTTGGAGTAGAGAGGATATTTTTTTCAGCCCTACAGACACATTGTGTATTACAATAGGTCGAAAGGGAACCCCTACAAAAAATTTTATGGTGGGGAGGAAAGCTACTAGAGAAAATTGTTTCAAAGATATGTGGTTGATGACCAATTTGTACGCAAACATATCACAACTACTATCTCAGGATTTGAGTGTTGTAGAGGGAATCAAAAAATTGTAGAAAACATAAATTATATAACTATTAATTATTTCAAAATGTTTTTTTAATTATTATTGGTAAAAGGTTTTGGAGGGACCTTACCCAAGTTTACAACAAAAGACTCAAAAACCAAGATAAGAAAAGTAAAATAGTGTCATTTTTTGATTCGTGGGGTCCATAATCCAACCAAAAGAGGAAAAATAAGTAAAAAGCAAAGGAAGGGGCTAACTTCTTACAAAGATCCCAGAAACAAAAAATCGACAACAAAATTTCAGATATACATCAACAAAAAAACTGTTACACCGAGAACAAGGAACCAACAATATTAACCAACAAGGTTGTTAAAAACTTTGACAACCACCATGAAATCATGGTAGAATTTTAGGGAAATGGTGATGGTGGGATCCTAGTTTGAAGATTTGAAGTTTCTTGTAATATTTGCATTCTTCCAAGTTATGTCTGGGATGCCAATAGAGTCACAAATTTTTTAGATGTGTACCTACATAAGGTCTATTATAGCATTGTGCAAAGCCAAGAAATTGTTATATTTGTCCTATAGAGTCTTAAACTTGGTTTCCAAAGAAGAAATTTCATCTTTGAGGCCTGCGTTGGGGTTAGAGGCTTGCTCTTTAATAGTAGACTTAAGTAGAAAATATACATTTTCTTCAAGGGTTTTAACCACATTAGCCTGCATGTTAAATTTATTTTCCAAACTAGTGCCAATATCAATATAAGGGAAAACAGGGGGGGATATCATCTACCACAAGTTATTTTCCCTTCATGCCAGAGCCCATAACTTCTTTACCTTTATTTCTGATACGGAGAACCCTTTTTAGGGGTGGCTTTGAGATAGAGTCTCTATACATGAGATTTTTAAAACGGGTAAGGGTTTGCTTAGGGAGGGAAGAAACCACAACAGGGCAAGGGTCATTGCCAACAACACTAGAAAGGTACTGAATAATGAGATATATGACACCCTGATGGAGAGGGATAGTCTTCTTATGGCCCTGAACTTCAAGAATGGATTTTTCCATTGAATTTAGAATGTAGTAGGAGAGGCTTACCTTCACCTCACGCTTGAAGTGGTTGAGTAGGACCAGATGATACTGCGGAATAGTGGAGAATATCCCTTCTAAAGTACATATCATACCATCATCTGTGTCACCTCATCATATGAATGTGGGATAGAAGACACCAGAATGCCCTCATTTTTGATGTCAAGCATTTCTCCATCATCCAAAAACAACTTTTCTTCTTCTTCCTTATCCATTTTGTTTCTGAAAAAATTATTCCCTTCCATGCTTAGACCAGTAATAAAAGAGATAAATTCCTTAGTGATTTGAAAGATCTTATCTCCAAAGGAGACATTACGGTCTTTCCAATTCACCACAAACTATATGGATATATATTGGTCATGCCCTTTTATGCATTGGATGAAATTGGTGAAGCTCTCCATATTAATGCTCTCCTAAAGCTCAATTTATTCCTACCATTGGGGATCAAATTTAGGTTCCAAACGAAAAGGGGCACCACCCATTCTGAAAAACCCTTTGAGAATTTCAAAATGTTTTTTACAATGATATTAAGTCATACATTCTTATGGTCACTGTTTATTTTATATGTTGAGATTAAAAATTTAAAAGTTGGAAACATTTATATCTTCAATGTGATTAAGTTGATAGTATAGTTTTATAAGTTGTTTATGTGAATTAACCAAATAAAATACTATCACAATATTATGTTGACCTATTTTTTTTATCACTTTTGGAAGCTTACATTAATTATGAGTTGTTTTAATAGATCCAATTGGGAAACCTTGAAAATTACTAGTTTTTGGAGTTGAAGGTTTGTTGTTTGGAATTTCTGGTATTAGTGACAAAATACCTGGTAATATGGTTCTAGATTTTAGATACGAGGATACTAAATACTTTGAATGAGTATTTAGTGTTGAATTGATAAGAACTGCATCAAACTATTTTGACATTTCCTTATGGTATTCATTTATGGATTCAACAATGGTGAAGTACATGTTCATCAAAAAATTTGTTGGCTAGGAAATACCCACTTCAGATTCATTTAGGGATGCCACCAATGTAAGCTCAAAACAAATACTAGTAAACAGATAATAGGAATTTTTGGTAATGTCTATAGAGAAGACAATACTTTTGATTGATGATGTGAGATTCTTGTCACATGAATTCAAAGAAGAAATTACTCTCAAAACCTCAGCATACTCAAGATTTTATGGAAACTATAAGACCCATTCAAAAATTTACACTGAATTATGTACATGGTTGAAACATGCAGGAGAACACAACAACATGTGTAGATCATTGAAAAATTTCAAATGCACCATTGGTGTTTTACTTATATAATTTTCTTCCAATTCCAACAATGTATTGTGAAATTATATGGAATAAAATAACTACCTCAAAGTTCTTAAATATTCATAGTGCACAATAATTTTTTAATTCTTTTTTTCAAGAAAAACCTTTTTTTTCTAAGTGAGAAGAGACAATCGGGGATCATAGACCCATAAAAAACATGTTTTCCCAAATCTACATAGTTTAATCTTAAACACATTTAAAAACTGGGAATAACCTTATTCCAGAGCACAAATTAAGCCTAACAGTCACTAGCACGTAAAAAATAGAAACATATACGGTTTATTGTTTGGCAGATCAATGTTGGCTTCCCTGAAATCATAAAACATTTTTTCCCAGTTATGCATATTTATTCATTTCCAAATCTATGTTGGCTTCCCTGAAATCATAAAATGATTTTTCCCATATATACTTATGTTAATTGTTATCAATTTCCACCCTTCGGTGAAAATTTTAGAAATGAAAGGGTGGATTGCACTTAGAGGGTCTCATGGCCATTTAGAAGAACCAAGCAGTTTTCAGCTTCAAGGGGAGAATAAGGGTTTGTGGAGAATTGAGGCTTGCCAGAGGAATGTTTCCTCTTCTTGGTCTTGTCCAAGTTCAGAGTTTTTGTAAAGCCTCTAACATGACTGATACCTATGGAGACTTCTACTATAGAAGGTACAAATGTTGATAGGTTATTTTGTCTTAAGACGGTGTATTCTTACGACTTTATAAATCATGTTTACAGTAGATAATAATTCATCTTTTAAACAGGTACACCCTGTCATGTTTTTGCTTAATTTAAATGGAGCAATCCGTCTCCTTTATGTAGAGTAAATTCACTGCTTTGAATTGAGAAATTTAGTTTCTGTTTTCATAAATTTGGTATTTAGAATAGCATTACCTTAGACCAATTCTATTTATCCAAGGTATACTTTTAATTCAGGACTTTATGGTCATATTGATCAAGTCAGATAGATCAGGTGATCTCTGGATTCTGACCGCGCTAAGTAATGAATAAACTCTTCAAACCCCTACTTCGTATTTGAATTCCAATGATTAGTTTGGTTCTTCTTTTGTTCATAGAATGCAATACTTACTATGAATATGGAACCTAATAAAACTATGTTATAAAATTAGTGACTATAGTCTTAAGTAAAATCTAACCTATGTCACTATGATCTTTTGATTAATTTGGGATGTTAAGAATAAAACTAAAGACTTACCTATGGAGCTATGTGGATTCCTAAATTAATGTTTAACGTAACTAAGGGAATGGATAACCTAAGGGGGCCTATGGAATGACATGGGAAGAGGAAAGTGGGAGGAAACGAATCCAAGGAATCAATGGTGAGTTATTAATTCTTATCTCTTTTCACAGCCAAATTTGGCAAAGGTAAGTTGGAAAATTAGATTGGTGAGTTGGCATTTTCACCAAATTTTTAAATGCATGTTTTTGTTTGAAATTAGTCTATGCCAAAATTGGAGATGGAGGTGGTGGGAAAGTAGGGAGGACTGATAGTCCTACGCTACATTTAATATTTTGGAATTGACGAAACCGCCTAGGAAGAAGTTAGTGGGTTTGGTTTTGTTGATTCATTTGGTTTTGGAGCTAGAGCTCTACATGTGGTTTTTTTTGTTCTTCAAACTTCCAATTCTATTTTAGCATGAAATGTGGATGTGCATGAGTTTATCTTCCTTGCATGGCATGGAAGGAAAGAGTTGGCACTGTGAAGCAATAAGGAGGAGTTAGAGGAACTTTTTGTGTTGTTTGTATTTTGAAAAAAAAATTGAGGCTCTGCTTAGATACTTGTGCGAATAAGTGAAGGAGAAGTGCTATCAGGCATGATAGGCTCTATCCATTAATTTTTATGCTTTTACTTAAATGTTCATAGAAATAACTCTGCTCTTTGGAATAATCTAGTTTTTGTTCTGTGAGTAAGATTATTATGCTTATGGTTTTTGTGTTATTTTTGAGAATGTTTATCGACCCTGTTTGGAATATGGAAAGTGTATAATGGTTGGAGAGTTTCATAATCTTAAGTAGCTTGTTTTTTTCATTCTTCCTGTAGAGGCTTGATAATAAAGTCTAGATCTGTGAACGTTCATAGTTAAAATACCCTAATCTTGTAGGTAGATTGGTTTGCTTACATATGAGGATCTGGTTCTTAGGATCTTGTTTCATCTCCATTGGAAAACTTCATTTATTAAAACTGTTTTGAATACCTTGATTGTTGTTGGATCTTACATGATTCTTTAGGGAAGTTAAAATTCTATGACGCCTACTTAAACATATTCTTTTGAGTATTGATGGAATTCTCAAAATTAGAGAACATGTCTGATTTCTTATCACTGTCTGTGATTGTGATTCTAGTTTTTGTTTATATTCTTTCTATTGTAGACTTCTGACCCTGTGATTATTACGGAAAGATAAATAATTATGGGTTTTTCTTATAAATTTATTTTACGTCTGTTAAAGACTTGCTTGAAATCTTTAGTTCATTAAATTGAAGATCTAAAAAAGGATAATTGGTGTTAGCTCCTTGAAAATAATTATTGTTTATGAAGGTTTGATTTTTTGAATCCCGTAAGGGAAATTATATTCTGTTTTCTACCTATTCAAATATTTGAGTAACCTATGAAATTGTAGCATTTGGTGCTAAGAAAGGAAAACTCTATTGGGTATTGGTTAACTGTATATTAGTTATTGTTGTTACTTTGAACTTCTTGATAGCTCTATTAACATTGAGTTAATGTATTGTATTAGCATGCTTCTTTGACCTTGGGCCATCAAACTCAGCTTCAGTTCTTTAACATTTTGTTAATGTATTGTATTAGCTTGGGTTCTTTGATAAATGACCTTTGTCATTATAGGTTCTTGGTTTCTTAAGGTTCTCTTTTTATTAAACAAAGAGTTATGGGGTAATAATATTTATCCCTCTCCTTCCTTTAATCTTCCTTTATATTTGAACTTGGTAAATTTATTGTCCTTCTTAGGTCTTTTATGTTATGCAACTTCTTGACTATCTAAAAAGATTGAATGCAGAATTTTGTTAAGATAATTTAGCTGAAGTTGAAAATATTTGGATGAGATATTGTGTTTGGTAGGAAATATTTGAATAGATCGTTGTGTTTGGTAGAAAATATTTATATGGTTTACTGAGTTGAATTTGAATGAAAAAACTTTCCATTCTACTCAATTGATGTAGCAATAGCAATGGTGCATCTTTTTAGGAATCGAGTGTTAACTTCTTACTTGTTAAATTAACCTTACCTCTTTAGGAGGTTTGATTTAACTTGTTTTATTTATAACTTGATTCGATTCCTAGATTTGAACTTGAGTATTAGGATACTCAAATTAGGGACACATTAAATGTTATGATGTTTTAGATCATCCTAACCTTATTCTTATGCTTTTTAAGTTCAATTATTGGCATCTAAGATTTCAGGATGAATTTAGGCTTATAAAACAGTTAGACGGAAAGTAATGTTTATAAATGATCTATTATTGAGATACGCTTAAAAGATAGTTAGGGTAGTTACATTCTTCTGTTAAAGAGGTTTAACTAAGTTAGAAAAAATGTATGAAATGTATGAAAGAGGTATTGAGATTCTAATGAAAGGTTACTCCTCTTAACTTACTATTTTATTCTTTTGATAAATGAAAGATAAGATAGTAGGATAAAGTGGTTAATTTCATGTCATAACCTTGCTTTTGATTTGAAGTATGTCTCTTCTCTATCTTTTATTAGAGTTAGTATCTCCTTTTTGGATGATTCTTTCTAGATTGCTTTAGGACTGTTTCATAAAAATAGAGTTCTTTTTATGAAACAGTTAGCTAAAAGCATGTCATTTTAATGATTTAGTGCTTATCATGTTTAGTTTAATGAACTAACCCGTGCTAGCAATTTTGAAGATGGAATTCATAAATGAAAAAAGGAGAAAGATCTTTAGAAAGTTACATTTGTTCATCAAAGAGACTGAATCTTTATTTTTTTGAGATATGGTTTCATTACTGAAATGTACTTGATGGGAAAGAAATTTGTATATGAATTGAGTAAGTATGGTTGTTTGATATTTTGTAATATCTGCAATGTTGGACTTACAAATGTATAAATTTTGCTTGTTGAATAAAATATGTGTGAATTTTTTTTGTACTTGATGTAATTCCTTTTGGCATACAATGAGTGGAAATGATAAGTAATACTCTATTTTTCAATCAGTAAGATACATTTATGGTTTGGGATGGAATAAATAGAGATCTGAGGTGTTATTTTTACTACCCTCTCTAGTGAAGATGTAACTTATTAAGTTGACATTCTTACATTGATATTCAACCATATCCTTATGACTATATTTAAATCAAATGATTGTATGAGAATTAAAATTTGATTATAAGTTGTAATGTAAAATGGGATTAAAATGGACATTAAACCTCAATAAGGGAAAGGAAAGAAAACTCCCATGAAATGAATCATAGTTTTGACTTAAGACCTCCTTAATCAATATAGGGATATCGGGGAAGAAAAATAAAAGGGAATTAGACTTCACTTTAATGAAGTCTAATATAAAAAAGGACTTTCTAAGAACTTATGTAAGCTAGGGTTGTATTAAGTGAGTAAATAAATAACACTTTCACATGTGTTGGGCCTTTTATATAAAATATGATTCAGGATGTTAATAATATGAATCATGGCATATGAATTGGTTAGGAAGAAGATTTATCTGCATAAATACATCTATTATAGTTTAACTTAGAACTCTTATGGATAAAGAAACTAGTTGATCAAGTAGGGTTGATGTGGTTAATCTGTAACGAGGAAAGTAATAAGCTATAAATTTCTATCTAATGAATGTTCGTCCAAATGAGGAAAAATCAGTTGGATGTTGACACACACCAACTACAACGTAGTACCTTCATGATGACAAGGGTCTTTACAAGGATACTATGTTTCCAGTCACATGTTTCAACACCCTTCAGAGTTTGTTCAACTAGACTAACATTAATTATTACTTGATCACATTTCTACCCTAGGTAGAGATATGGGCATGATCTAGTGTCGGGGTCAACTCACATTGATTTAGGATAAATAGACACACCCAATTGACATAAGTCAAATGAGTATGTCTATGTACCATTAGTCACCATAAGTAGTCCTCCACACTAGGCCATGTTGCTAGCCTTGGCTAGTGTTAAAATTTGAACGAATAGACTGACAAAAGTCATTACAGGACATTCTAGATAATAGAGGAAGTATGGTGAAGGAGTTTTCTTATTTGATGAGTATGCCATCTAGGAATATAAACATGAACAATATGTTTAAAATATTTGGCCAAAGTATCACAAGATGCTTGTTGTGTTGTCCTATGTCACCTAGTTTAAGAAGCGGGATTTTCATAAGAGTATTGGTAACAAATATTTAGGTAGGCCTCTTAAAAAAAATACTTGATACCCATAAAAGGGTATAATAACCAAGTATATGTGGTATACACATTATAAAGTTAAAATGAGAGATCGGTATGAATTTGAGTCATGAAATGAGAGATCGTTGTTTCGCTGATTTATTTACAACTGCATATGGTTTTTTTGTTATGAGATAGATTAGATTTGGAATGTGTGTTCTAAATTATGCTAATTTAAAACAAAGAACATTATGCAAAAAAAAAAATTCTCTTATTTCTAAATTCTTAAAATGTGAATGTTACATCTTGGTATCAGAGCTGAAGGTTACAACTCTTAGACCTATTGTGTCCATAATATGATAAAACTTAAATTTTCTTGTTAATAGAAAATGGTTAGAACAAGAGGAAATGCTGAAAAAAATCCACCATCAGGTGGAGAAGCAGCCACCACCTAAAAACTTGATGAGATCCTTGTTTCCCTATTGGACACAAGAGATCATCTGGCTGTATAAGAATAACAAGTAATGGGAAATGAAGAGGATGAAGAAGATGCTGGTAATAACAATCAACCACCTCCTGTGGACAACATGAATATTGGAAATTTGGGATTTTATAACAATAATGTTGCTAATGCTAATGCAAATGTACCCAATTAGCCTAAGAATAAAAAGGCAAGATTGGCGGCTAAACTCACAAATGATATAAAAATGATAAGTCCACCCAAGTTTGATGGTACTACACTAGGAGATGGAGCTAAGAACTGGATTAGTTAAATGTAGAAGTACTTTTCAATAAGGAACTTCTCTAAGGAAACTAAAGCAACATGGGGAGCTTATCAGCTTTCCCATGAGGCATCTTCTTGGTGGGACATCTGTAAGGATGAATTAAAAATTGATGAAACAAACGTCACTTGGGATCAATTTAAAAATTATTTTAGGCAACGATGGCTGCCACAACTTTACTATGATTAGAATATGACATAATTTCAGAACTTAGCTCAAGGAAAGTTAACTGTAATGGAGTATTGGGAGAATTTTACTAAGTTTCTCAAGTACATACCTCGGTATCAAATTAACGAGAAGTTTAGGATACGTAAATTCATAATGGGATTAAATCCTATAATATGTGGTGATGTGGATGTTCACATCCCAACCACCATGGAAGGGGTTGTTGAAAAATCCATAAGGCAGGAGCAGAAATTTAAAGCAATCTATGCCCATAAGGAGGAAATTAGAAAGAAATTTCCTAATCCTTCTTCATCCCTTGCACCCAAAAAGGGACCATGGAAAAAATTTGGTGCTAAAAACAAATTTTTGGTTGATAATAACAAGAAAACTGTAGCAAATAAACCTGCTACTAATGTTCAAAACAATTTTGCTAAGAAAAATAATAATGGATAGAAGTCCTATGGAGGACAGAATGACAATTTTAAGGCCGAAAATAAATTTGAGCCTAAGAAAGGACATGTAAGACATTGCTACTATTGTGGCAAGGATCATTATGCAAATCAATGTCCTCTAAGGATGGATGACCACAATCAGCAACATAAGATACATACTGTAGTAGCTGACAAACAAGCTGAAAAGAAAGTTATGCCTATAGAAGTGTCAGGTAAGTTATTTGGTATACCTGTTACTATACTTTTTGATACTGGAGCTACTGAATGTGTTATTTCTACTAAATTAGCTTCAAAACTAAAAATAAAAGCTGGAACAATGAATAAATCATGGGATGTACATTATGGGAATAATGTTGTTCACACAGTTAGTATGTGTATTTTTGGAGCAGTCCTAGACTTGCTTAAGTTTTCCACTAAAGTAGATCTTTACCTTGCTCATTTGGGGTCTTGTGATGTAATTATAGGTGTTAATTGGCTTGTTGAGCATAAATCAAAGGTTGATTGTTTTGAAAAACATATTAGTTATCTTGATGATCTGTAGAAAACAACATACATCTAGGGGTAAAACGTGAGATTGTAGTTAGAAAAGTTTTAGCTATGCAGCTCAAAAATGCCAAAAACAAAGGTTACACCTTGTATGTGGTAAAAATTTCTGAAAAAACTGAAGGGGATAGTGATTTCTTGGAAATATACCTGTTATTACAAAATTTTAGAGATGTGTTTTCTAGAAGAACTACCTGGTCTTCCACCCAAATGGGAGTTTGATTTCATGATTGAAATCAAGCTGGGAACCGAACCTATTTCCAAGGCACCATATCAAATGAATACCATTGAATTGGTATATTTGAAGGAAAAGTTACAAGAACTATTTTCTAAAGGTTTGATAAGACCAAGTGTCTCGCCTTGGGGAGAACCTATAATTTTTGTTAAAAAGAAAGATGGAACACTTAGATTGTGCATTGATTATAGGATGTTAAACAAAGCAACAATCAAAAAAATATATCCACTTCCTAGAATTGATGATCTATTTGATCAGATGTGTGGTGCAACAGTATATCATAAGATAGATATTCAATCTGGATATCATCAGCTTAGAATCGAAGATGAAGATATTCATAAAACAATCTTTTGGACAAGGTATGGACATTATGAATTCACAGTTTTACCTTTTGGTTTGACAAATGCACTTGCAGATTTTATGAATTTAATGAATAATATCTTTCAAGGATACTTGGATTTTTTTTTTCTTGTATTCTTGGACTATATTCTCATATATTCTAAAAGAATTGATGAGCATCATGAGCATTTGAAGACAGTTATGGAAATATTAAGAAAAAGAAGATTATATGGTAATTTGTCCAAATGTTCTTTCTATGAGACAATAATGCATTATCTAGGGCATGTCATTAGTAAAGATGGAATAACAGTTGACCCATAAAAATTGTTGCAATAATAGAGTGAACTGCACTTAAGAATGTACATGAAGTCAGAAGCTTCATGGGTCTCGCTGGTTACTATAGAAAGTTTGTAAAGGAATTTTCAAAGGTCGTTGCACCAATAACTTCATTGTAAAAGAAAGATAAGAAATTTTTGTGGAGTGAAAAATGTGAATATGCATTTAAGACTCTTAAGGATCAACTAATATCTGCACCTATTTTGGCTATGCCTAATCCAAATGGAGACTTTACTGTAGTAATAGATGCTTCTGGGGAAGGACTCGGAGGTATTTTGTTACAAAATGAGCATGTTATAGCATATGAAAGTAGAGAACTCAAGTTACATGAATTGAATTATGTTCCCCATGACCTAGAGCTTGTTGCCATTGTTCATGCACTTCAAGTATGGAGGAATTATCTTTTAGGGAGACCTTTTAAATTAAATACTGACCATCTTGGGCTGAAGTATATTTTCACTCAGCCAAATCTGAATGCAAGACAGTGAAGGTGGTTAGAGTTTCTATCTCAATATTATTTTGACATAAGTTATATAAAAGGAAAATAAAATAGTGTGGAAGATGTAATAAGTTGTAGGAAACATATTTTTGCACTTATAACTTTGAGAAATCAGTTTAAGGATGAAGTAAAAAGTATCATGGAATCTGATTCTTATTTTTAACAAGTGAAAACAACACTTGTTGCAGATCTAAACGATATGAGATATAAATATTTTCACTTCAATGACAAAGTAATCTTGAGATATGATAATCGAGTACATATACCTTCAGAAAATTAATTAATGAAGTTGTTAACTGAATTTCATAATTCACCCTATTCGGGACATCCTGGTATCACAAAAATGCTTGCTGATTTAAAGCGGAAATATTTTTGGAAAGGTATGAAAAAAGACGTAATTGATTTTGTGACACACTGCTTAGAATGTCAGTGTGTTAAGGCTAAACATATGCATCCATCTGGTTTACTGTACCCTCATAGCATACCACAATATAAATGGCAAGTAATTAGCATGGATTTTGTTCAAGGGATGCCAATGTCAAGAAATAAGCATGATGTTATTTTAGTTGTTGTTGATAAAATAACAAAGGTATCACATTTCATTGCTGGCAATCTTAAGGATGATTCACCTGTTTTAGCAAAAATATTTGTGCATGAAATTTTTAGATTGCACAGTGTACCTGAATTGATCATATCAGATAAAGATCCAAGAATGACATCTAGATTTTGGAAAACCCTCAACGCAACCTTAGGAACTAAACTAAATTTTAGTTCAGCATACCATCTGGAAATGGATGGGCAGACTAAAAGAGTTAATCAGGTTTTGGAAGATATGTTACGAATGTACTACATGGATTAGTAGTACAAATGGGAAGAATACCTCCCATTAGTCAAATTTTCTTATAATAATACATATCACGCCTCTCTGAAAATGGCACCTTTCGAAGCATTATACGGAAGGAAATGCATAACTTCAGTTAGCTGGGATAACATAGATGACAGAGAGGTAATTGGACCTGAAATCCTTATGGAAATGGAACAAGTTAAAATGATTCGTGAACATTTGAAGGAAGCATAAGATAGAAAAAAATGTTATGCAAACCTAAAAAGGGTTGACAAGAAATTTGAACTTGGTGAGAAGGTCTTTTGTGGGATAATCCCAAAAATAGTTCTATAACCTTTAGCAAGGCTGCCAAGTTATCACCTCATTATGTGGGACCCTTTGAAATGGTTGAAATAATCAACCATGTATCTTATCATTTAGATTTACCACTTGATTTAACATGAATGCATGATGCTTTCCATATTTCTCTACTTAAGAAATACGTTTTAGATTTATCACATGTGTTAAATTGGAATTCCTTGCAAATCCAAGACCCAGGAATAATCATGGTTAAACCCATTCAAGTGCTGGAACTCACCAGCTGCACTTGAGAAATCATGAAATAAGTCAATGCAAGGTCCAATGGGACCAATTTAATGAAGAAAGTGCAACGTGGGAAAACCTCGAAGATATGAAAATTGCTTTTCCACATTTATTTGAACAGAATTGATTCTGTTGATTGTTAACACTTGAAGATTTTATTCTCATTATATCAATAAATATGCCAGTTTTAGGAACATACTAAATTTATTAGTATTGAAACAACTATTTTAATGTTGAAAAATTATGAAAATATGAATTTCTCAAATTTAGTTATGTTATGAACTTATGAATGAAAGAATTATAATTTGGGTTATATTATTGATTGAAGTTATTTGACTAAGTTAATCATCAGGATGATGATGATTTTTCAGAGGGAGGTATGCAACGCCTCTAACATGACTGGTACCTATGATGACTTCTATTATAGAAGGTTCAAACGTTGATAGGTGATTTTGTCTTAAGATAGTGTACTCTTATGACTTGGGAAATCATGTTTTCAATAGATAATAAGTCATCTCTTGAATAGGTACACTCTATCGTGTTTTTTCTTAATTAAAATTGAGCCATCCATCTCCTCTATGTAGAATAAATTCATTGTTTTGAATTGAGAAATTTAGTTTCTATTTTCATAAATTCTATATTCATAATAGCATTACCTTGGATCAATTCCATTGATCCAAGGTATGATTTTAATTCATGAATTTATGGTCATAACGACCAAGTAAGATAGATCAGGTGATCTTTGGATTTTGACTGTGCTAAGTCACGATTAAAATCTTTAGACCCCTGCTTCATATTTGAATTCCGATGGTTAGTTTGGTTCTTATTTTGTTCGTAGAATGCAATACTTACTATGAATGTGGAAACTAATAAAACTATGGTCTAAAATCAGTGACTATAGTCTTTAAGTTAAATCTAACCTATGTCACTATGATCTTTTGATTAATTTGGGATGTTAAGATGAAAACTAAAGACTTACCTATTGTTACCCTGTAAAATTGACGAGGGCAATTTTATAGGTAACCGTACCAAAATTTTGTCCTAGTCCCTCGTTGTGGACCCCTCTGCATTTGGAACTTGCAAGTTCCTTTCTGGGAAATCTAGTTCTCTGAAATTAGCCATTTTGGTCCCTTTTTGACTGGGTGCACCTTTTATATGTGTAACAACGTGTAACTCTTCGCCCTCTTCATTTCCTTTGGCACACCGTTTGAAGTGTTGACACATGTTTTGGTGGGCCTTCCCATGAAGCACCTTCCTTGCGTGTGCCAAGGCGCATGCACCTTCATGTTGACACATTGATTGTTGCACCATGTTTTGGTGTGCCAAAGGGCGCAAGGAATGAAGTGTTTACATTCTTAATATTGTGCCAAAGATGCAAGTATCCTCGTGTTGACACGCATTTATCTGTGCCAAAGGGAACACCGTTTTACGTGTCAACACATGTTTTGGTGCGCCTCTTGAAAAAGTGGTTGGTGCATTTATTGCACCTTTGCCTATATATAGGCACATCCACCCTGTCACTTTCACCAGTCAGAAAACACGTGATAGCTTTATTCCTCTACACCTGTCAACATGCCCGTCATCCTCAAATCACATTCGTGGACCCCATTTCTCCTCTCACATTCTATATATACCGGGTAGGTAGTTCTTGCTCCTCCTATGTTTTTTTTTATTATTTGTTTGGTAGGAGGCAATGGATTTGTAAACCCCCACCCCTTTTCTGCTGTTCTTGTTGTCTTCCTCCCCCAAGCTCTTCCTTCTCTTTCCAGATCTGCTGGTAAGGAGGGCTCTGCCTCAAAAATCACTTGGATCTCCTTGTTGTGCTCCCTTCACCATCTAAAAAACCCTATAAAAGAGGCTTGAAACACATGCAAACCCATCAGGGAAAGAAAGAAAACTTGGAAGTTCATAGTAGACTGCATTTTCCTCTTGGTGCATTCGCCATCCCTGCTACATAAAATACAGTCGCGCCCAGAAGGCACACTTTTATTGCTTGCAACAACCAATAACCCTGTGACCTTAGGTGCACCGAACTTCCATGTTACATGAAAAATATTTGCACCATTGGCGCACCCTGCCCCCATGCAACACCAACATTACTCGCGCTAAGTATAAAACAACATAAAACGGTGCAGGCACCTCCCCGCTTACAGCAGCATAATGTCATGCAAGCTTTCCCTGTGACACGCCAAGTTCCCCTTTTGCGCACATAAAGTATATGTTACAAACATCAACCCTACGCCCTTCGGTGCACCAAAGTTCCATGCAACATGAAAATTATCTGCGCCCAACATAAAACACATATGAATGGCGCAGGCACACTTCTGCTTACAATAACAAAAATGTCATGTGCAGCATCCATGTGCCCTGTGCCCTTTGGCGCTAATTTGTTCCTTGTAACACCCTCCTTCTGTGCGCCATACTATTAACCCTACAACCTATAGTGTTCATGCGCCCTGCGCCCTGAGGCCTTTAAATTTTTAACTCCTCACTCTGTAATACTCTAATGGAAGATCTAACAGCTAACATGGCTCTTCTACGTTGGGTTTCGATTCTTCTTCTTGTAGATCAGAAACTGAACTCAGATTCACATATGTCTACATCAAGCAAGAGACCGACCAAATCAAAGGGCAAAGCTAAGCTTACAGAGGAAGAGATGAAGTACAAGTATCAGAGGGTCAGAATGCCTGAGTCTCAGGAAGAATGTGACCTGGATATAAGGGACTCTGAGCTCGGTCACATCGACATGGAAGATTTCTGGACTAGAACAAGAAGAGTCACAGGAATTCCTTGGATGGACAAACTGGTAGGTAGTGGGCTTCATTTTGCTGGGGGGATCCCCGTCAGTGCAGTAAACAACAAATTCATGATGGTGGTGGCCCGTTGTTACAACAAAGAAACAAGATGTGTCGAGAATGTAAAGGGCGAGGTCATAATCAACCTGACTGACCGACACTTAAAAATCATGCTTGGCATCCCTCATCATTGGCATTTCTTGGCCATAAGCCAAGAGGAATGCATTAAGGCATGGGAGGATAATGAAGACTAGTGCATGCAGCTGATGAATGAAGTGTATTTAAAGAACAAGAAGGTGGTAACCAGATGGCCACAGGTTATTCATTGCAGTGATTTCTCCGAGGAACTAAGTGATACCATCATGTTCCTAAGTAGAGTATTTGGGAATTATGACACCCATTACTTTCATAAGTGGATGCTCAGGTACCTGGAGACCATGAACAAGAACGTACCTGATCAACGCTTCGAGTGGGCGGAGATAATAAGCAGTAACATATCCAACCAACTCCAACAACTCACCACAACGGGGAGGTTCTACATGAACTCCTACGTAGTTTACGCTACATCCTCAGAAAGGGATTATCCGGCACTGAACCGATGCGGGGTTTGGCCCCAGGTGAGAATATATGAGTACTACCCAGAGTTGAAACTGGAGAAAAGCATCCCGCAGTTCACTAAAATTAACGATGATTTCTTTTATGGCATCGTTTTCCTTTTGAAGCCCAACATGACTCAAGGTCGAACGACCAAGAGCATTGTCGCAGCAACATAGAAGTGGGGGGCGTTTTTTACACAGTTTCCCACCTTCACCTATCTCAGGGCAGCTAACTTCTTAGGGGAGCCCACTAAATTGCTGAGGTATGCTGGCCCCAAGCTAATCCTGTTGGAGCTATCTAGACAGCTCATAACCTACCACGAGAGGTGTTTGAAGAGAAAGAAGGGTGGAACTTCTTTCTCCCTTACAGTGGGCAAGTACACTTTTCTTTCCCACCACAAAGCCCAGGAGATGTTTACAGAGCTAGAACTACTAAATCTAAAGCACAACTTCCTAGCCAGGCCCAATTTTGACCCAAGGAATTGCCTTCCCAGGGAAAAAATTGATCCAATCCATGTCCCGTAGATCGAGGACATTTATATTGACCTATATCTTGAGGTCGAGCTTAGAAGAAAGGACCATTCCCACCTAGCCTTGGTAGAGATCATTCAGTATGGTGTGGCCATTGTCCCAAAAGGTTATCAAACTACCGATCAAGAAGTTGATCAGGTGTATCTTGACACGAATGGGGACAATTGGCCATTTACTGCAATCGACAGAACCAAAGCACCCCAGACCATTGAAGAAAGGGTCAAAGAAACTCTGTGAAGGACAGAGCACTGGTGCAAGATGAATGGCCTCATCTACCTCGGGGTAGATTTCACTACGTCACCATTGGGCAACGCACCTGTCAGGCCAAAGCATCTACCCAAGGTCAAAGGAAAAGATAAGGAAGGTGAATCGAGCACTACTCAAGAAGGATCTCCTGAAAGTCCTCCTTCCGCTATACAAGAACAAGTTGTAACTCTGGCGTCCCCAGAGAAAGAAGTGGCTGAAGATGTTCTGATGGACACATCCACTCAGGATGTTGCCACTGCTACAACTGCTGAGGTCCCTTCTATCCCTTCTCCCTCTCCTCCTTCTCCTCCTCACGTGACCGAAGTGACCATTCCTTTGGTCGTGTCCTCTCCCCCATCCTCTACTGTTCCCCCTTCCTCATCATCCATCTTCTCTTCTCTTGCGGAGCTGTCCCCCACCATTACTTCTCTCATCTCTCAGCTCCCTTCCTTTCCCACGTCTTCCTCCCCTGCAGTGTCCCTTCCCCCTTTGAACACTTTCTCGGCCTCCCTCTTGATGCCGCCACCAAGTGTCTCTACACAATTTCCCTCCACTACTGCAGCTGCCCCCTCTTCTAGTTCTGGTCCCACTCCCATAAGTCCAGCATGGATCTCCCAGCATCTGAGCCAACAAAAGAGGAAAGTTCCTATTGCACTGATGGACTTATCCGTCATCCCAACAAAGGGGGCTAAGAAGCAAAAACCTATAACCCACTTCTCTCAGAGTGCATCGGGAGAGAGAGTAATGGAGATTGCATATCCCAATCCTTTAAAGGATAAAAAGGATCTGTCTCTGACAGATTATACAGTGACCCAAGTCACAATGGGAACGTCTTCAGAAAGCCTTTAAGGAGAGGCCCTATCTGCAGTTGATGCCCTTTGCAAGAAGCTCTGGGAAGCAAAGGAAGAAAAGAAGCTATTAAAGGAGCAAAATAAACATCTTCTCCATGCCTTGCAGAAAATGGGCAGTGCGCCTCTTACAACTGCCACTGAAACTCCTGAGCCCCTAAACCAGGATAAGATAAACGAATATGCCAAAATTGGCGAGAAAAGTATTGCAGTATCCACCTGGAGAGACCAAATCCTCAAGGAAAGTGAGGGAGTAATCGTCAAGTTCACCGAGTTATATCAGAACATCAATCAGGCGAACAAGGCACTCCAGGTGATTGCAGGACCCATCTCCGAAGAGTTGGACCATGCTAGGCTGTAGCATGAGACCTTCAAGAAAATGCTTGACTGTTCAGTCAAAGATCTGGTCAAGTTCGGTGTCTTCAATCACCCCAGAGCGCCCAAAAAAATCCTTTCTACTTTGGACTACCAGGTCGATCAGTTGGAGTTTGTCCTCGAAAAGATAAATAAATTCAAAGAGGAAGCCGTGGAGGCTATGCACCAGATGGAGCAAATCGTCCTGAGAATTTCTCCAGGCCTGCTCACTCCTTCTTTCACCCTGAGGAAGACAGACCAAACTATTTGGATCTTTTGGGAGATCATCTCGCAAGGGTTAGGGCCAGAAGCCACTTTCGACACCGAATGCATCAGCAACCTTCTGGCCTGTCATGACTTTATAGGGTACCTGATAGAGGCGGGATATGAATATTCCAAGCTCCTAGAAAGGCTCATGGATGAATGTGAAACTTGTGAAGTTATCAGTGACCGCCACAAGGATCTTGCTCAAGATCAACTTCAGCCCATGATCAGCAAGTTCATGGAATATCGAACCCAGTTTAACATCACTTCTCTCGAGCAACATCAAAAGCAAGACACTCCCTTTCAGCCGCGAGACGATGATGAATAGTCTCCTTCCTCTCAATCTTCTTTTTGTAAATATCTAAGAGTATGTTGGCACAAACGATGACATCATCCATGTTGCACCATGGGATGATGTCATCCACCAAGTTTCCAAAAGTCAATAGTTGACTTTTAGATATTTTGTAATTAGTGGTTGGTTTGCTTTTTCCTTCTTTCCTTCTCTTCTTCTATAAATACTTGAATACTTGTTGTATTCAGGGGGTGGATATTTTTTCAAATGAAAAAATAGAAGTAAGAAGAAAAGACTTTGAGCTTTTTGTAAAAGAAGGAAATATTAATACAATATTTAGACTTTGTGCTTAATACCTGTGTTATACATCAGAGCTTTCTTATGTTAGATCTGTATGTTTTTTCTGTTGAATCTACTTCTGCTTTATTGTCATTTATTCATCAGTATTGCTTTGTTCATCTATGCGAGTAAGTTCAGCTCTGTTTACTACCAGCCCAAAACATAGACCCTCTGACCTTTCTGCTTTGGAATTCATTTCTTTTCTCCCTTCAGATATTTCCTATCTCCCTGTTTCACTTCTTCTCCTTCTTCTTACAATTGGAAACACCTCTACTAGGATGAGATCCTAAAACCCCGAAGGCAGAATATTGTGAGACTTGCACATATTCCTACTGGTAGAATAGCAATAAAACAGTTTCGCTTTGCTGACTCAAAGAGGGGCTATGCCCTATACACTATTGGCTCTTCTATCCATAGATCTGGCCACCTGACATATTTTTGGACCAACAGTTTTTGGTGACTCCGCTGGGGATCAAACAGATCTATGATAGTGGTATGTCTAAAAATCAGTGAAAATCAAAAAATCGCTACCTGTTTGTAAAGTTTAAACTTTTGTTCAAAATCCAATTTTTTTGTAAAAGTGACCCAAACTAAAAATTTGCTTCAGAGGTCCATAGATCTGGGCTAGTTAGAGATCTTTAGTTCATTGAGTTTTTACAAAAATCTATATTTTTCCGTAGATCTGAGTTTTTGACAGTTTACCAAAATTTTCAAACTCTTCAAAAAGTCAACTCTAGATCTAAAAATCAGCGTACTAAGATTTACCATCGTTTTATCCTCATTGATCTTTGTCATTAAAACCGCAATCGGTTGTTAAAAGAGGGATAAAATTAAATACTTAGAAAAGTACATGCTGCTGATTTTTGTCAGAAAATTCAAAAAAATCAGCAAGTACAACCGAAAAGAGTTTTTAGGATTTGCTTCAAAATATTGTAGATCTGGAAGGTACATTGGTGGGTGAACCATTTACTTGTAGCAGGAGATCTCGTGGAGAAATTGATCCTACTTTCGATCTACTTCATAAGCACAACTTCAGTGTTACACCAGCACGCTTCTCGTTGCTAAGTTCAGCTGACCGGTCATCCAGGAGTGTCTCACCTCCACGAAGGAAGCATCTCTCACAGGGAGCATCCACATCACTTCGTAGTACTTTTTTGCTCAGTGGGACCATCCTCCCAGCACGTGTCTTTTTTCCAGCTGTTTAGATGGCAGTACCGTGGGGAAATGCTATGGGACCTCTAGCTTTGCCACATCCCGTTCACGCACTCCCACACGGAAACTGAAAGAATTTCCCAAGGTTCGATGGGAGCGGAAACCAAAGCATGGATTCACATATATCTGCATTCATCATGTCATGTAGTATCCTGGATGTGACTCATGAAGATGTGTCGGTTCACCTTTTCCTGGAGACCTTACAAGGACCCGCTGCGGAATGGTTTCAGCAATTGTCGGCCAAGTCTATTACCAATTGGGCCACCTTGAGAACTGCATTCGAGGAAAGGTATAAGCCTTCCGAGGATGCATTCACATTGCTATCAAAGATCACTCATTTAAAGAAAGAGGTTAATGAAACCATGCGATATTTCATCGCCCGTTTCAATTCACTAATCAATCAGGTTCCGCCTGCCATGCTTCCGACTCCATAAAATCAGAAGTGCTTCTTCGTAAATGCCATGAGCTCAAAAGTAAGTTTCTTACTCTTGCAAGAACAAGTCGCTACTTTGGTTCTCGCCCAAGCTGCTGCCATACAGATTGAAGACAACTTTCTAATATCTGGCGAGTTAAAAAGAGAACCGTCCAAGCTTAAAGCTTCAATCCCTTCTCCCGCCACTTCATCCGACCCAGCATTCCAGAAGATGGTGAATGACTTGCTCACGTTAAAAAAGAAGCTAGCTCAAGCTTCTCCTAGTACTCAGTACCGGGATATCCCACAGAGGAAATTCACTTCTAACAACACCTCACAAAGGCCCCACCTATCCACAGCTGCTCCATGGTTGGCGCTCGAGGCCCCTCCGGTCAATGCTTTAGCTGAAATCAAAGAAGAGGAGAAAAATTATGAAGAACCTTCATCGCCAGGTGAAGATGATCAAGATGTCGCTGAACCGACTGGCGACTCTACTATCAGGTATATGGAATTTGATGAGAAGGAATCTGATGAAGAAGAGGGTACCCAAGAGTATGCAAGCAGACAGTCATATGCTGTTTTCACCCGCTTGTAAGGAAAGGAAGCAGAAGTTGATACCGAGAGGCAGAAAGAAAAGGCCGTGTCAAACACGCCTCTAACCATCGCTAAAAGAGGTAGTCCCCTTCCTGCTCAACCTGTTATTAAGTCTTTTTTGAAGAAATATTTTTCTCCTATCTCCCCTCCGAGTCAGCCATCTCATATTCCTATCAAGACCAGCAATCCTACCGTACCATCACGAAGTGAGGGACTCATTCCTTCATCTATGCAACCCTTGGCCGCATTTGACATAATTGATCATGCTAAAAAGACCAAGATCCAAATGTTGAAGCTGAGTATCTTCAGTCAAACCCCAAACAACTTGTAAGGTTGACCGAATACATCCAAAGCCAAGCTGTCATAACTACTCAGGTTTCCCCAAAAGGAATCCTTTCCACCCCTCCTGCATCCTGCATAAATGTTGCCTCAACTTCCACGTCAGGCAAAATAGAACCTTTCTATCTCTCCCTCCTAATCAATGGTCACAAGCTGAGCAACTATATAATTGATTTTGGAGCTTCCTACAATGTCATGCCAGAAAAAGTAGCCCATGCTCTGGGCCTCACCCTTACCAAGCCTTTTGGCAGATGTTATTCTTTGGAAACCAAACAGGTTCTGTTGATTGGTCAGATCAAAGATGCACAGTTTGCATTTGCAACATTCCCAGAGAAAAGAGTAAAGATGACTGTCCTCATCACCAATATTCCAGCAGCATATGGAATCCTACTAGGTAGGAACTTTTGCAGTGAGGTTGGTGGAGAGATTCATATGGACTGGTATAAGGCTAGAATCCCCGTCAAAGGTGTAATGCAAACATTGGAGCCAGAATCACAAAAGAAGTATTTGGTTACTAACTCCGATGACCCCAAAGCCCAAATTCTCTTCGAATCATCACTGATGGGGAACTATTTCTTGTCTACTGAGTCTGAAAAAATGGATGTCCTCATCCAAGCAGAGGATCTTAACAAGATCTGGACTTTGCAGTTTGATGGCAGCTACGCTGGAGCCGTGCTAATATCTCCTGAGGAGGAGATTTTTCCTCTCTCTTTCAAGTTGCAGTTTTTCAATATGAATAATACTGCTGAGTATGAATCTTTGCTACTTGGCATGCAAGCTGCAAAATAAAGGGGAATCAAGAACCTAAAAGTACAAGGTGATGCAGATCTGGTCGTAAATCAAGTAAAAAGGATATACCAAGTGAAAAATGAAAGGCTCAGACATTACCACAACGCGGTATGGGACAGCATCGAGGAGTTTGATTCTTTTTCAATAAAATCCATCCCAAGAGCTTAGAATGACATGGCCGACTCATTAGCCATCTCAGCATCCCTCATGCTCCTTCACCTAGGCTTGAAAACAGACACCTATACCATTGAGGTAGTTTGCCGCCCAAGTGTACCAAACAATTCTCAGCACTGGCAGGTATTCAACGATGACAATCAACTTATTGCCTTTCTAGAAAAGGTGGAAAATTTCAGTGAGCTTCATTTTGATGGATCCACTGCCACATGCCATGAGTCTATTACTGATCAAGATGGTGAATCAAAAGGAAGTGATGGCATATGTCAGCTCAAAGGAAATAAAATTCTAAAAGGTCTAGTTTTTATGGAACGTTTGTTCGATAGACATGATCGTTTTGTAAGGAAGAAAAGGAAAGATAATCCTAACTCCTCTCCAGAGACCAAGCCGGTCAACCTGGGTACTGTAGAAGATCTGCAGTTTGTGAAAATTGAGAAATGTTGCACACCCGAAGAAAAGTGGAAGTTTGTCAAATTGCTGAAGAAATATATGGATGTATTGGCATGGTCTTATGCCGATCTAAAGTCTTTCAAGCTGAAGGACGTCTAGCATGACATCCCGTTAAAAGAAGATGTCCAACCCTTTCGCCAGAAATAGAGGCACTATAATCCTAAGATCTTAGGTACTATCCAGAATGAAATTCAGAAAATGTTGGATGCAAGGATCATTTTTCCTATCCATCACAGTACCTGGGTAGCAAACATTGTGCCAGTGTGAAAGAAGAATGGTGAGATACGCATATGCATAGACTTCCGCAACCTGAATCAAGCCTCCTTGAAAGACAACTACCCCCTTCCCATAATGGATCAGGTTCTGCAAGCAGTGACTGGATCGGAAATGCTGTCCATGCTTGATGGTTTTTCAGGCTACAACCAAATTTAAGTCTCACCTGAAGACCAATTCAAAACAACATTCACTACCCCTTGGGGTAAATTTGCCTACAGTAGGATGCCCTTTGGCTTGACCAATGCTGGTGCCACTTTCCAGTGGGCAATGGACTTTGCATTCAAAGGAATGATGGAAAAATTCATCGTAGTTTACTTGGATGACTTAACTATGTTCTCTAAATAGCAAAATGATCATTGCGATCATTTGGAACAAGTATTGATTAGATGCCGAGAGCATAGGATCTCCCTGAATCTGAAAAATTCTGTTTTTTGAGTCATGGAGGGAAAGTTGCTAGGACACATTGTAAGCAAGGAAGGGATGAAGATAGATGCCGAAATGGTTAAGGCTATTCAGAGCCTTACTTTACCCACAAGCAAAACTGGCGTTCACTCTTTCTTTGGAAAGGTGAATTTTCTCAGGCACTTTGTCCCCGACTTTGCTGAAAAGACTCACCACATATCAAACATGATGAAAGGATCACCAAATTTCCAATGGAGCGAAGAAGGAAAGAAGTCGTTCGAAGATATAAAAGCCTCCGTCGCTCACACACCAGTCCTGGTATGTCCTGATTTCTCCAAAGATTTTATCATGTATAGCTATGCGTCCGAACATACTATATCGACTATCTTAATGCAAAATAATTTTGAAGATGTTGAATCCCCGATTACATTCATGAGCTCTCCTCTCAAGCCTCATGAATTAAAGATGTCCCAGTTGGAAAAGCATGCCTTCGCCATGGTCAAAGCAGTCAAGAACTTTAGGTATTACATTCTAAATTCTCATAGAATGGTACTGGTCCCTGACATGGTAGTCAAGTCCATCCTAACTCAACAAGAGTTAGGGAGTTTGCGAGGAAATTGGATCGCAAAAGTCCAAGAGTATGATCTCAATATAAAAATGACTAAGTTGGTAAGAGGCAAGGGCCTTTGTCAGCTCATGGCTAAAAACCGAGGTTCATAGGACCCTAACAGAAAGGATGATTGCACCGATGGAGCGCAAAGCCAACTGGAGAAAGCTGATTCACTACCCATGGTTCTATTTATCGCAACCAGTGACGAATGGTGTTTCGATATCACTTTATTTATCACTTATGGTGAATGCCCAACCCATCTAACTACAAAGGAGAAGCATGCTATAAAGCTCAGAGTAGCCAGATATGTCATCTGGGATGACAGTTTATATAAACATGGAATAGATGGCATCTTCTTGTGATGTGTTGACAAACCACAGTAGACAAAGTTACTTGAGAGTTTTCATGACTCGGCCTGTGGCGGTCACTTCTCCTCTTCCATTACAGCACACAAGATCATCTGGGCCAGGTACTATTAGTCGATGCTGTTCCAGGATGTAGCCACCTGGATAGCAAAGTGCGAGCTCTGCCAACAATTTGTCAGAAATCCAAAATTGGTTGCGTTTCCCCTAAGGCCGGTCATTATTGATGAACCATTCAGACAGTGGGGAATCGATTTTATCTGTGCACTCCATCCCCAATCGAGTGCCAGACATAGTTATGTCCTGACAGCAATAGATTACTTCATGAAATGGGTGGAAGCCATACCTGTCAAACATGCCACTTCCGAGGTTGTTTGCAGTTTCATCAAAGAGAATATCATTTTCAGGTTTGGCGTTCCAAACAAGATTGTTGTTGATAACGCTTCCAACTTCTCCTCACGAGAAGTTGTTGGTTTTTTCTATGAATATGGGATAACCTTGGCTCACGCCTCGGATTATTACCCTCAGGGGAATGGTTAGGCAGAATCCAGTAATAAAAACTTAGTGACCATTATACGGAAGCTAGTTGATGAGAATCAGCGAATGTGGCACAAGTCATTATACGACACTTTGTGGGTGGACCGTATTACTCCCAAGAGGTATCTCGACATGTCACCTTTTCAAGTTTTATATGGAATCGATGCTGAGCTTCCCATTTCTACAGAACTTCCCGCTCTGCGCTTGGCACGAGCAATCGAAGATGAGACTTTCCAAAACTCCCTTGAAAAGAGGATCATGTATCTATCAGAGCTTGAAGAGAAAAGAATAAGAGTGGTCGACAGGATCACTAAACATCATAATCAAGTTAAGAGATTGTTTGATAAAAGGGCTAAGCAAAGAGATTTCCAAGTGGGAGATCTCGTCCTTTTGTGGGACAAACAGAGAGAGCCGAAGGGCATGCACAGGAAATTTGATTCTCTATGGAGAGGGCCTTTCAAGATCAAATAGCTCAATGGAGAAAATAGCTTCTATCTCTCGTATCTAAATGGAACTGATCTCCTACTTCCCTATAGCGGACATCACCTCAAAATATTCAGGAAGTAGAGCTTGCTCTCTTCTTTATACAGTTTGCTTTTGTTGTGTGTTTATTTTCGTCGTGTGTTTGCTTCCGTCATCGCCCTTTTTTTGAATCTCTGTAACCCAATGGATAGGCACATGCTGATTTGGGGTTCTCTACCCTTGAGTTTTGCTCAAAGATAGTCCCCAGAAAGAGCCAACTGTTATCCTGTAAAATTGATGAGGGCAATTTTATTGGTAACCGTACCAAAATTTTGTCCTAGTCCCTCGTCGTGGACCCCTCTGCATTTGGAATGTTGCAAGTCCCTTTTTGGGAAATCTAGTTATTCGAACTTAGCCATTTTGGTCCCTTTTTGACTAGGCGCACCTTTTATCTGTGTAACACACTGTAAATCTACGCCCTCTTCATTTCCTTTGGTGCACCGTTTGAAGTGTCGACACATGTTTTGGTGTGCCTTCCCATGATGCGCCTTCCTTGCGTGTGCCAAGGTGCATGCACCTTCATGTTGACACATCGATTGTTGCGCCGTGTTTTGGTGCGCCAAAGGGTGCAAGGAATGAAGTGTTGATAGTATTAAAATTGCACCAAAGGCACAAGTATCCCCGTGTTGACACACGTTTATCCGCGCCAAAGGGCACACTGTTTTACGTGTCAACACATGTTTTGGTGCGCCTCTTGAAAAAGTGGTTGGTGAATTTATTGCACCTTTGTCTATATATAGGCACATCCACCCTGTCACTTTCACCAGTCAGAAAAAACGTGATAGCTTTATTCCTCTGCACCTGTCAGCACGCCCGTCGTCCTCGAATTGTGTTCGTGGACCCCGTTTCGCCTCTCACATTCTATATATACCGGGTAGGTAGTTCTTGCTCCTCCTATGTTTTGTTTTGATTATTTGTTTGGTACGAGGCAATGGATTTGTAAACCCCCCCCCCCCTTTTTTGTTGTTCTTGTTGTCTTCCTCCCCCAAGCTCTTCCTTCTCTTTCCAGATCTACTGGTAAGGAGGGCTCTGCCTCAAAAATCACTTGGATCTTCTTGTTGTGCTCCCTTCACCATCCAAAAAACCCTGTAAAAGAGGCCTAAAACACATGCAAACCCATCAGGGAAAGAAAGAAAACTTGGAAGTTCATAGTAGACTGCATTTTCCTCTTGGTGCATTCGCCATCCCTGCCCCATAAAATATAGTCACGCCCAGAAGGTGCACTTTTCTTGCTTGTAACACCCAATAACCTTGTGCCCTTTGGCGCACCGAACTTCCATGTTACATGAAAAATATTTGCGCCATTGGCGCACCCTGCCCCCATGCAACACCAACATTACTCGTGCCAAGTATAAAATTGCATAAAACGACATAGGTTCCTCCCCGCTTACAGCAGCACAATGTCATGCAAGCCTTCCCTGCGCCGTGCCAAGTTCCCCTTTTGTGCACATAAAGTCTATGTTACACACATCGACCCTATGCCCTTCGGTGCACCAAAGTTCCATGCAACATGAAAATTATCTATGCCCAACATAAAATACATATGAATGGCGCAGGCACACTTCTGCTTACAATAACAAAAATGTCATGTGCAACATCCATGCGCCCTGTGCCCTTTGGTGCTAATTTGTTCCTTGTAACACCCTCCTTCTGTGCACCATACTATTAACCCTACATCCTGCAGTGTTCATACGCCCTACATCCTGAGGCCTTTAAATTGTTAACTCCTCATTCTGTAATACTCTAATGGAAGATCTAACAGCTAACATGGCTCTTTTGCATTGGGTTTCGCTTCTTCCTCTTGTAGATCAACAACTGAACTCAGATCCACATATGTCTACATCAAGCAAGAGACCAACCAAATCAAAGGGCAAAGCTAAGCTTATAGAGGAAGAGATGAAGTACAAGTATCAGAGGGTCAAAATGACCGAGTCTCAGGTAGAATGTGACTTGGATATAAGGGACTCTGAGCTCGGTCACATCGACATGGAAGATTTCTGGGCCAAAACCAGAAGAGTCACAGGAAGTCCTTGGATGGACAAATTGGTAGGCAGTGGGCTGCATTTTGCTGGGGAGATCCCCATCAGTGCAGTAAACAACGAATTCATGATGGTGGTGGCCCGTTGTTACAAAAAAGAAACAAGATGCATCGAGAATGAAAAGGGTGAGGTCATAATCAACGTGACTGCCCGACACTTCGAAATCATTCTTGGCATCCCTCATCATCGGCATTTCTTGGCGGTAAGCCAAGAGGACTGCATTAAGGCATGGGAGGATAATGAAGACCAGTGCATGTAGCTGATGAATGAAGTGTATTTAAAGAACAAGAAGGTGGTAACCAGATGGCCACAGGTTATTCATCACAACAATTTATCCGAGGAACTAAGTGATACCATCACATTCCTAAGTAGAGTATTTGGGATTTCTGATGCCCATTACTTTCATAAGTGGATGCTTAGGTACCTGGAGACCATGAACAAGAACGTACCTGATCAACGCTTCGAGTGGGCAGAGATAATAAGTAGTACCATATCTGAGCAGCTCCAACAACTCACCACAACGGGGATGTTCTACATGAACTCCTACGTAGTTTATGCTGCAGCCTTGGAAAGGGATTATCTGGCACTGAACCGATGCGGGGTTTGGCCCTAGGTGAGAATATATGAGTACTAACCAGAGCTGAAACTGGAGAATAGCATCCTACAGTTCACTAAAATTAATGATGCTTTCTTTTATGGCATCGTTTGCCTTTTGAGGCCCAACATGACTCAAGGTCGAATGACCAAGAGCATTGTCGCAGCAACAGAGAAGTGGGGGGCATTGTTTACACAGTTTCCCACCTTCACCTATCTCAGGGCAGCTAACTTCTTAGGGGAGCCCACAAAATTGCTGAGGTATGTTGGCCCCAAGCTGATCCTGTTGGAGCTATCCAGACAGCTCATAACCTACCACGAGAGGTTTGAAGAGAAAGAAGGGTGGAAATCCTTTTCCCCTTACAGTGGGTAGGTACACTTGTCTTTCCCACCACAAAGCCCGGGAGATGTTTGCAGAGCTAGAACTGCTAAATCTAAAGCACAACTTCCTAGCCAGGCCCACTTCTGACCAAGGAATTGCCTTCCTAGGGTAAAGCTCGATCCAATCCATGTCCCACAAATCGAGGACATTTATATCAACCTGTATCATGAGGTCGAGCTCAGAAGAAAGGACCATTCCCACCTGGCCCTGGAAAAGATCATTCAGTATGGTGTGGCCATTGTCCCAAAAGGTTATCAAACTACCGATCAAGAAGTTGATCAGGTGTATCTTGACACAGACGGGGACAACTGGCCATTTACTACAATCGACAGAACCAAGTGCCCTAGACCATTGAAGAAAGGGTCAAAGAAACTCTGCGAAGGACAGAGCACTGGTGCAGGATGAATGGCCTCATATACCTCGGGGTAGATTTCACTACGTCACCATTGGGCAACGCACTTGTCAGGCCAAAGCATCTACCCAAGGTCAAATGAAAAGATAAGGAAGGTGAATTGAGCACTGCTCAAGAACGATCTCTTGAAAGTCCTCCTTCCGCTATACAAGAACAAGTTGTAACTCTGGCATCCCCAGAGAAAGAAGCAGCCGAAGATGTTCTAATGGGCACATCCACTCAGGATGTTGCCACTGCTACAACTACTGAGGTCCCTTCTATCCGTTCTCCCTCTCCTCCTTCTCCTCCTTGCGTGACCCAAGAAAACATTCCTTTGGTCCTGTCCTCTCCCCCATCCTCTATTGTTCCCCCTTCCTCATCATCCATCTTCTCTTCTCTCACGGAGCTGTCCCCCACCATTTCTTCTCTCATCTCTCAGCTCCCTTCCTTTCCCATGTCTTCCTCCCCTGCAGTGTCCCTTGCCCCTGTGAACACTTTCTCGGCCTCCCTCTCGATGCTGCCACCAAGTGTCTCTACACACTTTCCCTCCACTACTGTAGCTTCCCCCTCTTACACTTCTGGTCCCACTCCCATAAGTCCAGCGTCAATCTCCCAGCATCTGAGCCAACAAAAGAGGAAAGTTCCTATTGCACCGATGGACTTCTCCGTCACCCCAATAAAGGGGGCTAAGAAGCAAAAACCTATAACCCACTTCTCTCAGATTGCATCGGGAGAGAGAGTAATGGAGATTTTATCTCCTAATCCTTTAAAGGATAAAAAGGATCTGTCTCCGACAGATTATACAATGACCCAAGTCACAATGGGAATGTCTTCAAAAATCCTTTAAGGAGAGGCCCTATCTGCAGTCGATGCCCTTTGCAAGAAGCTCCAGGAAGAAAAGGAAGAAAAGAGGCTATTAAAGGAGAAAAATAAACATCTTCTCCACGCCTTACAGAAAATGGGCAGTGCGCCTCCTACAACTACCACCGAAACTCCTGATCCCCTGAGCCAGGATAAGATAAATGAATACACCAAAATCGGCGAGCAAGGTATGGCAGTATCCACCTGGAGAGACCAAATCCTCAAGGAAAGTGAGGGAGTAATCGTCAAGTTCACTGAGTTATATCAGAACATCAATTAGGTGAACAAGGCACTCCAGGCAATTGCGGGACCCATCTCCAAAGAGTTGCACCATGCTAGGTTGCAGCATGAGACCTTCCAGAAAATGCTCGACTGTTCAGTCGAAGATCTGGACAAGTTTGGCGTCTTCAATCACCCCAAAGTGCCCAATAAAATCCTTTCTACTCTGGACTACAAGGTTGATCAGTTGGAGTTTGTCTTCGAAAAGATAGATTAAGTCAAAGAGGAAGCCTTGGAGGCTATGCACCAGATGGAGAAAATCATCCTGAGAATGTCTCCAGGCCTACTCACTCCTTCTTTCACCCTGAGGAAGGTAGACCAAACTATTCAAATCTTTAGGGAGATCGTCTCGCAAGGGTTAGGGCCAGAAGCCACTTTCGACACCGAATGCATCAATAACCTTCTGGCCTGTCATGACTTTATAGTGTACCTGATAGATGCGGGAAATGAATATTCCAAGCTCCCAGAAAGGCTCATGGATGAACATGAAACTTACAAAGTTATCAGTGATCGCCACAAGGATCCTGCTCAAGATCAAATTCAGCCCATGATCAGCAAGTTCATGGAATATCAGACCCAGTTTAACATCACTTCTCCCGAGCAACAGTAGAAGCAAAACACTCCCTTTCAGCTATGAGATGATGACGAATAGTCTCCTTCCTCTCGATCTTCTTTTTGTAAATATCTAAGAGTATGTTGGCGCAAATGATGACATCATCCATGTTGCACCATGGGATGATGTCATCCACCAAGTTGCCAAAAGTCAATAGTTGACTTTTAGATATTTTGTAATTAGTGGTTGGTTTGCTTTTTCCTTCTTTCCTTCTCTTCTTCTATAAATACTTGAATACTTGTTGTATTCAGGGGGTGGATATTTTTTCAAATGAAAAAATAGAAGTAAGAAGAAAAGACTTTGAGCTTTTTGTAACAGAAGGAAATATTAATACAATATTTATACTTTGTGCTAATTACCTATGTTATACATCAGAGCTTTCTTATGTTAGATCTGTATGTTTGTTCTGTTGAATCTACTTCTTGTTTATTGTCATTTATTCATCAGTATTGCTTTGTTCGTCTATGCGAGTAAGTTTGGATCTGTTTACTACCAGCCCAAAACATAGACCCTCTGACCTTTCTGCTTTGGAATTAATTTCTTTTCTCCCTTTAAATCTTTCCTATCTCCCTGTTTCACTTCTTCCCCTTCTTCTTATAGTTGGAAACACCTCTACTAGGATGAGATCCTAAAACCCCGAAGGCAGAATATTGTGAGACTTGCATAGATTCCTGCTGGTAGAATAGCAATAAACCAGTTTCACTTTGCTGAGTCAAAGAGGGGCTATGCCCTGCACACTGTTGGCTCGTCTATCCATAGATCTGGCCACCTAACAGATTTTCAGACCAACACCTATGGAGCTATGTGGATTCCTAAATTAATTTTTAACCTAACTAAGGGAATGGCTAACCTAAGGGGGCATATGGAACGACATGGGAAGAGACAAGTGGGAGGTAGTGAATCCAAGGAATTAATGGTGAGTTATTAATCCTTATCTCTTTTCACAGCCAAATTTGGCAAAAGAAAGTTGGAAAATTAGATGTGTGAGTTGGAATTTTTGCCACAGTTTTGAATGCATGTTTTTGTTTGAAATTATTTTACGCCAAAATTGGAGATGGTGGTGGTGGGAAAGTAGGAAGGACTGGAAGCCCTACTCTACATTTAATATTTTGGAAATAGTGAAACCGCTTAGGAAGAAGTTAATGGGTTTGATTTTGTTGATTCATTTGGTTTTGGAGCTAGAGCTCTGCATGTCATTGTTTTTGTTCTTCAAACTTCCAATTCGATTTTACCATGAAATGTGGTTTTACATGAGTTTCTCTTCCTTGCATGGCGTGGAAAAAAAGAGTTGGCACTATGAAGCTATAATGAGGAGTTAGAGGAAGTTTTTTTGATGTTTGCATTTTGAAAAAAAATCTCGAGGCTCTGCTTAGATACTTCTGTGAATCAGTGAAGGCGAAGAACTATTAGGCATGATAGGATCTATCCATTAAGTTTTATGCTTTGACTTAAATGTTCATAAAAACAACTCTACTCTTTGGAATAATCTAGTGTTTGTTCTGTGAGTAAGATTATTCTACTTGTGGTTTTTGTGTTGTTTTTGAGAATGTTTATCGAGCCTATTTGGAATGTGGAAAGTGTATTATGGGTGGAGAGTTTCATACTCTTGATTAGCTTGTTTTGTGCATTCTTCCTATAGAGTCTTGATAATAAAGTCTAGATCTACGAACGTTCATTGTAAAAATACCCTAATCTTGTAGGTAGCTTGGTTTGCTTACATCTGAGGATCTAGTTCTTAGGATCTTGTTTCATCTCCGTAGGAAAACTTTAGTTATTAAAACTGTTTTGAATACCTTGATTGTTGTTGGATCTTACATGATTTTTTAGGGAAGTTAAAATTTGGTGATGCCTACTTAAACATATTGTTTTGAGTACTAATGGAATGATCAAAATTGGAGAACATGTCTTATTAATTATCATTATCTGTGATTTTGATTTTTGTTTTTGTCTATATTCTTTCTGTTGCAAACTTCTGACCCTGTGATTATTACGGAAAGATAAATAATTATGAGTTTTTCTTGGAAATAGAATTTACGTCTGTTAAAGACTTGCTTGAGCTCTTTCGTTCATTAAATTGAAGATTTGAAAAAGGATAAATGGTGTTATCTCCTTGAAAATAATTATTGTTTATGAAGGTTTGATTTTTTGAATCCCGTAAGGGAAATGATATTATGTTTTATACCCATTCGAATCTTTGGGTAACCTATGAAATTGTAGCATTTGGTGCTAATAAAGTAAAAATCTCTTGGGTATTAGTTAACTATATATTGGTTATCATTGTTACCTTGAACTTCTTGGTAGCTCTATTGACATTGAGTCAATGTATTGTATTAGCATGCTTCTTTGATGTTGGGCCATCAAACTTAGCTTTAGTTCTTTCAGAACTTAGGCACTATCATCTTCGTAAATAAGGAATGATGGATCCTATTTTGGTTAAATGGTATTGTTTACTTCTTTTCCTATATGGATCTTAGTTAGGAAGACCGTTCAGACTTACCCTACTGATTAATTTATTCCTTTCCTCTCAGTGTTTTTGGGGAAATGGTTTACTTGTTATCTTGCGGAAATCAAGACTATTTTTTCTGTCTCCTTGAATGATGAATGATAATGGAATGTGGTTTCTCTTCATTTCTTTCCATTCTTATGTTTTTTGGTTTTTCATTCAATTTGAATCCAAATTTAAATATCTTTTTGGAATTTTTGGTTTAAAACATTTGATAAATGACCTTTGTCATTATAGGTTCTTGGTTTCTTAAGATTCTCTTTTTATCAAACAAAGAGTTGTGGGATAGTAATATTTATCCATCTCCTTCCTTTAATCTTCCTTTAGCTTCAAACTTGGTAAAGTTGTTGTCCTTCTCAGGTTAGTTACGTTATGAAAATTCTTGACTATCTGATAATATTGAATGTAGAATTTTGTTAGGACAATTTAGCTGAAGTTGAAAATATTTGGATGAGATATTGTGTTTGGTTGGAAATATTTGAATAGATCATTGTGTTTGGTAGAAAATATTTAGATGGTTTATTGAGTTGAATTTGAATGATAAACCTTTCCATTCTACTCAATTGATCTAGCGATAGCAATGGTGCATCTTTTTGGGAATTGAGTGTTAACTTATTACTTGTTAAATTAACCTTACCTCTTTAGGAGGTTTGATTTAACTTGTTTTGATTTTTAACTTGAGTCGGTTCCTAGATCTGAACTTGACTATTAGGATACTCAACTTAGGGACAAATTAAATGTTATGATGTTTCAGATCATCCTAACCTTATTCTTATGATTTTAAAGTTCAATTCTTGGCATATAATATTTTAGGATGAATTTAGGCTTATGAAACAGTTGGATGGAAAGTAATGTTTATAAATGATCTACTACTAAGCTACGCTTAGAATATAGTTAAGGTAGTTACATTATTCTATTAAACATGTTTAATTGAGTTAGAAAACATGTATGAAATGTATGAAAGAGGTAGTGAGATTCTGATGAAAGGTTACTCCTCTGAACATATTGTTTTATTCTTTTGACAAATGAAAGATATGATGGTTGGATAAAGTGGTTGATTTCATATCATAACCTTACTTTTGATTTGAATTATGTCTCTTCTCTATCCTTTATTAGAGTTAGTATCTCATTTTTGACTGAGTTTTCCTAGATTTCTTTAGAACTGTTTCATAACAGAAGAGTTCTTTTTATGAAATAGTTAGCTAAAATCATACCATTTTAATGATTTAGTGTTTATCATGCTTAGTTTAATGAACTGACCCATGCTAGCAATTTTGCAGACGAACTTCGTAAATGAAGAAAGGAGAAATATAATTAGAAAGTTATATTTGTTCATCAAAGAGACTGAATCTTTATTTTGTTGAGATATGGTTTCATTACTGAAATGTACTTGATGGAAAAGAAAATTGTATTTGAATTTATTAAGTATGGTTGTTTGATATTTTGTAATATCTACACTGTTGGAATTGTAAATGTATAAATTATCCTTGTTGAATAAAAGATGTGTGAAATTTTTTTGTACTTGATGTAATTCCTTTTGGCATACAATGAGTGGAAATGATAAGTAATACTCTATTTTTCAATCAATAACATACTTTTATGGTTTGGGATGGAATAAATAGACATCTGAGGTGTTATTTGTTGTACCCTCTCTAGTGAAGATGCAACTTATTAAGTTCACATTCTTACATTGATATTCAACCATATCCTTAGGACTATATTTAAATCAAATGATTGTATGAGAATTAAAATTTGTTTATAATTTATAATGTATAATGGGATTAAAATGGACATTAACCCTCAATAAGGGAAATGAAAGACATATCCCATGAAATGAATCACAGTTTTGACTTAAGACCTCCTTAATCAATATAGGGATGTCGGGGAAGAAAAAAAAAATGGAATTAGACTTCATTTCAATGAATTCTAATACAAAAAAGGAATTTCTCAGAACTTACGTAAGCTAGATCTGTATTAAGTGAGTAAATAAATAACACTTTCACATGTGTTGGGCCTTTTATATAAAATATGATCCATGATGTTAATAATATAAATCATGGCATGTGAATTGGTTAGTCAATAGATTTATCTGCATAACTACATCTATTACAGTTTAACTTAGAACCCTTATGGATAAAGAACCTAGTTGATCAAGTAGGGTTTCAGTAGTTAATCTATAACGAGGAAATTCATAAGCTATAAATTTCTATGTAAGGAATGTTCATCCAAATGAGGAAAACTTAGTTGGATGTTGACACACGCCAACTACAATGTAGTACCTTCGTGATGACAAGGGTCTTTACAAGGATACTATGTTGTAGTTGACATGTCTCAATACCCTTGAGAATTTGTTCAACTAGACTAACATCAATTATGACTTGATCACAAGTTCTTCCCTAGGTAGAGATAGGGGCATGATCTAGTGTCCAGGACAACTCACATTGATTTACGATTTAAATGGACACACCCAATTGACAAAAATAAAATGAGTATGTCTATGTACCCTTAGTCACTGTTAGCAGTGCTCCACACTAGGCCATGTTGCTAACCTTGGCTAGGGTTAAACTTTGAATGAGAAGACTGATAGAAGTTAGTACAAACTATTCTAGATAACAAAGAAAGTATCGTGAAGGACTTCTTTCGTTTGATGAGTATGTTGTCAAGGGATATAAACATGAGCAATATGTTTAAAATATTTGGCCAAAGTATTACAAGCTACTGGTTGCGTTGTTTTATGTCACCTAGTTTAAGAAGCAGGATTTTAGATGAGTATCGGTAACAAATATTCAGATAGGCTTCTTAAACAGAATACTTGATACCCCTAAAAGGGTCTAAGAACTAAGTATACATGACATACACATTATATAGTTAACATGAGAGATCGGTATGACTTTGAGTCATGAAATGAGATTCGATGTTTCATTGAGTCATTTACAGCTGCATATGGTTTTTTTTATGAGATAGATTGGATTTGGAATGTGTGTTCTAAATTATGCTAATTTAAAATAGAGAACATTATGCAAAAAAAAATCACTTGTTTCTAAAGTCTTAAAATGGTAATGTTACAGTTTCACTCAGTTTGAAAGAGAAAATATGAGGGACTCCTTGCAATAAAATGGAAAACCTCAACATCTTAACTCAGTCCCTTTGTACCTGAAAGGTCCATGAATGAATCAAGCTTAGTTTAGGTGATTTGAAGATTCCACTAAATCATACTCAGAGCCAACCAAGTTACTTCCTAGCTCGCCAAGCTATTTACATGATGCTTTGAGCTACATAGGAAAAAAAGATGAATCAGGAGGCTCTGAAGAGTTATTTGTAAAACAAGCTAGTTTTGAACTCTTGGCCAAGATAAGAATTCTTGAGCGAGCTATTTAAAATACCCAAGCTACCTGTTAGGAGCCAAGTTGAATAGAACCAATGTGTTTGGTAGGGAGAGAAACAAATTTAATAGCACCAATCAAGTTACATTTCAATCTTATGGTTGAGTCACAACGTTGCTGGTGAGCTCGTGTGCACCGAGCTAGTATGAATAAGATCAAACCATGCACCGACTTGTAGCGTTGATTGAGCTACTAAGATAAATATGGGCCGAGCTTGTTCATTATGGGGAGGACCGAGCTACCATGGAGAAAATTCATAGTAAAGAAACTAATTTATTCTCATGCACCAAGCTCTTCAAATAATTGGTTCAGCTAATTCGAGCTCAAGCCATCAAACTCACATCCGTGAAAACCAAGTAATTTAACTATACAAACATCAAGCTACAACCCCTGTAAGTCTCAACCTGAGTAAGGGAGTGAGCCATTCAACACATGAGCATAAGGAAATGCAGGGGCATACCATCGCAGGCATGGCTAGGTCAAAACAAGTGAGCTAAACCATCATAAGTAGATTGAGACATTGAATCAATAAAATGACTCGGCTTGGGATACCACAATGAACAAATTTTCTTGTCAAGATCAGGAGCAATAAAAATGTATCTATCAAACTTTACAGAACTAGTCAAGCTTGGAATGATTTTTACAGGAAAGCTCAGACGAGGAAGTGGCTGAGGACTTGGTCGAATAAGGAAGGCATAATGGTTTTCTCAGGTCCCGAGCCAACTCGCGAGTCAAGCATTGAATTCAAATTGAAAGGATGAGCCGAAGACTTGACCTAAAGTAGAACCTAATGAGCCTGATGGAATTTTGACTGTGATAAATAAAGCTCAAACTCGGCGTCATATTATTGGTGAGCACAAAATAAATGGAGGAATGATCCACATTTGCAAAGGAGAGCTAGCTTGGAAGGGATCAATGAGAAACACTTAGCAAATAAAATGAAGTTCAAAGAGGGAGTGTTGCGACTGATGTAGGAGAATTTGTCTCAGAAATCCTAGTGCATTTGGGACTCGCGTGTGAGGAAATATTGAGTTTTCTAACTTGAATGCTATGGGAGTGCATTTTGCAGGTAAATGGGGTTTGAGCAACCTAGCTCGCATGGGGACATATGGGCTCATGAAGGACTAAATGGCCAAGCTAGTCTAGCTTGGGCCAAATGTTCATTGCGGGTCCAAGCCGGACCATAAGAACCCAATGCATGCACATGGTGAGTTAGCGAAACTCTAGAGAACTAGTTGCGGTCCTAAGTTGGTTCGCATGGATGTTTGTGGAGACAAAAAAGAGAGATGGTGTGGCAAAGGTGGGTCCATCAAGCCCACCAAACACTAAGACATGCAGGACATCTAAACCCATATTGATGACTTTGATGAGGATGTGGTGTTGGTTGGAATGTAAGGGAGGATGAGTCAGTGTTCGAGTGGAGTCAGTAGGTGTCTAATAAAAGGGGTTTGCCAATATGAAAGAAGGTTGGTGGCATGTAATGTGACACAACGCATAGGTTTTAGAAGCTCAGCACCCAAAACATAAGTAAATCCCAATGTGGATGGAGAATAAAGGGGTAGTGTCGGAAATGCAAAGGTCCACAATGAAAAAGCAAGACCCAAATCAGCTAAGCTAACTATTAAGGGACCTAATCTAAGATACAACCCTTCCCTCATTCAAGACAAATAAAGATACGGAGGGGCCCAATTTTTAATGCAAAATCATTTTGAAAGGATGTAGGGAAAATTTAGAAAAGGGAGAGGAAATATTTAAATGTGGTTTCCAACCAACAAATTAATTTCCAATCTCATAACAGTGAAGTAAACTTGTACAACTCAAAATAACTACCTACGCCCAGAAGCTCATATCTTGAGCAATTCTCAATGGAATTTTACAAAATTGGTATCATTGGAATCATGGATTTGATTCCGACGCACAAAAATAAAGAAATACAGAAACTAATGAAGAATTGATGGTGTTTTTAAGGAAAATGAGACCATTTCTTTTTTATTGTTGAGTAGTGGTTGGAGGGGCATTAAATGAGCATGAGAAGTCATTCTTTCATTACTGCAAGTTATGGGACACCTTGAGATTACTTCTACAAGTCCAAAATCACCAAGTACACTCATTTATCATGACTTACAATTGGTTGAAAAGTAGATTTTAGGAATTGCATCCTACCTATTTCTCTCTCTTCCAAATCATATAAATTGAAGTGTTGGGCTCATTGTAAAAGGAGTATAGTTTGAGTAGAAAAACTCTATCATTTTGGTTTTGTGAAACCAATATGATGCATGCCCTTGTAGTGGACTCATTGCATGGTAATCTAGGCCTTTCATTTCTAAAATTTTAAACTATGCATATCAATGAAGCAATAGATTTAAGTTTTTGGATGTACCTTCCCTTGCTCTGTTTGTTTGCATTCTTCTTGCCTCTTCAACCTTGTTGCAAGTGCATTGTGTCTATTCTATGTTATTGTAAGATTCATTACAATTTTGTATGCATGGAAATAACATTGTGAGTGTTGTCTTTATACTGTGAACAACTATTATCACCCTCTCTAATATGCATTTTTCTCACATTTTCACACATTGGGAATTTTTTCTCATACCCTTCTTTTGGTGCATCACCTATGTAGTGTAGATTTTGTTATTTTCATGCTATTTCTCTCTCCCTGGTCCCTTGGTAGTGATATATTAGGAGTAGTTATTCACTTTCTTTTAGGAGAGTTAGTTTGCACCAAGATTAGGAAGAAGAACCAAATTTCTCTTGAGGTCTATCTCAAGTAGCAAGTCCCACAACTATTAGATAATACCCATGTTACCTAGTCACACCGAGATCTCAAGCACACACACTTGTGTAAATCGGAGGGTGTTCTGATTCAGTGATAACAGTTCTTGCACACCTAGTGGGAAAACAAAGAATTTTTCATTTTAATTGCAACAAGAGTGGTGTGCACTTGTTATAACATTCCAACTTGTAATAAGCTTTGAAATCACACATCTGGCGAATCTAAAAGGGAAGAATTCACTGATATTGTTAGTCTAAGCTTGTCAAATTTATGAGAAATATTCAAATGTGGTCAAGAAAAAGAGAAGAAGGTGTTTTTGAATAAATGCAACTATCTACGGGTAGCGAAAGAAGGGGAAGAAGCTCAAAGGTTTCCAGCTCCATCGAATAGAACACTATCAACACCTCCACCTGGTAGACCTTTCATTGAATAAATCAAAGTTCTTAGACCAATTATAATGGAACATCTACAAAAAAACCACCACAAGGGCCACCAAATCCCTATGTCAACTTCACAAGATGCATCCCACTTGCTCTCAATGCACAAAATCCAATTCCAGTTGCAGCATTGAAGAACATTCCATATTTCATTGGAGAAAACCATACAACTCTAATTGATCACATTCAAGACATTACAAATGTCTGTGCTATACATGAGGTTAATGAAATAGATGTGGATGTTAAATTATTAGCTTCTTCTTTCAAAGGAAAAGCTTTATAATGGTTTAGAAGCTTGATAACAGGATCAATTAAAAAATTGTGCACAGGTCTTTGTGGTCAATTTAGGGAGAAGGAAAACAACTTATCTCTGTTAGAACAACTAACCACAATCAAGAGAGCACTAAATGAGTAGATGGAAGATTTCAACTTCAAGTTTCAAAGGACAAGGGATATAATTCCTCTTGCTGTGAGATGAACAACTGAAGGTTCTTTTCTCTACTTCCTAAAAGCTCTAAATTTTTATATTGCAATGATGATACAATCGATGGGAGGTACAAATTTACCCGCAGCTGAAAAATTATCAGATTCAAGCTGGTAAACTTGCACCTAGGCCACCCATTCCTCTTTATCCAAAATTAGGAAATCTAAGCACTAGCCAAGCACCTACATTATCTCCTATTTCTGCCCCGAAAAATCAGAATCATGCTGAAGCCTCTACCCCATCTTCTGGTACCTCAAATGAGCTCCAAGAAGTCATGAGACAATAGCAAAACTTAGGCAATGGTTTGGTGATAATTAAGAGGTAGCAAGATCAAAATTTTAGGTCATATTAGCCTCAAACCCAACCCAATAGACCTTCATATCATCCTAATAAGCCACCTACTCAAGCTACAAATCAGAACCAAGTAAAACCTCCTGCTAATAGGCCATTCCATCCTTACAATCCCAATGTTGTATCCACATCTAGAGCCATGGTACCAGTAAAAAATAACATAGGTCAAGAGTATGGCTGGTGCTTCCCATGCAATCAACCTCATAACCATTAAATGTGTTTCAATGGTGCCTTGAATCAAGCTCTTATGGTGACAAAAATGGGTGTGGAACAAGAAATAAGCCAAGAAAAAAATCAGCAGCAAGAAGCCACCCAAGAGGCACCTCCGAATGAGACCACACTTGTCAATTTACAAGTTGAATTATTTTGTGGTATAAATCAAGTCCTTTCTCAAAGTGTGGAAGCCAATACATGTTCTAAGAAGATGAATATTAGAGAGGGAAAGTCATCCAATTCAAATGATTACAACCCTCTATTACCCCACAAGGTGTTAGAAGTCAAAATGCAGTCATGAATGTGCAAAGTCAATCCAAGCCACCTTCTAGACTAACCCATATATTGGTTGTAATAGCCCATGTACAAGAGAATACTATGCAAGGTAAAGGGAAAAAAATATAGCTCACCCCCATTCAATATTCTTGAGTAAATGAAGAAAATGAACGTCAAAATTTCAATGTGGGAGTCATTAGCTATCCCAGGCCAAAGAGATCTATTGCAAGGTGCCATGGAAAATTGGTCCGAATCAACTCAGCCATCCAAAGAACAAGAGAAAGTGCTTACCACTGCAGCCCAGTAAGGAGGAAATGAAGGAGGTCAACAAGGTAAAAACATGAAGCCCCCTCCATTTTATATATCTCTGACTATTGGAAGTAGTCTTGTCCATAATTACATGATTGATTTGGGACAAGTAGCTCTATCATGCTGAAACAAATAGCTGATCAGATGGGCCTCCAATATGAAGTCATTTCTGAGGGTGTAGTGCAATTGGATGGGAAAGTAGTAGCAATGGTCAGAGTAATAAAAGGATTGAGCCTTGCATTGCATGCATCTCCTAATGTGACCTTCTTGCAAGATGTATCAGACATAAACTTTCCACCACTCTTTGCATTATGTTTATTAAGAGACTTAACCGCTAAAATTGGAAGTTCCTTGTTTGTTGATTGTTCACACAGGTTATTTAGAATGAGGTATGGATCTAAGGCTACAATAAGGTCTGAGACAATTGAAAATTTCCTTATTGAGCCTCATACACTGAATCCAATCAATGCAAATTGTTCAGCATTTGATCAAGAAGATTGTTCAAGCACTTATGAAGCAGATACCAAAGTCAAAAGCATTCTATACTTAACTCTTGATGATTGGGCCAACAAAAGGCATACTTTTGAACCTTACAAGGAAATGGAAGAAGATGAATTAGGGATCTATTGCTTACACAAAGAAAATTCACCGTTTCCTAGTGTCACCAAGCAAAATGCTAAAGATGATCATGAGGTATGAAAAATATTCTTTGATGGCTCAAGGAGTAGACAAGGTGCCAAATGAGGAGCTATGTTTGTTTCACCACAAGGTACAAAATATTGCTCAACTTTCTATTTTTAGTTTTCTTGCTCAAACAACACAACTGAGTATGAAGCCTTGATTCACGGATTGCATTGGGTAAGAAAGAGAGGTATCAAGAAATTGCAAGTATTTGGAGATAGTGAGATGATTGTGAACCAATTAAAATGAAAAAATGCAGCCAAGAATGATCTTTTGAAGAACTACAAAAATCGGGTATGGGATCTCATTAAAGATTTCAAAGCTTTTAACATCAATTCCATTGGGGAAACATTTGACGTTGTGGAAAGTATTAAAAGTCAATAGTACATGTTGGAAAGTCTTTTAGAATGATCAGAAAAACGTCATTTTTCTACAAGAAGAAGTTGAATTCTCTGCTAGAAACTAGGACAAGTTGGAATAACAATATGGCTACCAAGTGATGTAACTGAAAACTAAAAAATTACCGAAGGGCCTTGTGACTTCAGAATCTATATTCATTTCCAATTATTAGTTCTGGAAAGAGAAGGAAACACATTCAGGTAAAGGGTGAAGATTCAGAGCCCATTTTAGTAGATGAAGGTAAGACTTTACAAATTGGAAAATTAAGTACTCCACAAGAGAAATATGATATTGTTCAACTCTATCAAGAATTCCTCGATGTATTCACATGGAACTATAAATATTTGAGAGGTTTCAACCCAAAACTAGCTCATCATACTATTGAGTTAGATCCTGAATCCAAGCCCATCAGGAAGAAGCAAAGGCTGGTGAATCCTCACATTGAACCCCTCATGAGAAAAGAGTTGAACAAGACGATTGAAGCTAGCATCATCTTCCCTATCAAACATTCAATTTGGGTAGAAAAATTGGTGTCGGCGAGGAAGATAAATGGTGAAATTAGACTGTGTGTGGACTTCCATGATTTGAATAGAGCTTCGGTCAAAGATCATTATCCACTTCCATCAATGGAGTAAATCCTACAAGTTGTAGCTGGTTCAGAAATGTTCTCATTGCTAGACGAATACTCAGGCTATAATCAAATCATGGTGAAAGAAGAAGATCAGTTCAAGATAACCTTCACCACAAAATGGGGAACATATGCTTACAAGAAAATACCATTTGGACTGTCAAATGCTGGAGAAACATTTCAATGAGCAATGGATATGGCATTCAGGGGCTTGATCAACAAGATAGTGCTCATTTATCTTGACGATATCACTGTGTTCTCAAAAAATGCAGCAGACCACCTCTTTCACCTTAGGAAAGTATTTCAAAGGTGTAGAATATTCAGAGTGTCTTTGAATCTAAAAAAGTGTGTATTCTTGGCACACGAAGGAAAATTTCTAGGCCATATTGTTTCAAAATAAGGATTGACAATTGATCCCAAAAGAGTTGAAGCTATCTGAACTTTTCCATGGCCAAGTCATAAGAAAGATCTCCAAATATTCTTGGGAAGGATAAACTTTGTCCACATATTTGTGCCTGATTTTTCCACTCTTGTGAAGCCATTAACAATGATGTTGAAGAAGAGTCTTGCATTCAAGTGGAAAACAGAAGGAAGAGAGAGTTTTGAGGCTATCAAACATGCAATATCACAAGCTCCAACTCTTATCAACCCATATTTCTCCAAGGACTTCATGCTATATGATTTTGGAGGTTTAGATAAAATCTCAGCTATCTTGGTAAAATTGAATAAAGAAGGTTTAAAGAAGCCCATAACATTATTCAGCCTATAGCTTGGAAGATTATGAAGTAAGGTATTCTTTCATTAAAAATCATGTCCTTGCTATCATTAGGATCTTGAAAAAGTTTAGACACTTGGTCTCAAACAATAAGATCCAACTATTAGTGTCTCATGCCAGAGTAAAATAATTTCTCTTGAACAAAGATTTGAATGACAAAAGGGCAGGTTGGATCACTCGAGTAATGGAATATGATATTGAAATAAAAGTGACCAAGTTGGTTTGTGGAAAAGGACTTTGTGAGCAGCTAGCTTCCAAACAACATGCTGAGTCAATAGATGAAGAAGAGGTTGCCTTGCTACTATAGAATGATCAAGAATGGCCAACTAATGATGCACCCATTCCATGTTGGTCTCAAGACATGGTGCATTATCTCTAAATAGGTTTTTTCCCTCCATAATGGAATAAAGCTAAGAGAATATATTTAAGATTGTAATCCATCTTGTATGTGCTCATTGAAAACATCTTGTTCAAGAAGGATGTGAATGGGGTGTTATTGAGGTGTGTCCCAACAAATCAGATTGAGAAAATATTACAAGAGTTCCATGACAGGGAAGTTGGAGGTCACTTTTCCCCATGAGTAATAACTCTTAAGATCATGAAGTCAGGTTACTATTGGCCTATAGTGTTTTTTGATTACTAATCATGGATCAAAAAATGCAAAAAGTGTGTATTCTTCACAGGGAAAGAAAGACTAACAACGTTGCCCCTTTGTCCAATCTCAGTGGATCAGCCATTCATGTAATGGGGATTGGACTTCATTGGAGTCATCAATCTAAACTCAAGCCAAGGCCACAAGTGGATCCTCACGGCAACAGACTATTTCACTAAGTGGACTGAAGCAGTGGCACTCAACGAGGTAAATGAATCCAACATCTTAGATTTCTATGAAAGGATAGTCACAAGGTTTGGTGCCCTTGCAACTATCATATCAGATAATGCATTGGAATTCCTTGGCACAAAAATCACCGAATGGGCTCTTAGAAATGGAATTTACCTCAACATGTCTTCTAACTATTACCCTCAGGGTAATGGCCAAGAAGATTCTACAAACAAGAACTTTCTGAGAATCATTAGAAGGAATCTTGATGAGAATCAAAGAACCTAACACATAAAGCTTAAATCATACCTATGGGATAATAGGATCACACCCAAGAGGTCAACAGGAAGCTCTCCCTTCAAGCTTGTATATGGAAAAGAAGTAGTACTACCTATATCACTTGAGTTGTAACATTGGAACTCATGAAGCAGCTGGAACTAGCTGAGTTTGAGCCCATGGAAATCAGGTATGTAGAACTGATGGAATTAGAAGAAGCAAGGGGACATGCAATGTAAACCATGGAAAAATATCAAACACTACTCAAGAGGAGATTTGACAAGAAAGCTAAAGCCAGGATGTTCAAAGAGGGAGACTTGGTGCTAAAGTGGGATGTAGATCGAGAAAATCGGGAAAGCATTCCATTTTTGATGCCATATAGAGTGGTCCCTATATGATCATTGAGTGCAAAAGTAGCAATACCTTCCGACTGGCCAAGTTAGATGGACGAAGAATTACATATTCCAGTCAATGGGATCTACCTCAAACATTTCTACTAAAAAGAATATTTCTCACCCATGTACATATTAATTTAGGTCTTTTCAATTCCTCCAAGTGCTTGTGCACATTGTGGTTTTTGTTAGAGTAGGTTTTAATTTTCCTAAGTGCCTTGAGCACATGTTCTATTGCTTCTAGTGTACGCTTTGTATACAGTTCATCATGCTTCAGGAAAGAGAAGTTGCAGTAGGGAAGCTCATAGTTTCTTGCAACAGTTGTAAATTTCAAATTCAAACAAATGCAGAGAAACTAAAATCACAACAAGGGATGAATTTCAAATTTTCATTCTTTTTCCTCTTTAGACAAGCAGCTGAGTTTCTCTTGTCCTTCACTAAATCAAGAAATCAATATTGGGGTAGATTTGGTATTGTAGTAGACAACAGTCCTCAAGTGTTCACTCATCCATTGATTAACATGTAAAAAAAATATGAGTCATCATGCTCTCCCAAGGATTAACAACAACCTTTGTAGTCTACAATAGTATCTTGGGATCAACTCCAGCCAAAACAACCTGTTAGAAAAAATGGAATGTTTAGAAGAAGAAATAAGGAAGGAACTTAATAGAGTTATATGATGTCCAAGTTAACATGTTTCACTCTAATCTCGTAGTATGCTTCAACTTGCTAAGAATATCAGTATTGAGGTAGCGGTTACAGGTTTTTATCAGTGTCCACCTCCCCAGCCTCATGGATTGTAGTTGTGGGAATAGGTAGAAATCAAGTTTTAAAACAATATTCTACTCTCACAAAATAAATTTTGACATTTTTTTTATGAAGTTGCGAGTGCGAGAAGCAAGCAGTGACAATTTAAAGTATTATGGGGTCAAGTGTTTCAAGGTTTAGACCAATTCATGATAACCATGCAGACTCCATGCCCAATGGATAGCTTTAGAGAATTGGTAAAAAATGGCCCCACCAGTCACCAAATTATTATCAATTTCCACTCTCTGGTGAAAATTTTAGAAATGAAGGGGTGGCTTGCACTCAGAGGTTCTCATGGCCATTCAAAAGAACCAAAAAAAATTTAGTTCCCAGGGGAGAATCAGGTTTTGTGGAGAATTGAGGCTTACCAAAGGAATTTTTCCTCTTCTTGGTCTTGTCTAAGTTTAGAGTTTCACTTAGTTTAGAATGGAAAATATGAGGCCCACCTTGCAATCAAATGGAAAATATCAGCATCTTAACTCATCCTAGTGTACTTGAAAGGTCCATGAATGTATCAAGCTTAGTTGAGGTCATTTGAAGATTCCACTAACTCCTACTCAAAGCCAACCAAGCTACTTCTAGACTCATTGAGCTATTTACATGATGCACTGAGCTACACAGGAAACCGTGTTGAATCGAGAGGCTTTGTCAAGTTGTTTGTAAAAAAAATTGGTTTTGCACTCTTGACCAAGCTAAGAAGTCATGAGCAAGCTATTTAAAATACCCAAGCTACATGTTAGGAGCCAAGATGAATAGAACCAAGCTGTTTAGTAGGGATAAAAATGGATTTAATACCACAAATCGAGTTTCATTTCAAGCTTATGACTGACTTACAACATTGTTGGTGAGATCATGTGCACTAAGATAGTTTTAAAAATACTGATCCATGCACTGAGTTGTAGCATTGGCCGAGCTAGTTTGAAAAATATCGATCCATGCACTAAGTTATAGCATTGATCGAGCTACTAAGACAAAGATGGGTCAAGCTAGTTCATTATGGGGAGGACCAAGTTACCATGGAGCCAATGCATATTAAAGAAACCAAGTTGTTCCCATTCACCGATCCCTACAAATAATTGGGTCAGAAAATTTGAGCTAAAGCCATCAAGATCACATATGTGAAAATTGAGTTATTTAACTATGCAAACATCAAGTTTCATGCCCTGTAAGCCTTGAGATGAGACACATAGTGAGCCATTAAACACATGGGCATAAGGAAATGTAGGATCATACCATCATGGGCATGGATAGGTCAAAACAAGTGAGCTAAAATATCACATGAAGACTGAGACATTGAGTCAGCATAATGACTCAACTTGGGATACCACAATGAAAAAAATTGATTGTAAAGATCGGGAGTAATAGAAATGGCTCTATCAAGCTTCGTAGAACTATTCAAGCTTGGCATGAAGTTTGCAGGAAAGATCAGATGAGAAAGTGGCTGAGGACTTGGTTGATTAAGATAGGAAGAGTGGTTTACTTGGCTCCCGATTTGACTCATGAGTCAAGCACCGAATTCAAGTGGAAAATCCAAGACTTGAAGACTTGAGATAAATCAAGACCTAATAATCCTGATGGAAACTTGACCATGATAAAGAAAGATAAAACTTGGTGTTAGATTAATGGTGAGTGTAAAAGAAATGGAAGAACAAGCCACATTTGTAGCAGTGAGCTAGCTTGGAAGGGCTCATTGGGAAACACTTACAAAATACATCAGATTTTAAAGAGGGAGTGTTGTGGTTGCTATGGGAGATTTTTTCTTGAAAATCCCAGAGCATTTGGGCCTCCCATGCAAGGAAATCCTGAGTTTTTTGACTTGAATGTCATGGCAATGCATGTTACAAGTAACTTGGGTTTGAGTAGCACAGCTCGTATGGGGACATACAGGATTACAAAGGCCAAAATGGCCTAGTTAGTCTAGCATAGGCCAAGAGCTCATTACGGTACCAATCCAGACCATAGGAACCTAATGTGGGGGTGGGGTGAGTTAGTAGCACTCTTCGAGTCAAACAAGGGTGTGGGGAACCAATTATGGGACCAAGTTTCTTTGCATGGACATTGGTGGAGCCAAAAAGGAGAGGTGGTCTAGAAAATGTGGGTCCATTGATCCCACCAAACATTAGGACATGCAGGACATCCAAAACCACAATGGCCGACTTGGACAAGGAAGTGGGGTCAGTTAGCATTTAAGGGAAGATGAATTTTTGTTGGAGTGGATTCGGTAGGCATCTAATAAAATAGGTTTTCCAATATGAAAGAAGGTTTGTGTCATGTAATGTGACTCGACACATTGGTGTCAACAACTCAGCACCCAAAACATAAACAAAGCCTAGCGTGGATGGAGAGTAAATGGTCAACATTGGAAATGTAAAGTTTGACAATGAAAAAGTAAGATCCAACTTAGTTGAGATGGAAATTAAGGGAACCAATCTAAGATACAACCCTTCCCTCATTCAAGAAAAATTAAGATATGGAGGGGACCACTTTTTTAATGCAAAATCATTTTGAAAATATGGAGAGAACTATGGAAAAGGGAAAAATAATTAAAATATATTTTTAACCAGAAATTTAATTCCCAGACCCATGGAGCTAAGTAAACATGTGCAAGACAAATCAGTTTGCAATCACTTAGAGAGCCATAATTGGAGAAATTTTCAATAGATTTTCACAAAATTGGTCTTTTTGGCAACATGGTTCTTATTTTGACACACAAAAATCAAGAAATCCATAAATTGATTAATATTTGATTGTTATTTTAAAGGAAAATGATCCCATTTCTATTGGGTTATTAGAAAGTGGTTAGAGGAGCATTCAATGAGAATGGTAAATCATTCTTTCATTGTTGTAGGTTATGGGACACCTTGAAATTGCTTCTACAGGTCCAAAATCACCAACCCCACTCATTTATCATCAATTGAAATTTGTTGAAAACTAAATTTTGGGAACTGCATCTTCTCTCTCTCTCTCTCTCTCTCTCTCTTCCAAATCCTATAAATTGAAGTGTTGGTCTCATTGTAAAAGGGGATAGTTTGAGTAGTAAAACTCTGTCATTTTGGTTTTGTGAAGACAATGTGTTGTAGGCCTTTGTAGTGGACCCCTTGCATGGTGATGCAGGCATTTATTTTGTAATAACTTGAATGGTGTATATCAATGAAGCCGTAGATGTAAGTTTGTGGATGTTTCTTCCATTGATGTATTTGTTTGCATTCTTCTTGCCTCTTTAATCTCATTACAAATATATTGTGTTTATTTTATGCTCTTCTAGGGGTTCATTACTATTGTGTGTGCATGGGAATGTTATTATGAATGAATTTATTAGACTATGGATAACTATTATCACCCTCTCTAATATGCATTTTTCTCGCATTTTCACATAATGGGAAATTATTATCATACCCTTAATTTGGTGCATCACCTTTGTAGTGTAGATTTTTTTATTTTCATGCTCTTTCTCTCTCTGGTCCCTTGGAAGTGATAGATTAGGAGTAGTTAGTCACTTGCTTTTAGTAGAGTTAGTTTGCACTAGGATTAGGAAGAAGAACCAACTTTTTCTAGAGGTCTATCTCAAGTATCAAGTCCCATAACTTAGAGATAGTACCCATGTTACCCAGTCACACCGAGAGCTCAAGCACACACACTTGTGCAAATCAAAGGTTACTGTAATTTGGTGATAACATTAATCTTAATGAAATTTTAAAATGATAAAAACATTATTACAAAGTAAAAATAAAGCCTAGCGTCCGATAGCCCATATAAAACAAAAACATTTTTTGTTTATTGTTTTACAGATTGTTATTTTAGAGATTTTATGTTTATTGTTTTTTGGACATTGACAAGAATGTCAACTTTTAATGACATGATGCCTTCATTCCTATGATACATAATTTGTCTTGGAGGTTGGTATCTTCAAGTTTATATTCACACAAGAAGATTACATCATGATCATACCTACTATTTATTGAGCTTTTAGGAATCCCAACATATTTCTAAAAATTATCAGTACTTATAAGAGAAAGTGTAATGCCTATTACAATTGTAAAAAGACACATATTGAAGGATGAATTGTGGCCTATAATGCATATTAAAATTCTACTTGATAGATGAATTGTGTCCTATATTACAACTATTGAAGGATGTGGAAGACAATGTAGAGACGTCTATGATGTCATTAAATCAATAACCCAATTACAATTATGTAATTTGTCCTTGAAATTATTTGAGAAAACCTTTTTGTATAATGTGTGTGACTATCTTTAGTAATGTTATTTTGTATAATTTGTATTTATCAATCAATGAAAGCTTCTATTTGAAATCAAGCCAATGCATGGGAAAATATTGATGATGCCATCCATTTTTTATTACGTCGACCCCCCTCACACGAGTCAAGGTACTACTTAGTTGGGTTATGATTTTGGATTCCCTCATTCATTTTATCACATTTCTCTCTATTGTTTTCCCCTTCCCTCTCATGGTTTCTACCTATGTTCCTTTCATCCTCTTGCATGACAAGAATCCAAAAATAAATTTCCTCTCTCTTGTGTATTCCATTCATCTACACAATGTATTCCTCATAGGATCCATACCTATTCTGAATGATATTGATAAAGTTTTGGGCATGGATTATGTCCAGAGCATTGGGAGATCTCGTGTCAACTTTGAGATTGCAGGTGTCTTCATGTGCAATTTCCTTGTGTTGTTTATAGATAAGGTAGTGGTCATGGTTATCCCATCCCATTTCATTTACCCACCTCATCATGTGGGTTTAGCTGAAGCTCTGACATACGTATGACTTCCTATTCTCTTTTCTAAGCATTGATAGCCATATAGAGAGAGAGATAGATAGATAGAGAGAGATATAGAGAGAGATAGAGAGAGAGAGAGATATAGAGAGAGAGAGATATAGAGATAGAGAGAGAGATCTATATATATATAGATCTATAGATATCTATCTATCTATCTATAGAGGCCTCTCTATAGATCTTATCTATCTGGGTGGGTGGATTCATCGTTTGCCTTGCCTATAGCCTATATAAGAGATGGGGGAGATGGGGGCACCTATGTTATATCTGGACTAGAGAGGAGGCCGAGAGCTAAGCTGCTATGGATAGGAGTTATAGTTCTCTCGGTCGCTGATTCGGGTCTGATCCAGGTATAGAGGCCGCCCCTCAACCGGCTGATAGGGGGAGATCGCCCCCAATAGAATCTATATCCCCCTATCTATAGAATCTATATGGGAGAACCCAACGAAACCAGAGGCGTATGGATGAGTATTTTTGATGCCTTGTAACTAAAAATTTAGGCGCTCATTTAATTTTTTGAGTTTTTTCAAAGCATCTGTCGATCTGATGGGGTGTCTATATCTAGGGTACCATCCCTAGACATGGTCGCGCTCACGAAACCTACCCTATTCCCTTCTTGATCATGTGGTGCAGTTGAAGACTGTTGTTGGTTCATCCTTTTCCTTTCTCAGGAAGATTGCAACACATGGCTTGGTGGACCAAATAGAGGTGGAACCCTAGGGTTTCTCGGTCATTCCCCCTTTATTTTTGTGTTCTCAGCTATATATATTTATAGGCATGGTTGTTTATGTTACATGTTTTACCTCGTTATTTACAGTCTTTTGTACTGATTGTTGGTTTTGTATGTAGTTCTTCATCGATAAAATATTTTGATACTTGTAGGGTGGGGACCCATTACCCCTCTAGTACATAGCTCTGGTGAAAAGTGTTTAACTATCTAAAAAATAAAAGTATGTAATTCTTCCCTAAATTTAATTGAGAACAACTTTCTATATAATGTGTGTGACTATCTTAATAATTTTATTATGTATAATATGTGTGACTATCTTTACTAATGTTATAGTACAATAAAGGATTTAAACGATAATAGATATGTTAATTTATTAAAAAAGTGTACATAATATTTTTATTTTTGGTGAATTCTAATTTGATTAATGTTAATATACCTAGATAAGCTACACTAACATTACCTAAAGAGCATTAAGTTTTTAATCTCTCACTTTTATTTTTTAAAGTCATATAATCCTCTCAAATTCAAACTGTTCGTTGCACAAATTGGTCACATCAGTTTAAGGAATTTAAGGAATTGAAAATTTCTCAAAAATCAGTGTGTTCATGCATATCATGTAAACAATTTATTTTGCTATGATTTATTATGTGAATTTCCAATCCCAACGTGACAAATAGTTTTACAATGAAATTAAAATAATTCTGAAAATGATTTACCATAATTTGACCTTTATAAAATTTATTTAATTCGTATCTATATTTAAATACAAAAATATATCCTCCTGATGAGGGGAGTAAGGAGAATTTTAATTGTTATTTAAAGTGTCAGGTGTGGGAGGAAAATTTCCCCAGTGATTTCATGTCCCTTCTTTTGAGGGATACAAGGATGATAGAAGGTGATGCGGGCTATTCATGATGAATGTCATCGTGCATTTATAAATATTAAGGGGATGCTAATTTTTTTATAAGGGGATATCTTCTCTTGGAATCCAGGTTTTAGCTCATGCACGTACATGCTTGTAAAGTAAATTATGGAGGGGTGTTATAAGAGGTGATTGGTAGGGGTTTTTTTTCACCTTTTGTAAGTTGATTTTGGGAAAGTTTAAGTGGTAGGGATTTGGGAGCTCTGGTGGGTGGTTTTTAGTTTGACTGTGTGATGAATGTGGATGGATCGGAAGCTGGTCCAAGATGTTAAAGGAAAATATCCTTACTTGGAGAAGCGGATGGAGATTTCTTCTCTACTTGGATGGATGGTAAAATTAAGAATTTTACCATGAGGATTTGGTTGGAGAAATATTCGAAGAGGATGAAGAGGTGGGCATATGTGAAAACATGAGGAAACTTATGATTAACCCAAATCAATCAATTGGAAGAAGGAATGTATTTGATATGGCCCAAAGACAGTTCGCAACCAATATCCTATCGAATTCTTTCAGTCATTTTATTCTTCATAAAGAACATGAGGGATTGGAGGAGCTCTTTGTTAGCATGCAGCTTCATATCCATAATCTATTGAGAGGTGTGTAGGTCATTACCTGTGGGATGAAAGGCTTAGTGGAGAATCAGGCATTGGTGGTTCTAGCGAGTGCCAAGGTAGAAATTCCTGAATGCTGTGTGGAGCCATCTTCTTCTTCTATGCAAATCCTAGACAATTGAGATGTGAAAAGTATTGCTAAGATGTCTTCGGGTGGGAGAATGGTATAGTTGGTTTGGTATGTGTCCTATCTTAGAATATATCTACAAGTTTTTGAGCCTAGTTGTGTAAGGTTTGAAGCTGCTTATATTATATGAAATATAATGTTGAAGAATTTATATTTTTTATTTAGGAAATAGAATAGGTAGAGGGATGTCAAAATGCTTACAAATCTTCCCCGTGAATTTTATATCTAATTTTCACAATAATTTATCTTCTCACTTTGAGTGTCCATTAATAATCGTTGATATCATGGAATGGAGCCTCATTTAATTTTTTTGCAAGTTAGGGCCTTCTCTCTAAGTATCAATAGCAAGAAAATACGAAAAGATATCTGGGATGGTTTTATAGTTAATTTTAATTAATATCATATCCATATTTAAATATTTAAATATATAAGAAATGAATTTACAGTTAATTTGATATCTATATTTAAATATGAAAATATATCTAGAATGGTTTAACATTTAATTATATTATCATAGTTTGGATCATCACCCTTTTCTAGTTTCTTCAGAATATATTCAGTAATTCTCTAGTTATTTTGAGCTTCAATCACATCATAGTAAATTAGCTTAGAAGTGTCTCACATCTCTTGAATGTTATTAGCCTAGCGGCCGCTAGCCCGTATAAAAAAGAAACATGATCGGTTTATTTTTTTGCATACCAATGTTGTCTTCCAGGAAATCATTAAAGTATTTTCCCAAGATTTGTTTAGTTTAATGTTAATGACATTTAAAACTGATAAGAACCTCATTCCAAAGAAAAATTTAAAGCCTAGTGGTCGCGAGCCTGTATAAAACATAAACATGTTATGTTTATTATTTTGCATATTGATGTTGGATTCCATGAAATCATTAAAATATCTTCCCAATATCTACATATTTTAATCTTAAGGACATTGTAAAATTGATAAGAAACTTATTCCCAAACAAAAATTAAGCCTAACGGCTATTAGCCTGTATAAAAAAGAAACATCATCAATTTATTGTTCTGCAGAGCAATGTCGGCTTCCATGAAATCATTAAAATATTTTCCCAATATCTTCACAATTTAATATTAATGACATTTTAAAACTAATAAAAATATTATTCCAAGGTAAAAATTAAAGCCTAGTACCCACTAGCACGTGTAAAATAGAAACATTTTATGTTTATAGTTTTGCAGATCAATGTTGGAATCCCTGAAATCATTAAACAATTTTTCCAGCAACTACATAGTTTAATATTAAATAAATTTTAAAACTAATAAGAACCTTATTCCAAAGGAAAAATTAAAGCCTAGTGGTCACTATCCCATATAAAAAAACATGTTTGTTTATTATTTTGCAAATCAATGTTGGATTCCAATATTTTGATTTTCGGATTCCAATATATGTGATTTTTGATTTCAGTAAATTAAAATATATGTGATTTTGGATTCCAATATATGTGATTTTGGATTCCAATATACGTGATTCTGGATTCCAATATATGCTATATTGGAATCCAATATGGCCAATTTTTGAGTGCAGATAATTCCAATATTTAACATTTTGAAATCCAAAACTAGTAATATTGGATTCCAATATTGGCTATATTTTTTAGCTGCTCGAACTGGAATAAGTTCAAATTTAGTGAAATAAGTGTTTCTCGTTATAATTCATTATTTTTAACTAATTAGCTAACATTATCCTTCATCTTGGTAAATTAACAACACTTCATTAATTAACTAGCTTCTTACTTCATCATGGACGCCAATTAGCATCACTTCGTTAGTTATAATTCTCTTTTACGTAATTAATTAACCATTATTAATTAATTAATCCTTGTAATATCTTATTTAATTAATAAACCCTCTTATTGGTTAAACTCCCCTTTCAAACCCTTCAAATTCTACTAATTTCCCTCTAAATCATCTCCAAATGGCTTCTATAAGATTAATTTGGCCTATTAATTAATCCTAGTTGACTAATTAAATCGCCTCCAACTCCCATGAGGTGTTAATATCTTCTAGTCATACTTATCCATTTTTAATTATAATTTACTTTCCACATTCATTAGGTTGTAAACTTAACTCAAATTGCAAATTTGTATAAATAACCTAGTACACCTTATCCTTTCTTACAACATGTGCTTATAATACATTTACACTTGATAAGAACATTTTCATGTTATTGGAAATCTTTGTTCAAACCCCCTTTCTACTTGGCCAAGAGTAGTAAGATAAGAACCAAAAATGGAAATCAAGCCATATTGGTGAGATTTATTCCTCTTCCTTAGAGAAATTTCTTGATTGTGCATAGTTGTGTTTAGTTCACAAAGGAAATACATGCAATCTAAAAGCACATACAACAATCAAAGGAGGTTTGCATTTGATGCTTGCTTTAATGTTATATGCACATTAGTTAAGATTTCCTTTATATTTTCTCATGATGTTTTGGTTTGATTAAAATAAGTTATGGATCTACTTTGTGTTAGGTTCATTTCATTAACTTAAATTAGTTTAACTTGAATACATATGGCACACCTAGTGGGACACTCCTTTATCTCATGCGCATTCTTTGTTTTTGTTAAGTTTCATTTTTATCATTTGCATGCTAACACTTTTTGAATATATTGACATAACTTATGTTTCTAAGCATGTTTTGTTGAGTTTGCATGTTTTTATTATTCATTGTAGGTTTGAAGGAGGATAAGAGTTGTCAAAATTACATATTGATTAAAATAATTCAAGCATTCTTTATGTTTTCATTTAAAAAGCTTCATTTTTCATCATTTTACATGCTAGTTAATTAAATTTGTTGAAAATATTAAGTTTTTTAGTATGTATGTTAGTGTTTTATAGTTTTGAGTATTATTTTCACATATAAAGGAGGTGGGTTGTTGTCAAAATTGGATCTTAACGAAAAAAAATCAATCTTTCTTTATGTTTTCATTTAAAAAGCTTCATTTTTCATCATTTTACAAGCTAGTTCTTTCAATTTGTTGAAAATATTAAGTTTTTGAGCATGTTTGTTAGTGTTTAATAGTGTTGAGTCTTCTATGTAGACGTAAAGGAGGTGGCTTCCTGTCAAAATTGGATCTTGGTGTGAAAAAATTAAGCTTTTCTTGTTTTTGGGATGTTTTTTTTGGCATTTTTTAGTACAGGTTAAGTGAGTTTTAGTGACTATAAGAGAAGATGTGTAATTTATCTTCTGAAGGCCATAAAATTTTCTCCCGAACTCAAAATGATTTTTTTTTAAATGGAAAGGTCTTGAGATGATGTATGGAATGAAAACATAAATTTGGGATTTAACCTTACACAAAATTCAGGGCTTCCTTTCTTATAAAATTGGTCATTTTCTTTTCACGTTAGGTTAATTTTAATTTGATAAACACCATATATGCTCTTCTCTTGCACTTTCAAGCAACCTTGAGAATCATAAATGACTATGATTATGGATATTTTTCTAACATTTTGGTTATCATTTGTTTAGAAATGGTTCAAACGTTTCAAATATTTGTTGGAAATCTCCTTTTTGATATAATTTGATTGAAACAACGTATGATCTTCTCTTGCACTTTCAAATGATCGTGAGAATCATAAATGGTAATGATTTTGGATGATTTTATAGCATTTTGGTTGTCATTTTAAAACATGGCCAACATTTGATATTTTGTTTTAAATTTCCATGTTGGTTTAATTTGATCAAACATCGGGTATGCTCTTCTCTTGAACTTTCAAGCGATCTTGAGAAACATAAATTGTTAAGATCCTTGATATTTTTCTAACATTATGCTCATATGGAAACCTAATAATTGTTTGAGTGTATGACCATTTATGCTCATCAAAGAACAAAATAAAAACAAATTACTAATGTATTGTGTAGGTTTAATTTGTCAAAGAACGATTATTTTGATAATCACATTTTAAATCAAGATAAAAAAGAACAAATCATAATGTAGTTACAAGTTTGGATAAGGGTTAAAATCCATCTTATTTAAATTGGTTGAAGTAATTTGTCTTATTCCATAAAACTCATTTTTAGGAGTACCAAATGAACCCCAAAGTATTCAACACATTGAGAGAATTGGATAACGAAATGGGAAGTGCCCTAAACACCTAATTGACTAGTAAAGCCTGTGAGGAATATAAAATGTTGTCTGTATAAGGTCTCTTTCATTAATTTGGTTGTGGGGTAATGGTCCTTTGTTTAGAATCTATTCTAAAAAATTATACCTCTCTTAGACAAATAATGGTGATTTTTGATTCAAAATCCCTAGGAAGTTATTTGGCATCGAGGCCAACTTTTCCATATCCATTATCATTGGTATCAAAATATTTACTAAGAAAAACTTTTTCTTAGTTCCCACCTTTTTTTAGAATAACGCAAAACTATGCCAAATTTACACTACATATTTTTAGTTATGAAATGTTTTAACATATCCCCTTTTCACATATTTTGGCTCCCATTTATCAAAAGTGCACTATATAAAGTGTTGCCAAAATTGAACCAACCATTTTTGGATACTTAAACCTTGTTTTATTAAAACTTGATTTGAGTGTTGAAAGTGTGTTGTTACATTGTCCTTAATATATAAATCCATTTTTATACTTAAATATTATTTTATTCAACCTGATTTAAGTGTTAAAATTATGTTGTTACGATGCTTGCATTGTATCGACCATTTTTATACATAAGTTTTTTTTTCTTAAAAATTTGATTTAAGTGTGTACATTTGTGTTCTATTGTTTTTCTTACAATAGCAAATACATTATATTTTCCACTTCCCAAACTTTATCTCCTAATATGTCATACGCTTATGATTCTCCTAGTTAGTTATATGCTTCTAATTCTCTTAGTCAGTTCTATGATTATGATTCTCTCATTCAATTCTATGATTCTAATTCTCCTACTCAATTTTTTGATTTTGATTCTCATAATCATTGATATGATTCTAATTCTCTTATCCAGTTTTATTATTTTGATTATCCTGATTAGTTCCATTATTCTAATTCTTTTCATACTCTTGAGCCTCATCCAACCATATTTCTTCTAAGGAACAATTAGTCACCTCATCAACATCGTCCTCCTTTGAATATCTGTATGAATTAAAATTCATGTAATGAAACATTAAATATGACTCCTAAGTTATGGTCCTCTCCTTTTCCATAGGACCCCCTTAATCATTCACCTAAATAGCATCTTCCTCCTTTGAAGATCCGTATGAATCAAAATTCCTCTAATCAAACATTAAATTTGACTCCTAAGTTGCAGTCCTCTCTTTTTTCACATGACCCCTTAATCAATCTCCTAAATGACATTCTTCCTCCTTTGAATATTCATGTGACTCAAAATCCCTCTAATCAAACATTAAATATGAATATTGGGACACGGTCCTCTCTTTTTTCACAGGACCCCCTTAATCATTCACCCAAACAATGTCTTCCTCCTCTGAATATTTGTGCAACTTAAAAAAATTCTAATCATTCATCTAATTCGACCCATGTGCCACGGTAATCTTATTTTCCACAATATCCTCGTCTTATAGATGCATCATGCCATCTTCTAAATAAACCAATACCAACCTTTCATAAAACCACATCTAATTCAAATCTTGAGACATCTAACTCAATGTCTAATTTGACTCAAGATTCATCTTCTTCTATTAACCCAAATCCAATCTCTCTTTAGCCCTCGATCCATTTCAGCCATGATTTATGTTATCATCCCAATATTCTAAAGACTTATGTTTGTGTCCATGTCGAATAATTCACAAGCAAAGATGTGCTAAGATATCTTTTTGAAACACTCTAAAATTCCTTTATGGGAGAAATAAGGTCAAACCTTCCTATCATCTCCATCATCAAACATCTTCTAAATATTCAACACTTCTTAGACCTCTTCCATCAAATCAACCTTCTATCATTGACCAACAACAACCCATACCGTTTGATTTCTTTTAGAATGAATAAGTGATTGGAGAATTCATGGGTCTATATGATGGCACTCTTATAGAGGATCACGAACAATGATTCTCTTTTGACCTCAATGCATTTGCATATTTCAGGTGTAGACACCTAAAATTAGCACTGCTAATTTCCGTGACCACACGCACTACCCCGAAAGCAACATTAAGTCACCTAATACTATACCACAACATTATTTAATATATTAAACATTTATCCTAAGAATAATTATCCCCCTACAATATTTACTCCATTCTACACCTGTAAAAATCAATTTATAACTCTGAAATCTTATCTTACCCCTCATAGAAACCACTTAACCACTCTAAATCTATCCAAACCATTTTAAAACCATCTAAGCCTAATTTATCAACACATACCAACCTCTACACATCATCCCTAACTTCCCCTTAACGATCTACCCTCATTAAAAACCCAAAAAAAATTGTTAGTTAAACTAAGGTTAATTATGCATTGTATTACCTTAGGTAATTAATAATTCATTAATGTAATTAGTTATTGATTTAATTTTTGAATGGTTATGATTTTATAACCATAATATTTGGATTATTATAATCTCATAGGTTTATTTTTTTCATTATTTGGAACAATCATTTATTTGTATTATTGTCAGATGTATTGTTGTACCTATGCAACTTAGTTATTTGTTTGTATCTGGCTATCTAATATCTATAAATATTGCAGCCTACACTATTGTATATGATTTTCTTGAGCATTAATAAAAAATTTAGGATTCTGCCCCTGTTCTACAATTTCATTTGGTACAAGAGCTAGTTGATCTGGACCTATGAGCAGAGAAGATTGGGGAGAGGTTGTAGAAGAAAGAAAATGTTTTTGGAGAAGATTATGCACTCTAGGAGAGCCTGTGTTTCCTCCAATAGCTTCCCAAAATGTCCCTACATCCCCAAAACCTCTTGCTTATTCTCCAAGTAAAAGTAAAGAATTTTTTTTTGCCTTGGTGCCCTTTGTACCAGGAAAATTTGCTTCCTGGAAGCCAATCAGTTTCAAAAATTAAATTTTGTTTTGCAGTAGATGAACTCTGCTAACTATGATTCTGACTGAGTTCCTCTTCCTTATATCGAGTTGGTTCCTCTGACCAAGTTGTTTGCAAAAGGATCCAGACCGTGTTACATTAGTGGTTTCATTATTGGATTGAGCCAACATTGGGCATGAAAACACCATGGCTGAGTCATTTTGATGAAAATAGAGCTCACACCATTTGTGGGCAAGACAACAGATTATTCTAACCGATTTGAGCTATTTTACATTGGACAAACCTACGCCGAGCATTCATACAAGCGAAGATCACACCCGCTGAGCCATTGATTAGGTGAGGTGATCCAAACAGAAGTTGAACCATGTTAAGTGGGGTGTCAAAGTGTAGGATTGTTTGCACCAAGTCAAGCTCCTCTCATGCATAGATCTAACAATTAGCAACCCTGCATTGATGTGTTTCGCCATATTTCAATGGTGAGAAAAGAAAAATCATTTACCCTGCAACACAGAACAAAACACAACATTTAACTTTGAAGTGGCTGTGTAGCTCCCATCATAGCCGAGTTGTACAAGATCTAAAGGAATAGCCATAAGTCTACGACTGATCCCATTTGGAAGGTTACTGTACACAAAGCAAAAAAAGGCATTGCAAATAACAAAATGGTGCAAAAAGAAGATAAATGAAGGCATATAAACAATAAACATGCAGATCCCCATTTCCTGAGAACCCTAATCCAACATCCACTAACTAGACACGTGGATCCTCCAGCCATGTCAACCTTTAAAAAGGTTAGTCCATTTTTTGAGAAGTCAAATAGAACTTTTTCCATTTCATAGTTCAAGCACTATCAACGATGTGTTGGTTGGTTGGAAAGCATTAGAACTAAGAGGTGTTAGGTTTGACCCACACCACACCCATTTTTTTAAAAACTATATTAATTTGGTAGAGAATTTAGGGCAGAAAACAAAAATTAGTGGAAAAACCCTCCTCTAAACTCTTTATCCAGCACTAAACCCTAGGCTATTTTTAGAGGAAAAAACCCTATTTTTGGGTAAATTTGTTTTTATCCTATTTCACGTATTTTTTTATTCTGAACACTTTTTGCTAAAGGAGGGGTGATCCAAAACTTCATTTAATAATTTTTTTGTAGTTTTTTTCTCAAAGAATCAGATTGAGCTCTGGAGGCTACCAGGGCCCTGAAAAACAAAAAAATCATGTCATTCATTTTTTTCATAATTTTAAATGTAATTGCATTTTTCAGTGTATTGTACTAATTTGTAGGCTGCCATATTTAACCACAAACCATTGTAACTGCTTAAAAATTGAAAGAGATTTGTACTCAAAAATATTAATTTTTTTGTTCTGAATCACTCACAAGATCTTTGGATCTCATTCGCACCGTTCGGTATAAACAGTTCCTCTAGGAAGCACTTACGGGTAAATTCATCATGACTACTATTGTACTTAACACCTAATATAGCTGCAACAATGTCATATGGGCATCGACCCTTCAAATCAATGGGGATTAATAAGGACACATTACACACAGTTTGAGCCCTCTCATTTGTCTGTGAATTACGTGACTTAAATTCAAACTGAGAAATTATCTGAGTATATAGAGAAGTTACGTACACGTATGAGGATATTTATTTGAGCCAGTGTCAATAATCACACAAACCCCTTTCTGTACTGTCTTGGTACCACATATTGGATTCTTTCACATATGTTAATGCCTCTTTCATGTACTGTCGAGTATATAGAAAGGGTGAGCTTCTTCCACGTACTGATGAGTATATCAGAATGGTGCATATATAGAAAGGTTTGATATATCAGATTGACGGTATATAGATTGGGAGACCATATACCTTAAGTGATAAGAGCCTTACCCTTTGTTATTTGATTTTGTAAAATGGGCACCAATGACCCCAAATTCTTTCTTCCAGATTCTCAACTTCTAAGAGGAAATAACTATACAACATGGAAGACAAAAATCAAGACACAACTTGAGTTTGAATATATTTGGAATGTTGTGGATGGTTTTGTAACCAAATTAGTGATTGATACAACACAACAGAGACAATTTGATAGATTCAATTAGAAGGTCAAGATGATAATCTTGTTTGGAATGTCTGATAACATGCAACCCCACATTCATAATGGAAATCATCCAAAGAAGCTTGGGATAAGTTGAGCACAGTGTATGAGGCTAAGAACAAGAATGTAATACTGAATTTTCAGAGTCAGTTACACACACTGAAGTTCAAACAAAATGAGAAAATAAAATATTTCTTAACAATATTTGTAGAATTAAGGGCTTCACTTATATCCCTAGGAGAAGAGGTCACTGATACAACTCTCATTCCCATTATTCTAAGAGAACTCACTCCTTCATACCAATTTTTTTTACAACACTCAACTTTTTCAGATCAAACATTTTCTTTTGACAAGTTAGTGAACCTACTACAACAAGAGGAAGAAATGTACAATAAATCTGATGAAGAGGAGGAGGCACTATCTTCTCATCAGAAATAGAAAGGAAAAGGAAAAGGTAAACCTAATTCCTATCAAAATTCCCAAATACATCATCAACATGGGGATAAATAGAATAAGAATAAGAATAAATGTCCTATCTAAAAAAGTGGACATGAGTTAAAATATTGTTGGTTCAATACCTATAAGAAAGGTTCATCAAGTAATTATGTACCTCAACACTAGATTTATCACAAGGGACATTCAAACTACAATCAAGGGTAGAAGAAGTGGATTTGGATAAGAAAACCCCATCAACAAGGAAATATAGCTGAGCAAGAAGAACATTTGGATAACAAAGACTTCTTGTACATTATTTGTTCCAGTGAACCATCGACGTAATCTAGTGACATTTGGTATGTTGATTTCGGAGCTACTCAACACATGACTGGCCACAGATAATGGTTTACCACAATGAGGGACACACCTTCGAAAAATCATGTTTTGTTGGGTGATGATTCTTCATACACAGTACACGGGATTGGGAACATTTCTCTACCACTTGATTCACACAATTGTAGATTATCAGATGTATTATATGTCCCTGGGTTGATAAATAATCTCCTCTCAGTCAGTCAACTCCTAGATAAAAATTTGAAAATTTATTTTGATACTCATTCCAGCAAGAAATTGTGTTTAATTCGAGACAAATCACGAGGCTCAAAAATAGTTGCAAAAGCCTTTAATGTGGAACACATGTTCCAGCTTGATTTTGTCCATAGAGATGATCAGGCACTTGTGGCTAAGAATTCTACCTTTGCACAGCTGTGGCATCAGAGACTTGGTCATAACAGTTTCAAGTATCTCAAAACACTTCGTTGGTAATACATGGTAAAAGGATTACCATCTCTCTAGAAGGATACAAATAAGTGTCCTCACTTCCTAGTAGGAAAACAACACAAAGCTTCATTATAAAAAATTACTTATCGAGATCATGGTAAGATTGATCTAGTTCATATCGATCTTTGTAGTCCAATACAATTAAGTCATTATGGATTTTAGTAATTCATGCTTTGTGTTGATGAATATTTGATGAAAATGTGGATATATTGTCTTCATAAGAAAAGTGAAGCTTTTGAAAATTTCAAGAAGTTCAAAGTGGTTGTTGAGAACAAAATTGGTCATCACATCATAACTCTCTTCTTAGATCGAGGGGGGGAGTTCACCAGTAATGAGTTTAAAGCCTACCTACAAGCTCACATAATTCGTCAAAAAATGCCTCCTCCACACACACCGCAACATAATGGTGTTTTTGAGAGAATAAATTATAATATCATAGAAATGGTGTGATGCATGATCGATGATTTTGGATTAATGAGGACATTTTAGGTAGAAGTAACAAAGACTATTGTATATTTGTTGAAAAAAGTTCCCACAGTTGCTCTTGACATAGTAATGCCACAAGAAGAATGGTCAAAGAGGAAGCCATTTGTTCCAAACCTCAGAGTATTCAGGTGCAAAGCAAGCATGCATATACCTAAGAAGAATAGAAAGAAGTTAGATATGAAATCACAAAAACTCATCTTCATTGGCTACAGTGAAGATACTCTTGGGTACAAATTGATGGGTCCAAAGATCAAAAAAGTCTACACTAGTAGAGATGTTGAGTTTTTTGAGAAGAAGGAAGAAGAGAATCATCCTCTGGACTCACCTGATGTATATTTTTCACCTGTTGTAAAAATAGAATTTGATGTTCCCGCAGATGATGAAAGTGATTATGGTGATGATTATATAGAACCACGACCCACGGGATCAGTTCAATGTATTCCAAAGTGGTATACAAACATGCTACAAGATAAAAAAATGGATGGTCCTCTAGATACATCCACCACTGGACCAAGGACTCGTAGTAAAGCACGAGAAGAAGTCAAAGTTTCTTTAATGAGTAGAGTTATTGAATATTATGAGCCCAATACAGTCCAGGAATCCCTACAGTTAAAATATTAGAAAGATGACATGGACGCTGAGTATCAATCAGTGATGAAAAACAACACCTAACAACTTATTGATCTTCCACCAGGGAAGAAACCCATTGGTTGTAGTTGGATATTCAAAAAAATTACAAATTAGATAGAACTATAGACAAGTATAAAGCAATACTGGTAGCAAAGGGGTATGCACAAGAAGAAGGCATAGACTATGAGGAGACATTTTTCTCCCACAGCTAAGATCAAAATGATTAGGATGACATTTACTCTAGCTGCACAGTTTGGTTGGAAAGTCCACCAGATGGACATAAAAAGTGCCTTTCTAAATGGATATTTACAAGAGGAAGTCTACGGGACTCAACCTGAGGGATATGTCATACTTGGTCAAGAAACAAAGGTATGCAGACTCAGGAAATATCTGTATGGCCTTAAATAGGCACCCTTGGCATGGTACATCCAAATAGATGAGCATCTCATACAACATGGATTTTTCAGAAATCCATATAATCCCAATCTCTACCTCAAAAATAAAGGGGGGAAGATTGTGATTGTTGTTGTCTATGTCGAAGATCTAGTCATCATTGGCAGTTTAATGAAGATGATCAATGCAATGAAGAAAGATCTTAACCAATTGTTCAACATGATAGATCTCGGACTGATGTGCTACTGTCTTGGATTGGAAGTATGGAAAAAATAGAATCACATATTTGTTTCTCAGTTGAAATATACAAAGAAAACACTCAAGAAATTTAGGATGATGGATTTCACACCTATTGCTACACCTATGAAGAACAGATTGTAGTTATCTTGTTCAGATCCATCTCTTGTGGTAAATTAAACTCTATATCAATAGTTGATTGGGAGTCTCATTTACTTGACCTACACTAGACCAGATATCAGATTTGTAGTGAGCTATCTATCTAGGTTCATACAGGAACCCAAATTTTTTCATTAGAAGGTAACAAGGTGAATCTTGAGATGTCTCAAGAGAACCATAGCTCTTGGTCTAGAATACAAAAAGAAAGACAACTTATTCTTGACTAGATATTCAGATTCATATCATGCAGGTAATATTGATGAAAAAAAATCCACTTCAGGTTTGCATTCCTTTTGCGATCTAGACCAATATCATGGGGAATCAAGAAAAAACACTTTTTTTCACGCTCTTCTACAAAAGTTGAGTATCACGTTACAGGTGAAGCTGTCTGCGAAGCGATATGTCTATGTCACATAATTGAAGGAATTGGAATACCACATGAAAAACTGACCACCTTGTATGTAGACAATGAAGTTGTTCTCAAACTTGTTTGTAATCAATTTTTTCATGAAAGAACAAATCACATTGAGGTATAGGTACATTTCATACGTGAGCATGTCTTGACACACAATATACATCTTTGATTTTTCCCAATAGCTGAACAACAAGAAAATATCTTCACAAAGTCACTTGCACATGAAAATTTTGAGTTGTTTAGAGAGTTCCTCTGTGCATCACTTGAGGAAATGCAAAATTAAGGGGGGTAATGTTAGGTAAACTAAGGTTAATTATGTATTATATTACCTTAGGTAATTAATAATTCATTAATGTAATTAGTTATTGATACAATTGTTTAATGGTTATGATTTTATAACCATAATATTTGGATTATTATAATCTCGTAGGTTTATTTGTTTCATTAGTTGGAACAATCATTTGTTTGTATTATTGTCAGATGTATTGTTGCACCTGTGCAACTTAATTATTTGTTTATATCCAACTGTCCAATATCTATAAATATTGCAGCATGCACTATTGTATATGGTTTTCTTGAACATTAATAAAAAAATTAGGCTTTCACCCATGTTCTACAATTTCATTTTTTAGAAGAGGTTTAACTACTTCCAAAATTCCTTCCTTGAAAAAAGTGGATCGTCAACGATTATAAATATCAAGTTTCTATACTCTCTCACGGATCTTTAGAATTCATTTTCTCATGCCTACACTTCATTTTTTGATTTTTCAGAGAATCCAAGACACTTTAGATATCATCAAGTGCTAGCAAAAATCTCCATCAATCATCCACATAACATTTTCATAGCTATTTTCATTATTCAAATCTCAGTAGACATGACAATCAATGCATCGACTTCAATCAACTCCATTGAAATATTTGAGGTATCTTTTAGATCTTTTTTCATCCAAAGGTACTCCTCTATTTTGTTTCGTAATTTATAATTCATCAAAATATTGAAAACATTCAAAAACATCATTTTCTTAGATTTTTGTCATTACTTTTAGTAAAATTATCTTTTTAACAGTAATCGCTAGCGATTATCTAAATCCCCAACAATCGGCCCAATCGCTAGTGATCCCTCTCAATATACATCTTTTTATCAGTTAATCTGTTTAAATATCATTTTTATCAATCTCTTTGCATTTAACATGTTGTTTCTAAGCATGGATTTCTATTAGATGGTTGTTCGTGGCCATTCACATCCAATCAAAAGCATTTATGACCTCCATATAGTCTAATAACCCTTCTTATAGGAATAATACAACATTATCCATGAAGTGACATTGTGTGTCATACGATTTTTTGTTGACGGAGAAGAAAATAAAGATCACTTTGAATTATTTCATGAGATCGAGCAAGAGATCGATGAATTTTAGTAATATTACTTTGAGTTCATTCATATTACATCTACCCTTGCTTGGGCCACTTTTGAAGCTCCATGGGACTTACCTTTCAACCTGGAATTATAGAGCTTATTGTCTTATATCCATATATCTTTTTCAATTATATAACTTTATCATTATCTTTATCAATTCACTTGATTGTTAAAAAGTAAGCTGACATCATCCAAGGAAGTCCCATTGGATTCCTAGAATTAGTCTTTTTCAAGCATCTCATTTACCCATTTGTATAATCTATTTTTATTTAGCGTATTTGATCTGCAAGTCCCTCTATCGACAAAAGGAAGAAAGGATATCCCATCCATCAAGTAACAACATCCATCATGCGGGTATCGGTAAACCCTGCCATCTTCTGAGATCCGTTATTTTTTTCATTTCACTTCATTAACTTAAATTTGGAAAGAAAAAAATATCTTAAACATTATGACACACCCAGTGGGACTCATATTCATTATTCTTTCATTTTACAAGTAATTAAATTTCATCTTTCGGTTCTTTTCTCTGCAATCGCTAATGATCCAGAATCATCAACGATATCTATGAATAGTCAGCGATCCCTGTGAATCATCAGCGATCCCTATGGATTATTTCTTATTGCTTAGTTGGTTGACCTCTAACATATATTTTGGATTTTTGCCTTCTCTTTTCATCTAACCCTTACACATTATTTCTCTAAGGGATTTTTCTTGTTGCGCTATTTTTATGCTAAAAAATCTTTAAAAGGGGGGGAGAACATTTTATAGGTGTATTTTCTTCCATTCTTTTTATTTTTAAGCATTGCATTTTTATTTTTTATTCTCATCAAAATCAATCATTATTTTTGGATTAAAAAGAACCTTTCATACTTTCTGATCGCATAGCTTAATTAGGGGATTAACACATTGCATTCACTTAATTCCCCTCACACACAACCAAACCACATCAAACAAAAATTTGCATCGAAACATTCCTACCCAGATGGACCGAATTGGATTTGATCACCACGAGGAGAATCTGACTCAGTGTTTTGGATAAGTATAGACAACTAGTTATCAGTATATTGGTTAAGCACCCAACACCCTTATCACTGCAGGACTGTGAAGTGAGGGGCTAGGCCCCGTACTGGCACCAAAACATATTTTTTCCTCACACGCCTTTGGGTATATCAAGGACTCTAGTCGTAAACATTCCTAAAACTATCCTTAGACAACCATTTCTGAGGACCTTATCAAGCATTTAACACATCTCTTTTTCCTTTTAAGTTAATCAAGATAATAAATAAAAATCCTCTATGTGATTCGCTTGTTGCTAGTAATCATCCAACTTAGATTTATTTTTCATTTATTAGGTGATTGTTTGCTTCTATGGTTCTTACAAGACAACAATCTCGTATCCAAAATTCAAAAAATATGGCCAAAAATTTTCATAGATCTATTGAAAATATCCAAAACACACATCAAAGATGCCTCACTTGTACTAGAAGAGTGAAGAGTTACTCTATGATCACCTGACCAGAAGATCACGAACAACCACATTCCCCTAGTAGTCAAAAGTCTTTGTCTGAAATACCTTATCCTTTTAGCCCCTGTTTCTTTAATAGTGGGGATGTCGTCTTCTCAAAAATAGTAGAAGCCAACCTTGTTACTCAATGAGTATCTCCCTACCCAGGGCATCCATATTCAACCATCTACACCTAAGCCATGACCTTATGTACCTGATCCCTCATGTGCTTACTCTCATCTCATCGATCTGAATCATGAACTTGTCATTCAACAGATACATCATTATCCTGTCAATAGTTGATCAAAAACATCTACGGTTGTGTCTTCAATCCCCATCAATTCTTTTAATATTAATGTAGTTACCTCACAAGATACCAGTAATCAACAATCCACATCCTCAACAGACCCCTCATCCATTTCTACCCCACCTCAGAACAATACTAACCCATCGTCATCCACATCGACTTCGTTAGTTTCTTCTACCATCCAAACTCTTCCCATGAGATCCATGGTTATCCCATCTAGTATAATTTAGCCTACCCCATAACAATAAGCCACATTCGTTGTTAAAATCATAGTTATATCCATCCCAACATCAGTCCAACTTATCAATACTAGCTCTATCTCTACCGCTCTTCCATCCTCTCAATAATCATCTGTTATCCCCACTTTTTCCCAATCTACACTGCAACAGTCCCAGGCTCTCATCCATACCTCAATTCCCTTTCAACATGTACCTCAACAATCCCAACCCCTGATCCATTCTTTTATTCCTTTCCAACATATTCCCCAACAATCACAACCTCTCATTCACACATCTATTCCCTTTTAACATGTGACACAAAAATCACAACCCCTCTTTAATATGTCCATGCACATCCAGTATCAAGATATTTAGCCTTCACATCCATTAGTTTTGAAATCAAATTATAATATCCCCATAAGAACTCCTCAAAAAAATATTCCCTTCGAGCAAAACATTCCCCATCAATATCCACCACGCCAAAAACCTAACCAACCATAGTATAATCATCATGGTTCATCCTCATCCACTACATAGCAACAACCACAAATAGACCCCTTACAAGCTTTGATGAACAGAATATCAAGTCTCAAATCCACTTCTATGAGTACCAAGAATACATTATCATATGAAAAAATATGTAATGAACCTATTCATTTTTCAGTGTCCTATAAATCCTATCCTCCTCATTGGGAGCTTCCTAAGTTCCATAAATTTTATAACAAGGAGGATCCTCAGCAACACATATGGGCCTTCTGTCATGCATGTTACCTTATAGCTCATGATAAATACTTGATGCTTAGTAAATTTCCCATGTCTCTAGTTGGACCTTCCCTGTAATGGTATAACAACATACCACAGTATTCACTCTTTTCATTTACTCAACTGGACCAACATTTCCTCAAACACTTTTCAATTAATATCACCCGTAAGATCACTATCATTGACTTATATGTGATCAAAAAATTTGAAGATGATTCCATTGTAGATTTCATCACCCATTGGAGGGGAATCATTAATCAATTATCATTTTCCCTCCCTCAAACTGAGCTAATCAAAGTATTCTCTCGATTTTGTGCCAAACACATCTCATCTACACTTTGAATTCAATCTTTTCAGATGTTTGAAGAAGCCTTTACAATGGCCCATAAAACTAGAACTTTGAGATCTCAAATAAGGTAGAGTCAAACTTATACTAAAGAAACCAAAATTCAAATTTTCATCAAAACCATCCTCTGGTCAATATAAGTCTAAATCATCAGCTCATGAAGTCATGAAATCTGCCTCAAAAGACACTCACCACTGATAACTATCGACCTCAACATAACTATACCCCCATTGCTGAATCATATAGTGTAGTCTTTGAAAAGTTATAGCCACTAATATGATCACTCTTCCACCCATCCATCCAATCGACACGTCTGTTTCAAAACCCTCTTTGTATAGAGACAAACGATTATTGCAAATACCATAGGGTTTAAGGTTGCGATAACATTGAATGACATTCATTACATAATATACTTTAAGAATTGATTGAAATGAGTAATTTACACCTATATAATCCTAATGCAACTCCAAATCAAAACCTTGATGTCTTTAAGAAACTATTTCTCAATCATTCTCCATTAACTAGTCAACCTCAAACCAATCACTTTCAATTTCATCATACCATAAACATAATTAGTGAGAAACCAATTTTAACATCTATAGTTTCTACTACAAATCCTACACCTGTACCTTCTTTTATAAGTGCCACTAATGTAAAAAATTTAGATATTGAATTAATAGCATCCACACAACCAATCATCAAAAAAAAACCTTCCGCATCTACTTCTCTCTTGTCTAGCCTGTCTACAAAATCTCTTCACAAAACGTCACAAAAATAACCTATCCTACAAATTATGAAGAGCTCATATGATCATTTATTATCTCAATATCGCACATGTAACCTTGAAAAATCTATCACACCTCCATCTAAAAAATTTACAATAATATCTCATGACCATCCTACTTCTTCACTCAGAAACCAACACCCCAACCTTCTATCCTAGGGCCACATCCTTCATCCAAATTACCAATCACCCCTACACAACTAAAATCATTCCTTAACACACTATCAAACAAATTATATCCCCACTTGTCAAATAAAATGAAACACCACTTCCTTCATTGTCTACCTCGAAAGGTTACTACGTATCAACTGTTAATATACTTCTTCAATAGTCGTTCATAACACTACCTCCCCTTAGGCTGTTTGACTCTCGAGGTTAGAATATATCTTGGTATAACTACAAAGCCTTCTGTGATTATCATCGCAAGTTAGGAAACTTTGTGGAAGATTGTAAATCTCTTCACGGTACCATTACAAATCTTGCATACAAATATCTTCACCCTGTTGATTTACAGAAACCAAGATGCCTCGTGAGACACACACAGCTACTACATATACATCATCATCTACATCAACTAAGAAGTTTCTAAGTGGGACCCCTTCTCATCAAATGTATGTAATTCGTATCATTACTCAATCTTGTACCCATGAACCTGACTCTTTGGAAAAATTAAGATCAAGGTTTTTGTTCCTCTTGACCCCAAATCATACCATAAAGTTCCACCCCATAAACCTGAGATTACCATTCTTGTTGCTTTTTATATATAACCCACTACTGCAATACATAAGGTTTTTATCAAACATCTACATCAATCGCCAGTCAAAATCTCCCTATATGATTTGATTCAAACATCACCCTCACATAAGAAATCTATGATTAAATCCCTCCAATCAGTAACAATGCTTTCAGATGACCTTGAACTCATCACCAACTTAGTAGGAACCCTTAGAACATCTACCGCTATTTCCTTTGACACTTCCAATATACCATCATTACTTCCTGAAGACCATGATCTTCCCCTTTTAATCACTATAAAAATCAATTCTGTCCTTATAAGAAGGGTCATGATTGACAATGGCATTGCAATCAATATTATATCATCATTCACCTTAGCCCAACTTTGATTACTGGACACCATTGTTTCCTAGAAACCAGTTGTATTATGTACCATTAATGATACCATCGCCCCTACATTGGGTATAGTCATCCTACCTCTTAAAATCAGTGTCAAAAACCTCCTTGAACTCTTCTATCTGGTAGAGGGAGATTTTAAGTATAACATACTATTAGGCTAACCGTGGATACATGTTATGTAATGTATTCCGTCAACTTTACATCGATGCCTTAAATACGAGTTTGACAGTAAAACCTTTATAGTACCCGCCGATCCTAACCCTTTTAGGTCCTATAATATGACATATCACCTGAATGATGTACTCATTCCCAAGTAAAACTTAGGATCCTCTGATGAGGCATCTACCAACTCATCCATCCCATCATCCAAAATTCCAGATGACTCTTCCTTCAGCAATGTCATGCAACAAAAGATGTTGGGGGAGTATCGCCTTCTTGTGCTCAGTTATCTCCCCACTCTAAATATCTATAGAAGACTAGATAAAAAATCTATGTATGAGCCTAATGTTGGAGACATTATCTACTATGGTCTTCCATAACTAAAAATGAATCTCATATATGGAGGGATTGATCTTCCCTCTTCACATCCCACTTATTAGCATCATGCCATGCCTTTCCTATTTGACTTCAATTCTTATACAACCAAGCCTTCAAACAAACATACCTTCACAATTTTTCCTAGAAAGGTTTCGGGCTTGGATGTTACGTATAAAGTATCCATGATATTATTGTTAAACATGCTCTCAAATCATATAAAAAATATGGATTAGGATACGAAGTTCCAATTTTTGGGTCATCTGCACCTGTCACATCCCCAACAACTGAAGAATTGGAACCATACTCCTCATCTGCACAAGATGACCCTATGGATACTGGCGATACCATTTCCATTCATCCTAAATATTTTTTAGTCAATACTATTATATTAGGTCCATTAACTTATTAAACCGATCATGATACTAAGACACTTCTACTCATCTAGACTAAAATAATTGAAGAGTATTCACCACGGGGGGTTCACTTAGTAAAAGTATGGTATAACACATTCGTTCAAAGGGTATTACAGAATACCCTTAATTATAGTTTTTACCTCTAATTATTCAATTGATAATACCCCCTCCTATTATATTATTAGAATGAAAATACCCCATATTTTTTCCATGTACCTTACTTACCCATTTTTCCATTACAATTTTATTTACCCCTTTTTATTTCTACCCTAATATATTAAAACTATTTTTAAAATATATTATATTTCTCACTCAATCTTTTTTAATATGAATTTCCTCTTGAAATATTGTTTGAATCCATTGAATACCTATTACAAATCATATTATATATGTTAATCTTTAATCATTTATCAATGGTTCTTAAAATAATTAAGATGCTGAAATAATATCACTTATGTTGAAAATCATACTCAATCCTAGTTTTCTACCATATTATTATTTATTGGTTAAGAATATCCTAATTGATATTTCTTTATTAAAAAAGAGATTATAATTTAACTTTATGGCCACACTCCTTTTGCAATTTTAAGGTATTTACTATTAAAAACTAGGGGTCAAATGTTTTAATTTTATATTAAAATTCAACCTCCCACCTCTCCTTTATCCCACCTCTCTAACCTACCCCTAATACCTAATTCAAAATATTAGTAGATTAAACCCTTTCACCCCCTCATTTTTATCAGTATATTGAATTTAATTTTATTAATTTTAATCACCTCAATATGAACCCACATGCTAGGATATTGCCTAGCTAATGAATGCCCCGTGGTATTCACCTACTATTAATGTTATTTAATGTCAAGATGATCAAGAAATTATTTCTAACATGGGGGAAGAGGATCATTTCCTCTATAAATCCCTACCACCTGATACATCATTACTCCTTAATGAATCCACTGTCGATATCAACATAGGAACCCCACAAGATCCTCACATAGTCAAGGTCGGTCAATCTTTAAATCCATAAGAATCAAATTATTTCAACACCTTTCTATCTAATTATATCCAAGCCTTTTATTTGTAATATAGTGATATGTCAGGTATCAATTGAAACATCATCGTACATAATATCATCACATATCCTAATGTTAAAATTGTCAAACAAAAGTTACAAAGAATGTACCCTCACATAGCTCTTCTTATCAAAAAAATTACAACACATACTCTCTGCTAACTTCACCATACCCATTGACTATCCATAATATTTTTCTAAAATTGTACCCGTAACCAATGCCTCATGAAAGTTGTGCATTTACACTAAATTTTGCAATCTTAACCTTGTTTTTCCTAAAGATGATTCTCCCCTTCTGAACATAGACCAACTTGTCAATCTAACAGCTGGCCATAGGATACTATATTTAATAGATGGTTTCAATGGTTATAATCAAATCCTTATTGCTACTGATGACAACATAAAAAATCCTTCATTACCCCTTTGGAAACCTTTTGCTACCACATAATTCCCTTCGGACTAAAAAATGTTGGAACCACTTACCAATGTACCAAGACATATATTTCATGATCTTATCCATAAGACCGTACAAGACTATGTTGATGACCTTTTAAGAAAATATAAACAACGTAAATATCATCTTGTTATCTTGGAATCAATATTTACACTTCTTATCTAATATTTCCTCCACCTTAACCCTGTTAAATATGTGTTCGTTATTCTCACTAACAAACTCTTAGGGTTTATCGTATCCATTCGGGGCATTGGAGTCGATCCTGCCAAAATCAAAGATATAATTGAAATGCCCCCTCCATAAAATATAAAAAAAATACGTAGTCTTCAAGGTAAGCTTTAGTCTATCTAATGATTCATAGCATAGCTCTTATATCGATGTTAACCTTTTCACCATCTCCTTCATAAATATGTTGACTTTAGATGGGAACTTAATTGTTAGAAATCCTTTGATGAGCTCAAACAATATCTCTTATCACCACTTATGCTCATACCTCCTCATGAAGGGGAGCCATTTTACATTTATATCTATGCCAAAAATCATGCCTTAGGTTCCATGCTCACTCATTAGGATGAATAGGGCCATGAGCAGGACGTTTATTACATAATTCATACTCTCCATGAATATGAAACATGTTACACAGAAGCTGAAAATTTATGATGTGCCTTATATTCACAACTTCTAAATTGCATCACTATTTTCTCAATCATAAGACTTATGTGTTTACCAGTTTTAACCCACTCAAAACTATGCATTCTAAACCATACCATATTTACTGTGTCACTTGGTGGATCATGTTCATGACTGAGTTTGATCCATAATTTATACCAAAAAAATATTTTTAGGGACAAGCTATCGCTGATCATCTTGTTGAGGTTCCTCTCCCAGAAAATAAACCACCTCACAAAAAATTTCCCGACAAGTCTATCAACACTATTGATGATCAAGAATTCACTCCTATCAAAATGACCCTCTTCCTCAATGGATCTAAATGCAAACAAGGGGGAGGGGCTGGTATCATCATTACACCTACCTGAGATACTCCTATCCCTTTATCATTCAAGAATAACTATGAATGTACTAATAACATAGCTGAGTATGAAGCTTTAATCATGGCACTTAAAAATGATATCATACTTTACGTTCAAATTTTAGACATCTATGGAGATTCTCAGCTCATTATCAATCAAATGAAAGGAATTTACCAATGCAATAATGAAATTTTACAAAAATATAAATCCATTGTTGAATTGCCTCTTAGTTAAAGACATCGATCATTATACTATCTAACCTTCATTCAACGATGATTAATGTTTTTGTGAACATAACAATATTGCTTCTTTAAGATAGTTTCATTGTGCGATCAACTCAAGGATCTACTGATAAATTAGAATTTATTTGTTGTTTTCCATAGGAATCTTGGAATCGACAACACTTTTCTTTCTAGCATATATCATGGTGCGACTGCAATGAGGGGTTGCTCACATGAGGAAATGGACACAATAGAAAAGATGTCAAGTACAGATATACAATCGAAAGATACTATGTCAAAATATGAATTGACCTCCTATGATTAGTAGTCCGTCGAAATGCATATACAGTTATTTCACTCTAACTTCAGTACAATGATATGTTATCAAAAATGGATATCATCTATTATTGTCGTTATTAGATGCCACCAATTGTCATTCAAACACGGGACATAAATCAATCATGGATCTATTTTCAATAAAGGACTTGAAATTGTTACGAATTGGCATTTTGATGGTGGAACACTCACAATTGTAGGACATAGACGATAAGTCCTTTTTTTTATCGATTTAGCTAACTCTTTAGGATCTACTATAATTCAACATTATTATGTGTTTCAATATGTTAAGAAATGTGTAAACTAATACAACCAACACTCAAATATTACTTACATCCCCAATTACAGCCTTACAAACATAATGATGAACTTACACACTTTATCACAATGGGGGGGGGGGGGGGTGAATTAATACTAATCAATTTACTTATTTAGAACAGACTTAATAATCATCAATATCCATTATCATATCTCACTGAATATTTAAACTAATTATGAAACACAAGATTTACGCTGGAAACATTTTTGGGACTTCAACTAAACCACGAAGAAATACTACATTAGATATAATGTACCAAATCACATTCATAAAATCACTTTCAGTATCTCTTACAAACGCATCACTGATAATGGCACTAACCCACTACAGACATCAATAACCATTGCTAAGAATATTTGTAGGCACAGTTCTACATCAAACTAGAGTTTTTCATCACCAATCCCCATCCGCTAAGCACCATGGACATTTAGCAAGAGACTACCAATACTCTTATCTTAGGAAGCACCAACCTCAATGTATGAAAATAGTTGACAATGGATGTCAAAATTAACAAAGATCTCTGTAACATCTAATATTCTCTATGAATGCTCTTTCAAACTAGCATTCGTACTCTTATAGGTACAATTCCATTTTCATTAGTTTATGAATCTTTAGCTAGTTCAAATTTTCTGAAGTTTGAATGATGTCCATCTCTCATTATACCTCTCCACTTATCACATTTCATATCTATTTAGGAATATTGACAAGACTGTTTATACACAGTTAGAATCATTAGATTGAAAAATTTTTATCTTCTGGGGCAATACCATCACATGGGTCAACTCATAATAAAAATGATAACACCAAATCAAAGAAGGATTAGCCAATATTCATAATCTTTTTTTATGATGCCAAAGTAGTGGAGAGGTTGGCCAACACTTATTATCTAATAATAAAGCCAAAACACAAGGGGTCAGCCCAAAACTTAGAATATTAATGTCAAAACAAAGGAGGGTCAACTAACATTATTCAATGATCATATTTTTATCCAATTTTTCCCCTCGGGAAAAAGTGATCAAACACGACCTTGCATAGGAGAAAATGGAGAGTTTGGTTTAGTCATGCGAACTCACATTCAATTTCAAAGATCAAGTTACAACCAAGCTCATCGCGGCTCTATTCATCACATATTTCAATTGGAAAAGTTCCCCCTCTGCGAAAAACCCCATAATCATTACATCCACTAACCTTTTTTACCAAATAGAGACATGTCATGGGGCATAGATGTGTAGTACATGTACAAATTTCTTCTTCCCTCCTTAAAATGGTCTATTAGGGTTTTGCACTCAACTCAAAATAAAATCAAGAATATTCATGGATGCATCTTGTCAAAAATAAATAGGTTGGTCTCTCAAAGGATAGTTATTCAAAATTCAAACGTGTATTATAAAAAATGTAAAACTAGACTGATCCCTCGAAGGATAGCTACCTGTTAAAAATCATAGACAGATCCCTCAAAGGATGACTATTTGTAAAAAGTAAAAGTCAAAAGTAAAAAATTATAGACCCTTCCCTTGAAGGATGGTTACCTTTGTAAAAAGGCTTCTCACATCGATAAACCTTCCAAAAAAAATGTCAAAAGCATCCTGGGAAATCTTCTCGTATCGATTAGATTTCCCATCAAAGAAAAATTCATGCATCGATCACTTTGTGTCAGAAAAATAAATGTATAGATGTGGCATCTCTTTATGAAACTGTTAAAAGGAGAACCCTATTCTCCCACATAATCTATGCATGTTAACCCCTCTTATTTCCTAGGAGGGTGAATCTTCTCACTTCATCTCTGTATCTAAGATCCCACATGTAACTACGTACCGATAGTTTTGTGTTAATACTTATTGTTAAGGCCAAAATTTCAAGTGCCTTCACCATCTTCATGCCCATCACGTATGTATCAAATATAGTATCAAAACAATAATTCTATTTTTATTCCTATTCAAGAGTTAGAATACATTTTGATACATTTTGATCACATCAAAGTCACAATAATCTCAATAAATCACCATCTAAGACATTCAAATCATATAAATTAGAGACATTTAGCATAATTATTGTTATCCAAAATTCACCCCTCAAGGTAATTTTGATAACATGCATCAAATTATTCAGTCCCGAGCAAGTAAGATTGATTCGAGGCCCAAAATCATGTTTTTTGGGGTCCCCTCGGCTTCTCTCTAACTCTCCCATCCAAGAAGAAATCCCAACGAGTTAGAAAAAATGGAAAAAATTCAAAAAATAAGGTTGCAGGACTGTTTTAAACCAGTTTGGGTCGTACTGAGGTTCGTCGTACCAGGCTTGGGGCCGAAAAAGCAAGAAAATTGGCTAAGTCAGACATTTTTGTCTTAGGCGGTCCGCAGGACAGTTGGGGCGTCGGGACGTGAGGGACGTGAAAAGCCAAAATGGCCGAAAGTAAGGAAAAAATGTCTAAGTCTTTTGTTTCACGTGGTTTGGGACATCCGGGCCAAAAGTACGCGTGGGACGCAAATCGGCCGGTTTGCCGAAAGACAATCCATTTCGGGTGGTTCGGAGATATTTGTCCTAGGCAGTCCGGGACAGTTGGGACAAAAGTATGCGAGGGATGTGAGGGGCGCGAAAAGGTGAAACGGCCGAAAGCAAGGAAAAAATTTCTAAGTCTTTTTTTTTTAGCGGTTTGGGACATCTGGGCCAAAAGTACGCGTGGGACGCGAATCGGCCGGTTTGCCGAAAGACAGTCTATTTCGGGCGGTTCGAAGATATTTGTCCCAGGTAGTCCGGGATAGTTGGGACAAAAGTACGCAAGGGGCGTGAAATGGTGAAAAGGATACAAAAGAGAAGAGGAGGCCCGTGGATGAATCAAATATCACCACGTGTCTTCACCATCGACCCAGCGGAGCGGGGAAAAGATTAGAATTTTTGGCAAAATGTTTTACCGAAAGTCCAAAGGGTGAGTTTTGGCCCGCTGCCCCAGCTACCGAATGGAAGCTCGTGGCCAATCAAGGCCTAACACGTGTCATCCAAGTGGCAAAGCAAGGGGAAAATTTAAAAAAATTTCCAAAATGCAAAAAAGAGGTAAAATTCAAAAAAATTTCCTGCCGATCCATTTTGGGCCTATTTTTGCCCTAAATCTTCAAATGGCCATAACTTCCGATCCAGAGCTCAGATTTTCACGTTCTTTATATCAATGGAAATCTGGTGAAATTCTCTACATGATTCCGGGGTCAATCTTGCATTTTGGTTCAGTTTGGAGAGAGAAAATCAAGAAATGTCTCTGGCATGTGGTAATGGCCAGAAATGACGTTTCAACAGCCAGTTTTAATGCAACATGGGTTGCATTCTTCTTCAGCATGGCAAAAAAATGTCAGGGCATGGGTCTGTAAGGACACCCATGCTATTTTAATGCATCTTCATTCAATGAGGAATGGCTCCCACGTTTTTTCATGTTTTCTCTCTCCTGCGCTCGACCCATGCATTGTAAAAAGCCAGATTTGGCTCATTTTTTGGGGGGAACATTTATTTGGATAGAAAGCTTCTTCTTTCACCTTCAACAAGTGATTTTTTAAAGTATCAGACCTCTTGATGGTTGTAACAGGTTTTCTACCTTTTGATGTTGTAATGCAAGGATTTTGACGGTGGAAATGACAATACAGGCTCTGTGATTAGTTTTCAATCCTTTGGTTGTGTTGTTTGCTTCATTTCAGACTTTCAATTACATCTTATCAGCTTTTGCATGATGTTTATGTTGCATTCCATGATCTGTGTCTATCTACATAACTAGAAGTGTTCACCACTCCTCCTTTGGTGTATCACCTATTAGTTTAGTTTCAATTTTTGCACTTTATATCTCTGTCTCCTTGGAATTTAGAGTAGGATTAGGATTCAAACCTCTGCAATTGTGCAAATAATAGATCTCATCAGAGGAGTTTGAGGAACCAGCCTCTAATCTGGAGATTCCTCTCTCATTTTACAAGTCCCACACTTGGAGAGAGGTTTCAATGTTGTGCAATCACACTGGATGCTAGAATGATCAAACTAGAAATCTGATCAACATCCAGGGGGTACTGCTGATTTGCACTAACAGTTTTGGCACACCTGGTGGGACTTAGAGGTCTTCACTTTTATTACAACAAGATTGATGTGCACTTGTTGTAAGTTCCAGCTCTGAAGGAGCTTTGAAATTGCACATCTGGCGACTCCAAAAGAGGCATAATCCGCTGGTTTCAGAAGTCCAAGCCTGGAAAATTTATGAGAAGAATACAGACCAGGTCAAGAACTAGGGAGGAAGGATTGTTTGTTCATCTACACCTATCTCCAGGAAGAGAAAGAAGGGGAAGAAGAGCTCAAATATCTCCATCTCCACCTAATAGAACCTTGTCAGCACCTCCACTTGGTAGGCCTTTCATCCAATCAACAAGGGTTCTCAGGCCAATCAGAATGGCACAACCACTGAATCCGTATGTCAATTTCATTGGCAGCAGCCCACTTTCTCTCAATGCACAACATCTAATCCCAGTTGCAGCATTGAAGAACATTCCATACTTCACTGGAGAAAATCAGACCACTCCTGGCGATCATTTCAAGGACATTGCTAATATTTGGGCAATCCATGAGATTAATGAGATGCAAGTTGCTGTCAAATTACTGGCGTCTTCATTCAAAGGGAAGGATTTGCAATGGTTCAGGAGCCTTGCTTCAAGTTTTATCCAAAATTGGAACCAGCTATGTATAGCCCTCCACGAGCAGTTTGGAGAGAAGGGAGATAACTTGTCCCTTTTGAAACAACTGACAACCATCAAGAGAGCTCCCAATGAGCAGCTGACCGACTTCAAATTTAGATTTCAAAGGACTTGGGAGAGGATTCCAGTGGCAGTAAGGCCAGCAGTAGAAGGTGCTTTTCTATATTACCTTAAAGCCTTAAATTATGATATTTCTATGTCGATTCAATCCATGGGAGGCACAACTATCCCTGTTGCTTATAGCATTGCCATTAGAGCTGAAAATTGTTTGATTCAAGCTAGAAATCTAGCTCCTAGGCCTCTAATGCCATTATATCCAAGTTTAGAAAGCCCAAGTACTAGTCAAGCGCTTGTCTTAGCTCCTATTCCCACTCCTAGAAATCATAATTCAAGTGAAGCTTCTACTTCATCTTCTAGTGCCTCAAACGGACTTCAAGAAGTCATGAAGCAATTGCAAAGTTTAGGAAATGAGCTGGTTACACTCAAGAGGCAACAAGCCCAAAGTTTTAGACCTTCTTATCAGTCTCAAGCTCAGCCTAACAGGCATCCATATCAGCCTCAAAGACCACCCAATCTAGCTGCAAATTAGAATCAAGCAAGGCCTCCTGCCAACAGACCATTTCAACCCGATAACCCTAATGTTGCATCCACATCTAGAGCTTTGGTACTGGTGCAAAATAACATGGCCCAAGAATATGATTGGTGTTTCCCATGCGGTTAGCCACATAACTAATCAATGTGCTTTAATGGTGCATTAAATCAGGCTCTTATGGTGCAAACCATTGGTGGGTTGCAAGAGTCCAGTCACGAAGAGGATCAGCAGCAAGAAGCACCTCAGCAAGGAACATCTCTAAACAAAACTACTCTTGTCAATTGGCAGGCTGAAGATTTCTATGGTATGAATCAAATACCCTCTCAAAGTGTTGTAGCCAACACAAGGTCAAAAAGGAGAAATTTGGGTGAAGGACAGTCATTGGCTCCAAGTAATCCACAACCTTCTACCACTCTATAAGCTTTTGGCAAACAAAATGTAGTCCCAAACATGCAAGGAGCACCCAAACCAGCTCCTAAACCAACTCAGATGTCATCCGTTGATGCCCATGTGCAAGGAATGAGTGCGTAAGATAAAGGACAATAGAGGGATGCTTCATCCCCATTCAACATCATTGATCAGATGAAGAAGACAAACGTAAACATATCAATGTGGGAATCACTATCCATCCCAGGCCAAAGATATTTGCTATAAGCTGCTATGAAGGACTGGCCAACTTCGAATCAGCAAGTCCAAATGAAAGATAAGGTGCTCACAAATGTTGCCCAGCCTGGAGGGAATCATGGAGGACAGCAAGGTAAAATGTTGAAGCCCCCTCCTTTTTATGTCTCATTAATCATTGGAAACCAATTGGTGCACAATTGCATGATTGATTCTAGGGCAAGTAGCTCAGTGATTCCCAAGCAAATAGCTGATCAACTAGGACTTCAATATGAAACCATATCCAAAGGGGTAGTGCAGTTGGATGGGACAACAGTAACAATAATTGGGGTGATTAGAAGCTTGAGTCCTACCTTGCATGCATGTCCAAATGTTGTTGTTTTAAAATATGTATTAGTTATAGACCTTCCAATACTCTTTGCCCTATGTTTGTCAAGAGATTTCACAGTCAAGATTGGAGGATATTTGTTTGCTGATTGGTCACACATGCTGTTCAGAACGAGGTATGGAACCAAAGCTACAATCAGGTCTGAACCTATTGCAAACTTCCACATTGAGCCCTACACTCCAAGTCAGATCAATGCCAACTGTTCGGCATTTGATCAAGAAGATCACCCAAGCACTGACGAAGCTGACACCAAGGTTGGAAGCATCCCGGATCTAATTCTTGATGAATGGGCAAACAAGGTGCATGATTTTGATCCTTATCAAGAAGTAGAAGAATCTGAGCTAGGAGTCTATTGCATACATGAAAAAGATCAGCCCATTCCTAGCATCACCAAGCCAGACCACAAGGATGAAAATGAGGTATGGCAGTTGTTTTTTGATGGATCAGGGAGTAGACAAGGTACGGGAGGTGGAGCCATATTGGTTTCACCTGAAGGAGTAAAGTACTATTTATCTTTTAGATTTTAGTTTGCATGCTCTAATAACACTGTTGAATATGAAGCCTTGGTGCAAGGGATGCATTGGGAAATAAAGAGAGGGATAAAGAACTTGCAAGTATTTGGTGACAGTGAATTGATTGTAAATCAGGTCAAAGGGAAGCATGTTGCAAAGAATGATCTACTCAAGTGCTATAAGAATAGGGTATGGGACCTCATTGAAGATTTTGAGGGATTTTTCATCAAATCAGTTCCTAAGAAAGAGAACCAAGCTGTTGACAGGCTTGCAGCAGTTGGGGCAGCCTTTGATATTGTGGAAAGCATTCAAAAGGACAAGGTACAACCAAACATCCATGTGATTGTGAGACCTTCAGTGCCGGATAACAATGTAAGTTGGCAAGTGTTTGAGAATGACCAGCAAATCATCCATTTCTTGCAAGAAGAAGCTGAGTTCTCAACTAAAAATTAGGGAAAATTGGAACAGCAGTATGGTGACCAATTGGTACAGCTGAGAACTAACAAGCTGCCCAAGGGACTTATCACTTTGGAGTCCATTTTCAATCCCAATGATCAGTTTAGGAAAGAGAAAGCAAACATTCAGGTCATCTTGGTGGAAGAGAACAAACCATTGCAAATTGGAAAGATGACAACTGAACAAGAAAGGTATGAGTTCATACAGCTATGTCAAGAGTTCCCTGATGTGTTTTCTTGGAGCTATGAAGATTTGAAAGGTTTCAATCCCAAGTTAGCTCAGCACACCATTGAGTTGGATCCAAATACTAAGCCCATCAGGCAGAAACAAAGGCCAGTCAATCCACACATAGAGCATCTCATGAGAAAAGAATTGAATAATTTGATTGAGTCAAGAATCATATTCCCAATCAAGCATTCTAGTTGGGTTGCCAACTTAGTTCTAGTAAAAAAGAAGAGTGGAGAGATCAGATTGTGTGTTGACTTCAGAGACTTGAATAGAGCATCTCTCCAGGACCATTACCCACTCCCTTCTATGGAGAAAATTTTGCAAGTTGTGGCTGGCTCCGAGAGGTTTTCACTACTTGATGGCTACTCAGGCTACAATCAAATTATGGTGAAAGATGAAGATCAGTTCAAGACAGCCTTCACAACCAAATGGGGAACTTATGCATACAGGAAAATGACATTTGGGCTGTCCAACACTGGAGCTACCTTCCAAAGAGCAATGGACATGGCGTTCAAAGGTTTGATCAACAACGTGGTGATGATATACCTTGATGATATCACTGTTTTTTCAAAAAATGCAGCAGACCACCTCTCTCATTTGAGACAAGTCTTCCAAAGGTGCAGGAGATTTGGAGTGTCTTTGAATCCTAAGAAGTGTATCTTCCTAGCACATGAAGGAAAGCTCCTTGGCCATATTGTCTCCAAAGAAGGATTAGCAATTGATCCAGAGAGGGTTGAAGCCATAAGAGCACTACCATTACCAAGCCACAAGAAGGCCCTTTAGAGTTTCTTGGGGAGAATAAACTTTGTTCGGAGGTTTGTCCCAGATTTTGCAGCCCTTGTCAAACCTATCACCAAAATGTTATAGAAAAGCATGACTTTCAAGTGAACAGCAGAAGGCAAGGATGGTTTTGAAGCAATCAAAGAAGCCATCTCCCAAGCACCAACTCTCATCAACCCGGAGTTCTCCAAGGATTTCATCCTCTATGCATTTGGAGGTAATGATACGATTTCTGCCATTTTGGTGCAGCAGAACAAGGAAAATGATGAGCAGCCAATTGCTTTCTTCAGCCAAAGCCTAGAGGACTATGAGGTGAGATATTTTTTTATTGAGAAGCATGTACTTGTAGTAATCATAAGCTTGAAGAAATTCAAGCATCTAGTCTCAAACAACAAAGTTCAGTTGTTGGTCTCTCATGCGAGAGTAAAGGAATTCCTCCTCAACAAGGATTTGAATGAGAAAAGAGTAGGATGGATCACTCGTGTCATGGAGTATGACATTGAGATCAAGGTCACCAAGCTGGTAAGAGGAAAAGGATTGTGTGAGCAGCTGATTCTGGGAAAGCAAAAAGGAGTATGCAATGAAGAAGAGGCTATTTTGAAAGTTCAAGAAATCCATGTGTAAGGTAGCACTCAAGAAGAGGATAATGTTGTCCCCACTCCTTGCTGGACCCAAGGTATAATGCATTTCCTAAGCACAGGCCTATGCCCTCTAGAGATGAACAAGACCCAAAGAAGACACTTCAGATTGCAAGCTGTCCCATATGCCATAGTAGACAGTGTTTTGTTCAAGAAAGATGTGAATGGGGTGCTGCTGAGATGCGTTGGAAAAAACCAGATTCATAGGGTATTGGAAGAGTTCCATGGTGGACCAGCTAGTGGTAATTTTTCACCAAGAGTGACAGCTCTAAAAATCATGAAGGCTGGTTATTATTGGCCCAAGATTTTAAGTGATTGCTTTGCGTGGATCAAAAGGTGCAAGCATTGTGCATTCTTCACAGGTAAAGAGAGACTTGCTGCCCTTCCATTACATCCAATTTTAGTTGACCAGACATTCATGCAATGGGGTTTGGACTTCATTGGAGTCATTAATCCCAATTCAAGCCAAGGGCATAAGTGGATTTTGACAGCCACAGACTATTTCACCAAGTGGACCGAAGCAGTGGCACTCAAGGAGGCAAGTGAATCCAATATCTTAGATTTCTATGAAGAGATAGTCACGAGGTTTGGTTTCCCCGCCACTGTCATATCGGACAATGCGTTGGAATTTCTTGGCACAAAGATCACTGAATGGGATGTCGAGAATTGTGTGTATCTCAGCACTTCATCGAATTATTACCCTCAAGGTAATGGCCAAGCCGAGTCTACGAACAAGAACCTACTAAGAATCATCAGGAGGAATCTGGATGAAAATCAAAGAACTTGGCACGCAAAGCTCAAATCAACCCTATGGGCTGATAGAATCACACCCAAGAGGTCTACAGGAAGATCTCCATACAAGCTTGTGTATGGGAAAGAAGCATTTCTACCTATATCACTTGAGTTACCAGCATTGGAACTCATGAATAAGTTGGAACTAGTTGAGTTTGAACCCATGGAGATTAGATATGCAGAATTAATGGAGCTCCAAGAAATTAGAGAGCATGCAGCCCAAGAAATAGAAAAGGATCAAGCCTTGATCAAGAAGACTTTTGATAGGAAAGCCAAGGCTAGAACCTTCCAAATTGGAGATCTAGTGTTGAAATGGGATGCAGATCGTGCAAAGCTGGGAAATCATTCCAAGTTTGATACCATATGGAGTGGCCCATACATGATCATTGAATGAAAATGTAACAATGCCTTCCAATTGGCTAATTTGGATGGTGAAGAATTACAGATTCCGGTCAATGGGATCTATCTTAAACGCTGCTACTAGAAAGATAGCTTCTCACCCTTGTAAATATTAATTTAGAATTTCCATTCCTCTAAGTGCTTATGCACATTGTACTGTTGTTAGAGTAGTTTTTATTTCCCTAAGTGCTTGTGCAAATTTTCTATTGCTTCTGGTATGTGCATGTCTGCAGTTCATCAAGCTCCTGGAAAAGAATTGCAGCCACAAGAGAGCCAGCTCAACAAATGTTTCAATGGCTCAGGGATACAAGCTTTCAAATTTCAGATCAGCTGAGAGATTATCAAACAGACTCCATGCCCAATGGATTGCTCCGAGCAGCTGGCCGTTCTTCATCTGGCGGGAAGATAACCCCGCTGAGTCGCCAAAATTGTTATCCAAAATTCACCCCTCAAGGTAATTTTGATAACATGCATCAAATTATTCAGTCCCGAGCAAGTAAGATTGATTCGAGGCCCAAAATCATGTTTTTTGGGGTTCCCTCGGCTTCTCTCTAACTCTCCCATCCAAGAAGAAATCCCAATGAGTTAGAAAAAATGGAAAAAATGCAAAAAATAAGGTTGCAGGACTGTTTTAAACCAGTTCGGGTCGTACTGAGGTTTGTCGTACCAGGCTTGGGGCCGAAAAAGCAAGAAAATCGGCTAAGTCGGACATTTTTGTCCCAGGCGGTCGGCGGGACAGTTGGGACGTTGGGACGCGAGGGACGTAAAAAGCCAAAATGGCCGAAAGCAAGGAAAAAATGTCTAAGTCTTTTGTTTCACACGGTTTGGGACATCCGGGCCAAAAGTACGCGTGGGACGCGAATCGGCCGGTTTGCCGAAAGACAATCCATTTCAGGTGGTTCGGAGATATTTGTCCCAGGCAGTCCGGGACAGTTGGGACAAAAGTACACGAGGGACGCGAGGGGCACGAAAAGGTGAAATGGCCGAAAGCAAGGAAAAAATGTCTAATTCTTTTGTTTCGCACGGTTTGGGACATCCGGGCCAAAAGTACGCGTGGGATGTGAATCGGCCGATTTGCCGAAAGACAGTCTATTTCGGGCGGTTCGGAGATATTTGTCCCAGGCAGTCCGGGACAGTTGGGACAAAAGTACACGAGGGATGCGAGGGGCGTGAAAAGGAAAAAAGGCAAAAAAAAGAGACGAGGAGGCCTGTGGACGAATCAAATATCACCACGTGTCTTCACCATCGACCCAGCGGAGCGGGGAAGAAATTAGAATTTTTGGCAAAATGTTTTGCCGAAAGTACAAAGGGCTAGTTTTGGCCCACTGCCCCCGCTACCGAATGGAAGCTTGTGGCCAATCAGGGCCTGACACATGTCATCCAAGTGGTGGAGCATGGGGAAAATTTAAAAAAATTTCCAAAATGCAAAAAAGAGGTAAAATTCAAATTTTTTTCCCGTCGATCCGTTTTGGGCCTGTTTTTTCCCTAAATCTTCAAATGGCCATAACTTCCGATCCAGAGCTCAGATTTTCATGTTCTTTATATCAATGGAAAGCTGGTGAAATTATCTACATGATTCCGGGGTCAATATTTCATTTTGGTTCAGTTTGGAGAGATAAAATCAAGAAACATCTCTGGCACGTGGTAATGGCCAGAAATGACATTTCAACAACCAGTTTTAATGCAACATGGGTTGCATTCTTCTTCAGCATGGCCAAAAAATGTCAGGGCATGGGTCTGTAAGGATGCCCATGCTATTTTAATGCATCTTCATTCAATGAGGAATGGCTCCCATGTTTTTTCATGTTTTCTCTCTCCTGCGCTCGACCCATGCATTGTAAAAAGCCAAATTTGGCTCATTTTTTGGGGGGAACATTTCTTTGGATAGCAAGCTTCTTCTTTCAACTTCAACAAGTGATTTTTGTAAGTATCATACCTCTTGATGGTTGTAACAGGTTTTCTACCTTTTGATGTTGTAATGCAAGGATTTTGACTGTGGAAATGACAATACAGGCTCTGTGATCAGTTTTCAATCCTTTGGTTGTGTTGTTTGCTGCATTTCAGACTTTCAATTACATCTTATCAGTTTGTACATGATGTTTATGTTGCATTCGGTGATCTGTGTCTATCTGCAAAACTAGAAGTGTTCACCACTCCTCCTTTGGTGTATCACCTATTAGTTTAGTTTCAATTTTTGCACTTTCTATCTCTGTCTCCTTGGAATTTAGAGTAGGATTAGGATTCAAATCTCTACAATTATGCAAATAACAGATCTGATCAGAGGAGTTTGAGGAACCAGCCTCTAACCTGGAGATTCCTCTCTCATTTTACAAGTCCCACACTTGGAGAGAGGTTTCAATGTTGTACAATCACACTGGATGCTAGAATGATCAAACTAGAAATCTGATCAACATCCAGGGGGTGCTGCTGATTTGCACTAACAATTATTAAAGAAACACATCATAAAAAACACATGAATCATAATCCAAAATATTCCATCATATATATATATATATATATATATATATATATATATATATATATATATATATATATATATATATATATATATATAATCATATAAAATTCTAAATAAATCATCGGGAGTCCACACACTTTGTATATCAAAATCTATGCATCAAGGTTTCATAAAAGAGTTGTATACATATCAAACTACAAATACATATAAGCTACTGAATAAACTAAAAACTAGCAAAAAAATCACTGCCACAAACGATTCTCCTCTAAGCAGCCTGACCACCAACACCATCAACACCATCAGTCCCCTCTGTACCGGTGTCACCACCATCGCCACTATATCCTTCGTTTGTTCCTCGAGGTGCCTAGCCCACACTCACCACACTAGCACCATGACCTACCCCCTACCAAGCTCAATGCTCCCCATACCTAATATTAGTGGGAAATTTATTTATCACCAAGTCCTCATAGTATGTCAACTCCTCTCAAACCAAATAATAATGGGAATATCTAACCATTCCTAGAGCACCCATCTGACTACTAGCCTAGGCTCAAGCTGCTAATTTTTCACCTGATACTGATGACCCTGTAATGTAGAGAACCTTTTCAGGGTCTCTCGGGGATGTATATATCCATCTTGATCAGTTGTGTCCTGTGTCAACTGCTACTTGAGGATGTCATGCTCGTTCCTTAAGCTATACTTAGCCACCACTAAAATGTCACACTCAACCCACAAACTATCACTCTCAGCCTCCACAGTGTACTTCTCAGCTGTCAATTATGTAACAATGGAATTTGGGGTTTCCCTGTCTCCATCCTCCTCCCCATCACTAAAATCAACTATCTTGTGTGCTTCCTCCACCCAAGCTCATACCCTGCTACCTCTCCAAACTATACCTACCCTCTCCCACTCTGCATAAGCATAAGTCCACCATGTTGTATAACCCGCAGTCACTCCAACATCATCAATCAACACCATGTAACAGTGCTAATACAAATCCATCGCTCTCTCCTCAAATAATAACAAAATGAATATCTGCCACTGCCTTGGGGGTATCTAAGTCTCCCTACCCTCATCTGTATAAGACAAGATCTCTAGGAACATCCTATATAAAACAAAACTATTACCTAATGTAACTTAATATAACCAACTCCCACTCTCCTCCTTTCCTCCCCTGGACCGAGAAGTCTTGCTGAGTAGAGTTTATCTCTATCCATGCCTTGGTCACACTGGAAAATCGATATATGGCCTCTACAATATGTATCCAACATATAATCATATAAGGATATCTCTATAATAAGCCTCACTCTACACTCCCCCAAGTCGTATTACACCTAAGAACTATCTAAAAAAACCAACAACATCCCGTATAATGTAAATACCTGCCCATGGAAGACCCTGAGGATGGGCCACCGAAATGTGCTCAAAATCCCAATATTGTAGTAGAAATGTGACATCAATCCCAAGCCTCTTATGGACACTCTAATCCCATAAATCCATGTAAGTTTGTGGTAGTAACATAGGGAACCATGCATAAATCATATGACACTCCATCATCTCTACTACTACACTAGTCATCATCCACAAAAACCTACTACCACTAGAATCATGAAAAGAAAAACATGAAATACCCATCATCATCATCGTCATCTTGAAAAAACCATACCTCTTGGCTGAATAGAGAATCTGGTAATAAAATACACCTATTGTGTACCTCATATCATCAACTTCCTCTCCATACAAACTCCTCATGACCTCCTCCCTCTGGGTATCATCAATATAATAAATACCCTCCCCCTGCACTAGAAATTTAGTGATCCTATGGGCATCCTCTATGGTGATCATGATCTCACTCATCAGTAACTAGAATGTACAGGTGGCCAGATCCCACCTCTCCATCAATGCCAACAACAGTCCCTGATGCCTATGAATGCGTCTATAATCATGCATCACTACAAACCCCACCTCCTCCACATGTGCCCAATCATTGTTTGACATATCCACCCATACCTTTTTTAAAATCATAAGGATCCTATCCTTGATAGTCAACTTCACATTTACCTACATTCACAAAGAACAAAAACATAAGTTAGAATCAATTTCAATCAAAAATATAATAAATTTTTTATTAAAAACATTGATCGCCAACCATTTACCCTAGATCACTAATCAATATACTTGAATCAATGGTGATTCATATGAATCACTAGTGATCTACCTAATTTCTAGAAATTCTGGTGATTCCAAACATAAGCCCTCCGTACGAGTGCCAAAAATAATTTTAAAAAAAACTAGCTAAAAATGAACAAAACAACACAATAAAGGGCCTACCTCTTCTTGTGTGGACCTCCTATGTCTACTTGATGATCCTCCTGATGTCATTTCTTTCAAATCACATTTTATCACTCAATTAAGCTCTCGAAACTCATAATAAAAAATCATACAAATGAACTATTCACAATTAAAAAGACTATTTATAGTCCCCAAATTTTTCATAGGAATCACCAACGATTCACCCTAATCATCGACGATCAGTATAAAATGCTAGTGATCCATAACATTTTATCCTAAACCACCCTGTTTCAAAACCAACATTTATTTTTCAAACAAAATTATTACATTTTTAATAAAATGTCTCGTTTTGAGACCCTAAATTCTTGAAAACATGTTATCTCTTAGAAGTGCACCCTTGTTGAGAGATGACAACAGGGGTTCTAAGCTTTCTTTATCTCTCACTTTCATAGATACAATGGAAACACCTCAGGTCTATGGGTATACCTATTATTGAGGTGAGTCTCCGGTATCAATGTCAGTTCCTTATTGATGTATCCTAAAATAATTTTTTGGGGTTTTAAGGGTAAAAGGATTGTTATAAATAAATTGAAATGGGGTGATCCACCAAATTGATTGAGGTCTTTGACTAAGTACAAGCACAATACAATTGAGAAAAAAATACAGATGCACAAACCAATGGGTTTTCAGCTTGATCCTAAGGAAAACAATTGTGTTTTGAGGGAATAAATCACAACAAAACAAAAACTAACATACCCACTAAGACTGTATAGAAAACACCAAATTTGTATCAAGGTAATATAATTAAATTAGGGAATTAACATTTACAAGATCTAATAAAAATATACACACCACTACAAATAATTGGAAAGGCAATAACTGGTTCTCATTCAAGGGAAAACTAGAAATTTTCTTTTCAACACTCCTATATCCAAAAATTCCTTCTTGTGCCTTGCTAATGCACACAATATATAGAAAAATAATTCATCCAACTCCTCCTAAAAATGAATTACAATCTATAATCACCCATGTATGCTAATTTTACCCCTTTATCATGAATAAATAAAGGAATAAAAATAGACATCTTCATTACAATGAGGCCTTTATAGCCTTAGTATAAATATAAACTTTAGTTAAAGTGCAGTTGACTGCTTTAATTATTAAATAAATATGGGTGAATATTTTGGCTAACTTTAGCCTTTGCTTGATGTGCAAGTATTCTTTTGCAAGTGCATGATACTTGTCTTTTTCTGCATGATGTTACACCTTTGTTCTGTTAGAAGCAAGGGAATACTGAGAGGGGGGTGAATCAGTATTTGACAATAAATTTTTTTTTCTCCAACATATTAATTTTTTTTTTCACACTTAACAATATGTTCAAATTTGAAAGTAAAATGAAAGTACACAAAAAAATAAAATCCACATAACACTAGATATACTGTGGTTCACCTAGTGTGGGCTACATCCACCAAAAGAGACTTCTTCGATCTACTGTCAAAATCTAGCCGAAAAAATAGTGTTTATAAAGTGTGAGCACCCACTCATAGAAGACACCAATCTCCAATCTGAACACCAATTCAGCCCTTTAATGCAAACACCACTGACTGTGCAATCTCTTATTCGAAGCACCAACTTCTGGAGACACCAATCCCCAATCCAAAGCACCTACTCCAGAAAATCTGCAATACAAATCAATGATAATTTCTACTTCTATATTGTCTCTCTCACATACTTATACTCACTTAAGAGATTTATAATATCAGCTCACATACATATCACACTCATGTAAAATTCTCTCTTTCTTGTTCTCCTCAAAATGTGCGCACAACACTTTCTTATATAGAAAGAAGGAGAGGAAAACCCACTTGTGGTTTCCCTAAAACCATGTGCCCATACCATGGGCCAATTTGCTCAAAATATTAAATATTTACCCCAAATAGTAATATTCTCTTACACATGTAAGATTAACTCCTCTTATGCATCATAGAATCTCTTACACGTCATAAAATATCATCAAATATTTTACACGTCATAAGCTGTCATAGAATCTCTTGCACGTCATAAGTTGTTATAGAATCTCTTACGCATCATAAGTTGCCATAGAATTTCTTAACGCGTCATAAAATCTCTTACACATCCCACCATGTGTCGTAAGATTCCTTGTTGATGTTGAATATTAAAATATTCAAATTTTGACATCACACTAATTTTGACATGGATAAATATTTAACAAACACTAATGTTGTAATTTTAAATATTAAAAAAATATTCAAACCTCAATATTTCCATCAACACTAATGTTGTATCTTTGACATCAATGAAAAATTACTCAACATGTTCCTCATCCACTTGCATTGATATTTTGTCTTTATCTCTGATTTGTCCTCTAGCAAAGACATGCAAAAATTTAATCTATGCAAGAATAATGTTTTAAACTCTAATACTTAGCAAAATAGATCCATCCCAATGTGGGGACCACCTGTTCATGTGCACATTCTAGAAATAATGTACTCCTTTCCTTTTTATGAGGTTCCTTTGGCATGATTAAGGTACTTTTGTAATTTTTAAGGTAAGAATATTCTTGACCTTAGGATATATTTCATTGGTTATGATGTGGGGGCTTTTGATTTACATGGCACATAATAATATAATAATTAAGGCCCCCTCCTTTGATTTAGCATTGGTGAATAATCTAAGGTCAAGCTTGAAATAATAATCATATTGATTCTTTACTTGAAACATCCATTCGGCCACCTTTTGGGATCATCATTGCACATATTATAATGTTGTCAGTTTTTTGCATAGTCTATGGCATAAATTATTGTTTGTCGAACCTTTTGATCATTTTATCACATACATGGTGAATACCTTAGAAAGTTCAATGGAATGATATTTTCCTTATTGGGACAAAATTCCCCTCCATATGATGGCTTGACCCTTCTTTTGATTGTCGGTGACACTGATTTGACTCTGAGTTTGCATAAAAATTAGTAACCTAATCTGAGCCATTGGTTATTTTTACCATTTAAATATCCCCCATCAATGTTCTAGAAACTATGGACATGGTGATTGAATAGGGTTATCATTTTTTTCCATTGATCATTGTACCTTTTTATCTCCACCGTTGATCTTTTGGTAGTTACGGTTTGAGTTGTTGATCATTTGATCCTGTACTGCTTCAATATGAATTGCTGATTTGTTAACCTTGGTTGGCATGGTGGTTTTTATTCTGATCCGTTCGATCTTGTTCTTAGCGATTTGTACCATTAATCTTGGTACCTTCGAATTTGGGGAGTTGATTTGGGGAGGAAAAAAAATGAACCTTAAACTCGATCATCTGCCATTACTGAAAATTGAGGGCGAAGCCCTAGCCACTTTTCCTCATGACCGCCATTATTTGCTTCCTCGAGATAGAAACTGAGAAATTTAGGTATCTATGTTACTCGGTAAGTACATATTTGGATTCACTACTGTCATTTTTTGCTCTGTTCAAGCTCGGTTTATTTGCAAGGAAGAACTCTGTTTGAAGTTTTTATAATTTTTATAACTTCTATTTTCTCTTTCTTGTTTGGAAGATTTTTTGCTTTGACTAAAAATGGCCATCATTTTCGAAAAAATTTGAGCTCATTTATTTTTTGGGTGCTTGATTTTCAACTCACTATGGTAACCATTTTTTATTATTTCAAACCTTTGAACCTCTGAGCGATATTTGTGGTTGTTTGTGAAAAGGGACCTCCATTTCTGAAGGATCTCAATTTTTTGTTGAAGTTAGGCCTTCTGGGTCGAGGGTTTTTTCAAAACTAGGAAAATGTCTTTCTTTTCTTTGTGGAGGTAATCCATCCTTTCATTTTGTGCTCTAGTGAATATGTATTGCGTGCTCCATGAATATATTACTGCATTCTTTCATTTTTCCCAAAATGGGTCACTATTTCAAATGGTAAAACTTAGTTTCCAACGCTAATACATTCTTGTGCCATTAGATAAACCTTTGAGCTCAAAAATTCTTCTATGATTCAAAAATATTGTAAGTTCTTTCTCCTTTTTACTACTAAGTTGACCTCCAGTGCCCTGTGTTGGCTAAAAATGAGGTTTAAATATTTGGTTTTATCTACTTCCATAGATTAGATTTGTACACAATTATTCCCTTTCTAATTTGATCTTTTGGTCATTATTCACTATCATTTCACAAGGGATTCATTTAGATCTGGTACTATTTGAGGATCTTGTCGTACATTTGTGTTTTGGGTTTGTAAAATTCAACATGAGTTCACCATATTTTGCAATAATGTTTTCTAGGCATTTCTCCTTTTATTCTAATGTGCCTCCATTAAAGAGGAAGTTCAAGCTTTCAAATTCTTTGTACAACTCATTGCTTCTAACCTATTAGAGATGATTTGTGGCTCTAAAAATATTTGGGTCATGTTATTTGCTCTACATTTCAGTTCGAACTAATATTGTTTGTGTTTTCCTGTGCCGTCATTTTAATTGAAATGGATTTCGTGGCTATAATCTTGCCAAAAACCCTGACTTATCTATCTCTTCGAACTTTTTTATATATATCACCATTATAATGAAAGACTTTGGTCATTTATTTTGATTTCGTAACTAGATGTAGTATGCCCTTGATAAGTCATTATCCCATTACAGTTTTTTCTCACTGTAAGTTGAATCTACTAAGACTTAGATTTACATCCTATTTTCCATTTGCGTATGGCCGCCATTAATATCTCTTCGAGATATGATTCTTTGCTTGTAAAATGGTCAATTTCAGTCCACATCCGCCATCTAGGTTTCATTGTTTTTTCTATACTGAAGAAGGCTTGAATTTGAGTCTCTGGTTTGTCCATCGTGAATTTGTGTGTGCTATGTCAAACTGGGTATTTCCATTATTCTTGAGTTTCAAGATCCATTCTCTTTGCCTCTCAGCTGTAATTCAAAACAACCTCTCATGTTTGTTTATAGAAGGAAATTTGTAAATTATTGCCATTATTTGTTGCTGAAACTTTATTTTTCTATTTACAAAGAAATCTTGCAAACTTTGTCTTTTCACTGTAGATGGTAACTTGACCGGGCTGCCTTTCTTGTAAGATTTTTCTCTGTAGATGAAAATTGAAACTCAAATCTCACTAAATTTCTTGCATTTGTAACTACTTTTTGTTCTTTATCTTGCATGATTGATGTATGATGTTTGGTTTCTTGAATATGATAGGTACTCTGATGAATGAGCTTTGTACAAGTTTGATTTTTCCATTTTTACATTGTATTACTGACATTTATACTCCCTTTCTTTCAATGTTGTAAATATCTCTACATTGTTAGCTCATGCTGCTACTCTAGAAATATCATGTTGATCAATTGATGAAAATTAAAAGATACAATATGTACTTTCCAAGTATGTGTACTTATTTTAATGTATACCTTTGTAGCCATTGACTACCCAGTCCATGATTGGTATCATGAACATGAATTGACCTCTTATTCCAAACTTACATTCATCTAATATTTGACTAGAGTATTTTAACTTCTTGTTATGAATTTCTTCTCAAGTATTGCTTCTGAATGATGCCCTCGTGTACTTCCTTCTCTGTGATGTTTCATAACTATATGTTCTTGCATAGTATGCTTCATGGTTCCATGAATAGATCATTATAAAGCTCAATTTAATTTCTTTGTATCTAATTGATAACTTGATGAGTTTAATCATTATAAAATGGAAACTAGATCATTCTATCATTTCCTGCAATTTTGTTCAAAAGTACTTGCTACTTCTGTATCTGTTCCCTGATGTATCTTATGCATGTTGATTTCAAGAAATGTATTTGCCTAAAGCTAATAGAACATGCATGCAGATATAACATTGAGCTCATAATTTGACACTATTCTTGATTCTCTTTCAGGTATACTATTGCAATGGAATGACACAGATAAGATACAGATAAAGGAGTTGAATATGGAATAGTAAATACCAAGAGGAAACCCCAAGGCAATGATGGGTTCCTTCTACATTCCCTTGATTTAGATTTATACACATGTATCTCTTATTTCAGTAGTTATAAGTTACATCCCATGGCTTGTGTGGTAAACATTAAATTTCCTCATGAATACATGATATTATTTTTGTAATTGAGTTGTGTACTTCTTTTTACTTTCAACTCTTATGATATGAAATGATTATACAATGAATTAAACAACTCAATAACATACTTAATAACACTTAATCATAGGAAATGATCAAATTGAAAATACCTGTAACTTAAAAATGAACTCTCAGCTATGCAAACAAGAACTATGTTTGATGTTTTTGATTCCAACTCCTTAGTTCTGCAACTATTTCCGCCTTTATCAAGGTTGTACTTTAGTTCTTCGGAGATTTTTTGCAACTTTGATGAAGGTGAAAATGGGATAACAACATACATGAGGTTTTACATTTTGCAACAACACACATAGCTTCATTTTGCTTTGTTGATCCACTTATTGTAACTTAAAACCTTTAAGAAACTATATGTCCTCCCCTTAGTTATGTTCATCTCATCAATTCCTTCCATCTGAAACGTAGTTTCAAGTTACCATTTTTGCATGAGTGAAAAAATGTCAACAAAACCACCAATCCCTTGCAACTTCAAGTCAATCTATGAGCTTTTCACAAGCAAGTCATATGTCTGTGGGACATGATCCCCTTAACTACCCTATCACTTGACTTTGTCATCTTTTCAACCTACCCTTACAAGTGATATATATATATATATATATATATAGGAAATGAACCCTTTGGTTCCCCTATCACTTGATTCCACGATAGCACCTATTGTTTCAATACCCTGTCTTGAGCTAACTTCCAATGAAACACATGTCAAACCTATCTAAAACAACTTGCCAAACTGGTGATCCTCACACTATGCTAAAATCACCCTCAATTTGAGGGGGGATCACCCATACAAAGTAAACCAATCTATCACAAATCATTTTTATCTATCACTTTTCCTACGCCAAACTACTCGATAAAGGGGCAAATATAGACATCTAAAATTAGCATCGCTAATTTCCCCGACCACACACACTATCTCGGAAACAACATCAAGTCACCTAATACTATACCAAAACATTATTTAATCTAGTAAGCATTTATCCTAAGTAGAATTATCCCCCCATAATATTTACTCCATCCTTTACCCGTAAAAATCACTTTACAGCCATGAAATCTTATCTTACCCAACCTATAAACCATTTAACCACTCTAAATCTACCCTAACCATTTTAAAACCATATAATCCTATTTTATCAACACATGCCAACTTTTACACCTCATCCCTAACTTCCCCTTATCCATATACCTTCATTAAAAACCCAAAAAAATTATTTGGAAGTGGTTTTAACTACTTCCTAAATGTTTTCCCTAAAACAAGCGGATCGTCATTGATTCTAACTAATCACCAACGATTATAAATAAAAAATTTATCTACTTTAATAGGGATATTCATAATTCCTTTTCTCGTGCCTACACTTCATTTTTAATTTTTTCAGAGAATCCAAGACATTTCGGAGATCATGAAGTGCTAGCATCAATCTCCAACAATCATCCACACAATGTTTTCATATCTATTTTCATTAGTCAACTCTCAGCAAACACGACAATCAAGATATAGTGACTTCAATCAAATCCATTAAAATATTTGAGGCATATTTTATCTATTTTCAGATCCAAAGGTACTCCTCTATTTTGTTTTGTCATTTACAATTGTGTGCATGTATACTTTGCTTAATGCTAAATCAAATGAAGCAAGAACTACCACCTAAAATAGTTCTACAATTTAGCTAAAACAAAGCATAAACACCATCATGATAAGAATTAAACAAGGGTTAGATGCTAGCATTCATCAATACAAACTTTGAAACTAACAATGCTAAATATCTAAACTCCTCTATTCTCTAACAACAAATAAATGAATGGACCTAAGTAAGCTCCATGGCTATCAAAATAGTTGTCCTTAATGCTCCAAGAACCTAGGAATGGGGGCTAATCAAAGTTGGGCTACAAGACCCTTTTGACACCTCCCATATGACCCAAGCACTTTAAGAAAGAGGCTTAACTCTTCAAGATGATGAACTCTCAAAAGGGCAAGGTGCAAGCTCTTAGTCTCTTTGCTATATGCTTTGCATTTGCTCTCTTAGAAAGTTTAGGTGTAAGTAAAAAGGTAGGTGGAGGGCTCTTTATATAGCCCAAAGGATAAAGGATTCAACACATTCTCATGAATATGGGATAAAGGTAAAACATGATTAGGAATGGATAAGGTTGCTTTATTAAAGGTAACCTTACTTTAGAAGGGTTTAATACATGTTTAGCAAGTCATGGGAGTTGGGGGGTATTTTAATTAATCAAAGGTGATTAATTAATAGGTAGGTGTAAGCTTATAGAAGCCAATTAGAGGAATATTGGTGTGATTTAGGCTATTAGAAGGGGATTAAATCAATTAAATATTGATTTATTGGTTAAATGGACGGGAAAGCTAATTAATTAATAATAATTAATTAGTCTAGGTAGAAGGGGTGATTTATTAACGGAAGGTCGTTAATTAGGGTATTTGTTGGATAGGCAACTTAATTAATTAGCTTAGTGTAATTAATTAATGGTGATATGAGGGAAAATGAGTGCCTTTGACGATATGTCGTTGATTTGCGAGAAAGGGGATAATTAGCACAATTTAAGTATTTAAATTGCTTGGGCATAATTATAGGTGTCTACATTTGCCCCTCTTTGGGGTGGCATAAGTGATGCCACTTCAAAGATAGTAGACAAAAGAGACTTTGAAGAGATGGAAGAAAAATTAGTAGGAGGGAGAGATGCCCCCTCGAGTGTCGATGGGGTGATAGAAGAACTCGATCGACGATCGAAAAAGGTGAGAAGTAGGCAGAAGAATGGGGACGAGGCAGGATGCCCCGAGGAGAGGGAGAATTAGGGGTGAAAGGGAAGTGGTGTAGAAGAAATATGGATGAGGGGAGAGAAGAGCTTAACCTCTAGCCGCTTATTTGTTTGGAACAAATTGGATGTCATCATATAGCCATAGGAACTACATCATCGGTCCTTATGAAAAATATAAGCATACGACAAAGGTAGAATGACATGAAAAGCCATACTATGAACAATTGTCCATTGCTGAAAATACCAACTCCACGCAACATACAATAATGCAATGCAATATGAGAAGGAAACAAGCTCATATAACAGGGAAAACAAGTACGAACGCACATATCTAACCCAACAACGGTCAAGACAGTTGTACAAATGTTTTGTTATCAGTGCTGAAGAGATCCACAAGTTCGTGATTGATGACAAGGGTTAAAAATGATGCCACAAGCAAGGATACATGCAAGGGGAAATGAAAATGGACACAGGGTCCATGAAAAGCATTTGTGCGAAACGAAACAGCACCAGGCAACCAAAAGTGGCCTCGAGTACAGACGAAGCAAGCAGCTAGCTTTTGTGAATGGTTGTGAATCCAGTGATCCGTGAGTCGTATTAATCGGGGAAGATGTGAGACAAACCAACAGGATATGGAGAAAATACCATGCGCAAGACACAAGTTTCAGCCGTAAGAAGCAAGTTACCATTGTGTAGGGTGTTTTACTTTTTAGGAATTTTTTGAAAGATTTTTGCCTTGTTTTTTTAGATTTTTTTGATATATATATATATATATATATATATATATATATATATATATATTGTTTTTGTTGTTTTCTCGAAACAATGTTCTATTATTTTTGTGTTTTTCTCGAAACAATGTTCTATTGTTTTTATGTTGTTGGAAACAATTTTCTATTGTTTTTGTGTTTGGTGAAACAATTTTCTATTGTTTTTATGTTTTCTCAAACAATTTTCTATTGTTTTTGTGTTCGGTGAAACAATTTTCTATTGTTTTTGTGTTTTGTGAAACAATTTTCTATTGTTTTTGTGTTTTGTGAAACAATTTTCTATTGTTTTTGTGTTTTCAACAGTTTTCCAAAGCTATGTGCAGGTAACCAAGAAAGCATGGATGCCCCCAGCGTTAGGTGGGGAATATACAAGGGCAGAAGCCATGCGCTTATGAACAAGAAGGTGAATTCGTTGAGTTTCCCCCAGCGTAAGATGGGAAATAACGAAAGACCACGTCCCTTACAGACGAATAGAAGAAGGGAAAGCCGGATCAAGGCTGGACTAGATGGTGTGCACAAGGAAAACTCAAAGGTAGAACTAGGTCCAGGACAAAGACAACTACCCTTCTGATACAGAATGCTTGTGAACAACGAATCCTCCCGAGGCATCGGAAACCGGTTTTCACCCAAGGACTTGTCCAAAGTGCCACAATTGCGTGGTTTTCACTAGTGGACGACCTGTTTTCTCTCTCTCTGTTTTTTTTTTTAATATATATTTTATTTTATTTTTATGACTTTCCTGTGCCATGTTTAGGCATAAAACCTCTTAAGATGCATGGAATTCATGGGCTCCCGGAGCTCATCACCATTGGGGTGAGCCAACTTGTATGCCCTTGTGCCATACTTGGCAACTATGACATAGGGTCCTAACCAGTGTGGTTCGAACTTCCCTTTCTTTTCTCGCTCTACTCTGGTGTTGAACTGGTTCTCCTTCATAACTAAATCACCCACCTCAAACTGGCGAGGGATGATTCTCTTGTTGTAGTTGCGGGAGATTCTGTGTTGATATACTTTCAGGTGATTAAGAGCGCGAATGCGCCTCTCATCCAGGAGCTCTAACTCAGCCAATCTTGCCACTCGGTAATCTTCATCCTTATTCAAATAGTCCCGAAGAGAAATTCGCAGGGATGGGATTTCAATCTCTAAAGGGATGATAGATTCTGTCCCGAACACGAGGGAATATGGCGTCACACCCGTAGGAGTGCGAATTGATGTTCGGTAGGCCCAGAGGGCTGGGTGGATTTGTAGGTGCCAGTTTCGACCAGTTTTGCTAACCATCTTCTCCATTATCCTTACCAAAGTCTTGTTTGTTGCCTCAGCTTGTCCATTACCCTGAGGGTAATATGGCATGGACCATTTCAATCTGATTTGGAACCGTTGGCAAAGACCTTTCACAGTTTTGTTCTTAAATGACTTCCCATTATCTGTGACAATGGCTGCAGGGATACCATATCGGCAAATAATGTGATTCATGATGAATTTAGAAATCTGTGCTCCTGTGACATAGGTTAAAGGGACAGCCTCCACCCATTTTGTGAAGTATTCTGTAGCTGTGATGATATGTGTATGACCATCAGATGAGGTAGGAGTAAGCTTCCCTATTAGATCAAGTCCCCACTTGGAGAATGGCCACGGGGTAGTGATTGGTTGCAATGGTTGCAATGGAGCATGGATGAAATTTCCATACTTTTGGCATAGCACACATTTTCTAACATAATTACAACAATCAGTTTCCATGGTGGGCCAATAGTAACCTACTCTTAACAGTTTCTTAGCCAAGACCATTCCATTTGTATGTGCTCCGCATACTCCTTCGTGTACTTCTTTAATTGCCTGGATTGACTCTGGCACATCCAGACAACGTAATAGATTCCCATCATAGCCACGACGATAAAGTGTACCTCCTAACAGGGTGTAACGGGCTATCTGGCGAATTAGGCTCTGCTTTTTAGAGCGGGAGATTTCGGGAGGGAATGTACTGTCCTTAAGATAGGTGAAAATGGGTTCATACCATGGTGAATGGGGACCAACAACCTTACAAGCCAAGCAAGATTCTGGCATGTCATACGCGGGCTGGCGTAGATTTTCTACGAAGAATGGCATATCATTGTTCCCTGGCGGAATACGAAGCATAGATCCCACCGTTGCCATAGCATCTACCGATCTATTCTACGCTCTTGGGATTTGCTCAAAGGTAATGCGCACAAAATACTCCTTCAGAGTTTCCACCAACTTCTTATAAGGTATGAGCTTGTCATCCTTAACTTTATACTCATCATTAACCTGTTTGATGATTAGCTGTGAATCACCTACAACCTTCACATGTTGAATATTCCACTTGATGGCTAGCTTCATCCCTGCAATGAGTGCTTCATATTCCGCAATGTTGTTTGTGCAAGGGAAGGCCAGGCGGAAAGCCTGTGGTATAGAATCACCTGAAGGAGTAATAAGGACCACTCCTGCACCTGAACCATGAAACGTAAAAGATCCATCAAAATGTATCTGCCATACGATAGATTCTTCAATGTAGAGCAAAGATGCATCTGGCAGATCCAGACTCAAAGGTTCTATGCTTTGCAAAGGTGCTTCCGCTAGCTGGTCAGCAAGTACTTGTCCTTTAATTGATTTTTGATGCACAAATTCTATATCAAACTCACTGAGTAGAATGATCCAATTAGCCATTCTACCTGTGAGGGCAGGTTTGGACAACAAATACTTGAGTGGGTCAACCTTGGATATGAGCTTGGTCTTAGTATTTAGCAGGTAATGGCGAAGTTTCTGAAAGGTAAAAACAACAGCCAAGCAAGCCTTCTCAATCTGAGTATAATTACATTCATAGGCGATGAGGGTGCGACTCAGATAGTACATTGCTTTCTCTTTATGGCTAAGGTCATATTGGGCGAGCAGTGCACCAATAGCATATTGCGTAGCGGAAATATAGAGCAAAAGTGGTTCTCCCGGAGTGGGAGGCATGAGGACAGGTGGATTAGCCAGGTACTGTTTAAGTGAAGCAAAGGCTTGTTGTTGCTCAGGTCCCCAAATGAAAGTGATGTCCTTCTTAAGCAAATGAGTGAATGAGTGACATTTATCTGCAAGCTGGGAGATAAAGCGGCGAATGGCTTGAATTTTCCCTTGCAAGCTACGCAGTTGCTTGATATTCTCAGGTGGAGGCATTTCTGTGATGGCAGATACTTAGCAGGGTCTACCTCAATACCTCGTCTTGACACAATGAAGCCTAATAGTTTCCCAGATAGCACACCAAAGACACACTTCTTTGGATTTAGCCTGACTTTGTATTCACGTAGGCGTTCAAAGATACGCCGCAAAATGATAGGATGTTCCTCTCTTGTTTTGGACTTTCCCAGGATGTCGTCTACATAGTCTTCCATGATGTCATGAATCATATCGTGAAATATTACTGTCATGGCCCGCTGATAAGTTGCTCCCGCATTCTTAAGGCCGAATGGCATCACCTGATAACAGAAGGTGCCCTAAGGAGTTATGAAAGTTGTTTTGTGTTGGTCTTCCTCAGCGATCTTAATTTGATTATAACCTGAAAAGCCATCCATAAGTGATAGCATTTCATACCCTGCGGTTGAGTCAACAATCATGTCAATGTTGGGCAACGGAAAGTCATCTTTAGGGCAAGCTTTATTGATGTCCCTAAAATCTGTGCAAATTCGGATACCAATAGGTTTCTTCTGGACAGGAACAATGTTCGATATCCATTCAGAATAATCAATTGGCCTGATGAATCCTGCTGCAAGCAACCTTTCCAACTCTTCTTTAACTAACAAGGCCACTCTTGGGTGCATCTTTTGAAGCTTCTGTTTGATAGGCTTAGCGTCTGCGTGCACAACCAAGTTATGCACGACCAAAGTTGGATCTAAGCTGGGCATGCCTTTGTAAGACCATGCGAACACATCAATAAACTCTTGCAGTAGCATAGTGAACGTCTTTTGTTCTCTGGCTGAGAGTGATGCTCCCAATTTTACTATCTTGGGATCTTCTTCAGTACCAATATTGACATCAATGGTTTCTTCAACTAACAATTTTGATAAATCCTCCATACGCGTGGGATCGGGAGGTAGGTTGAGATCTTCATCCAAGGATGTCTCTACGAGATTTTCATCCCTGGTGTGGTCACTTTGTTTGTCCTTTGATTTTCTTATTTGTTTGTCAGCCAATGCCTTAAAGAGGTTTTCACTGTGTGACTTGGACTTTGATTTTTTCTGAGGATTTTCTTTAGAACTCTTGCCCTCGCTTTTCTTTAAATTTTGCTGACCACGAAGTTCAGCCTCCTCGCCGAAGTAGGCGCAGGTGTCTAAGTCGATAAAGAAACCCTTCTTGTGATCTCCAATCAGAATTGTATCCCTTATGCCCATGAACTCTGCAATAGCCTCGTCATTCTCGAATAAATCTAGTGGCACGTGACGTTGTTGGTCCCATTCAACAAGGGAGGGGTATATAAGGTCAAGGGTTGGTTCATTGGGGGTGATGGTTAGGACAGCATTATTCATGAAAAGGTTCGTGGAGGCCAGATCCTCATATTGGCTACAACAGGAATCCGTATCGTTGTCTAGATAATCGGAGCTATCCTCATGCTCAGAACAAGTCGCATCTTGATCGTTGGGGTGTGCTCCATAAGGGCGAATCCCAATGCCATATCTTTCTGTTTTGAAATGTGGAAGAGGGACTGGTTCTCTTTGTCCTTGTTCATTCCTCCCACATCCTAGGCCTTTGTAGCCCATGGAGTACATCATTCTGCTAGATTTTTCATATTCTGGGGTTTGATAACAAGATGGCTGAGTGTCCTCAGGGACCAAAGTAGTAGGTGGATCAAGTAATTTTTCCTCAGCTAACAAGCCTCCAGGTAGGAACGACCCAATAGTATGTTCCTTTCTAGGTCTCTTGAAGCAGTAGTTGGGTCGACCTCTAGTCTTGGGCGACAAGGAGAGGTCTGAAACCAAGAGCACTTGTTGTACATTATACTCCCAAATCCATATTCCAGAATTTTCATCTCCCATGAATTAAATGGAGATGTTGAAGTAGATGCCCCATGAGTGCAAGAACGAAGAGAATTTGAATCTACTCGAGATTCCATGGCCTCAGAATGAAGAGGGACAGCTATATCTGTGGAGGGACATGCATATGTACCCTTTCGTGCAAAGCTATTAAGAGCTCTACAATGAGCAAAGGGCTCTGAGTCTCTTGGTATTGTTATTGTATGTCCCTCATGCTTCAGCTTGATGCATTGATGAAATGTTGATGGCACTGCTTGCATGGCATGGATCCATGGTCGGCCTAGAAGCATATTATATGGAAGTTCCAAGTCTAAGACGTGAAACTTTGTCTGATGGCAAGTGGGGCCCACCTCCATTGGCAGCGTAATGGTGCCTGCTGACTCTCTTTCCGCGTTGTCGTATGCGGTGATAGTGATGATATGGGACTCAAGATCTACCTCTGTATGTCCCAATTGTTTGACCAACTTAAGCGTGCAAATATTCAATCCTGATCCATTGTCCACAAGCACCCGTTTGATTTTCCTGCGGGTGACAACTACCTCAATGTATAAGGGAAGATTATGTGTAGGATTCTCAGTAGGGACCTCCCTATGGTTGAAAGTGAGATGCTCACTGGGTGCAATATTTGCCACCGCGGCTTGAAGGTATGCAGGATCAACTTCTAAAGGCACTCCCGACCCCTGAAGAGTTTGATACAAAATTTCCTTATGCACATTAGATATCTTGAGAAGATCTAAGATTGAGATCTTAGCAGGTGTCTTCTCAAGTTGTTCTAAAAGGTTATATTTACCAGTTTACGGGGTCAACAGAGAGGGTTCTGGAATCACGAGGCGGGCACGCCTTGTTACCGCAGCGCAGTCCTTTCCCTTGATTCGGATGGTATTGACACGGTCAGTAGGGGAGCGAATGCATCCGATAAGTGAATCGTAATGATTGTTATCTCTCTTGGTATATAAGTAATTTGTGGCTGTATAGGTTTGGGATGACTCTCCCCAATCCGGTTTTGCCTTTTCTGACTTATCATGCTTGGGGAATGGTTCCTTATAAATCCCCATTTTCTCATTAGGTGTTTGCATGTGGCTAGGGTTATCCACCTCTATCTCCCTGTTGTCAATGAGGTCTTGAATATAGTGGTGAAGTCACAAACATTTGTCTGTTTTATGACCTTTAACGCGATGCATTTCACAGTATTCATGCTCCTTATACCATGAAGGTTTAGGAGTGTTGTCATCAAACGGTTGTGTTGTAGGATAGGTCATCATGTGGGCCGCATCCAACTGTTTTAGTATGACAGACAACGGTTCATTGAGGGAGGTGAATGTTCATCGCTTTGGTGGTGGTTGAATTGGGCCCTTGGTTAGTTTAAAAGGTTGACTGGTTTGGACCGTTTGGACACGTTTGGAATCAGTGATTCCGTCTCCCACCACGTTTTTGTTTTTGTTAAAGATCTTCGGCTTTTCAATGGGTTTGACACTTTGGTTGTCTTTAGATTGGGTTTTGAGGGTGCCTTTGGCAATGAGAGCCTTTTCTATTTGAATCCCTTTCTCGATAACCTCCTCAAAGGTGCGGACACAATGCATTTGGAGGTGGAAAGCTATATCTGGGTTGAGATTAGGGACGAAAATACTGACTAGCTGCTTCTCAGGGAAAGCGCAAGGGAAGCGACTAGCTATCCCTCTCCATCGTTGGAGGAAGCTGGCAAAGGTCTCATTTGGGTGTTGTTTTGTGCTGCACAAGTCTGCCATGGTGACGTCACTCTCTATGTTATATGAGAAATGACGCACGAATCTTTCCGCCAATTCTGGCTAGGTGAAAATTGATCCTCGTGGCAAGCGCGTAAACCATTCTAATGCTTGACCTCCGAGACTCTTAGGAAAAAGTCTGATGAGGTAATTATCACTATAAGACACCTCTTGACATGCCATGTAGAAATCTTTAACATGATCCCTTGGGTCTCCCTTTCCTTTGTATTTGTCAAATTTTGGCATATCAAATTTCTTTGGAAAGGGTTGAAGGGTCATTGTCTTATCAAAAGGATAGGGGCATAGTTCTTCGTATTGGTATTTCCTAATACTCCCTATATTGCTTTCTTGTATGCTCGCAAGCGTTGCTTTCATAGATTGTACTTCTTGTGCGAGCAATTGTTCTTTAGTGGGAGAAACGGGGATGTGTACATGATGATACCTTGTGTCTTCTTCTCCTTGGTTTTCTCGATGGAGTTCGTGGATCCTAAACTCAGGCTTTGACTTTTGAAAATTCTTGTTTGTGTCTTTCTGTACTTGGAAAGTAAGCAAAGCTAGTTGTCAGCTTAAGTTACTGAGTTGTTGTTGCATTGTGACTTGGTTTGTGTCTTCTTCTTCTAAAGGTTCCTCCTCTTCGTATTGTGGAGGTTCTTCCCCTGTCTCATGTTCTATCTTGTTTCTTCGTGGCACTTTGATGAGGGGTATTCTATGCCCTACCACTTTATCATTTTCTACATAAGAAGTGGAAGCATGTCCGCCTATTAAAATATCTTCCATATTGATAAGGGGGTGTTCCTCCTTAGTGGTGTCATTTGTTTGTAGTATTGGTTCCTTCTCAATGGGCAATTTGGCCCCTAATTCCATGACCCGTGCCAAAACTCTATCTTTGTTTCTAAGGAGAAACTCATCTAGTAGAGTGGGGTCAAAATCAAAGTTTGCGTGTGGTGATTCTAATTCATTTCCACTATGATCGACCATCTCTTCTGTTTCCTTTTCTGCAGAAAATAGTGGTCCTAGATCATGTCCGATAAATGGGTTTGACCCTTGTCTGTTAGAGGTTTCCCAAGCTTGCGCCTGTTGTTCCTCATATGTTTGTTTCTTTAACCCTAGACACGTCTTAGGAGCCATGTTTTCGTGATAAGTTTCACTAAGGTAAGTTGTAGATTTGTTCAAAATTCAATGACTACCCCTAAGTGAAACACAAGATGTACGTGTTAAGAGTAAATTAACAGTGTGAGAATACCAATGTGATAGAATGATAAAGTCACCAATGAAACAATCGTTTGGTATCAAAACTTAATCAAATGAAGTATCTCCTAGATTACGTTTAAAAGTAATTTACGACGCCAGATGATTAACAAGATGTGTCCACTTATGCCAAGTTCAAAGGAATGAACAAAACGTAAGTAAATACATGAAGTTAAATGCGATCTCCCAATCAAGATATACGATGAGCAAGCTCAAGTCTGATTAAGACCTATATCTCAAAAAGTGTCAATTACGATTTGCGAATGACACAACAATATCACCAAGATATGTTAACCCACTTTGCAAGAAAGTGGAGTATTGATATCGAGGTGTTATTGATATGACACGCACAATGGTAGTTCCTAACACCTTTTGAAATCGAGGTAATAATAAAACTGAACAAAAAAAGCTCAAAGTATAGCTAGGAATAGTTAAGAATGTGTGCAGCGTAACCGTACAATATAGGTATTTATGTCGAGTTTACAAGAAACAAGACGTAAATATCGAAATTGTAATGATACGAGACAAACAAACTAACTCCTCTATGGAAGTCCGCAGTGATGAACCATGCCTAACTACAATGACGATCTTGACGTGGGTATCAAGATCACAATGGCTACCAAATGACGTGAAAACGCCTCCACTCACTTTAGACGTTTAACTAACCCAGTCGCAAACATGGATGGGTGTAAACGGACATAAAAGTGAGAGAAACAGTCGAATGGCAACACAAAGGTAATCACACCTCTTTTGATCAACAAAGTGTCAAAAGAATATGAAGGAAATAAATCAAGAAAAAATGACAAAAAATGCTAGTCTTACTTCGGCAGAGTTTCGCCTCGCCCTAAGGCAAGTAAAAACTAGGCGAAAGTAATACGTCACACGTTTCTCAAAAAAAAGGTTCACAACTCAACACTGTTTTAAAGTGGTCAAAGTGGGCTCCTGGCCAAAGTATATTCTCCTAGGTGGTTCTCTCGTCCTAGGTGTTACAAAGTTGCCACGAGCGAGCGCGATTTACCCAAAAAGTCGCACTGACTAGTTTGGGAGTATCTCGGCTTTACTTTACCCCCTTCAAGAACAGTAGGCAACTAGTGCGTCTACGTGTACTATCACTGGGGTCGCCACAACGGACAACCTGTAACTCTATCTCACAAAGGAATCACTAGTCAAGTAGGTAGTGCGGAGCACTTCCCGTTTCGTCCACAAGGTTCCCTCATGCGTGGACTACTTTGAGGTTCCTGGAACCACCCCCATTGTTGTAGCTTAAGGCGTTATGCCAAAGGGGTTATGTTCCAGTTGAGCGGAGAGGGACGTACCCTTTTCCGAAACCTGCAATACAGTGTTTTGAATATGTTGTTCTTTTTATCTTGTTTAATTAGGTGTGGTTTGCTTGAACACCTTTTGGCAACCTGTATAACAACTATATTAGTAGTTTTTGATTTCGTTTTGATTCCTCCTTTCTTTGACAAGCATTTTTAGGTCCTGCACTCAAGCGTTAGTAGTTCTCCAAGAAAATCACTTTATTTAAAAGAGGATTAAAAGTTGCTTTTGATTCTCAAGATCATCCAAGGATGCAAGAGAAGAGCATACACAACAAATAATCCAACTAAAAAGTAAATAAAATCTTTTCAATCAATGAACCATACAAATTTTTTGATAAATGTTCATTCCCTTAAACCAAAAGTGAAAGATGAAGTTTCCAATTTACCAAATGTTATAAAATGAAGACTAAAGTTGCTTTTGATTCTCAAGATCACCCTAAGGTGCAAGAGAAGAGCATACACAAACTTTAGCCCAACTATATAGAAATGGAAAACTTTAAATCAAAGGACCGTTGAAAAATGCTTTGTAAAAGGTTCATTCCCTTAAGCAAAATGAATAATTAAATTTCCAAGTTTAATCCCAATGTTAAAAAGATATAGATCAAAAAAATTTTTGATTCTCAAGATCACCAAAAGGTGCAAGAGAAGATCATACACACGCTTTGATCTAAATCGAGTAAGCATGGAAATACAACATTCATCAAAACATTAGACATGTTAGAAAATGACCAGTTTTAAAATAACAGAAAAACCTACAACTTCTGTAATTTTAAATCCCGAATTTAGGCTTTCATTGCTTAGTTAACTTCAATACCTTTCCAACGCAAAAAAAATGGAGTCATTTCGAGGTCGGGAGCAAAAGTTATGGCCTTCGGAAGATGGGTTACGCATATGCTCTTATGCTCATGGGTATGCACTTGACATGCACTTAAAAAATGTCAAAAAAAACGTCCCTTAATATGCAAAATGGGCAAATTTTCCAACCAAGATTCAATTTTGACAACAACCCATCACATTAATATATGAATAGAAGACTCAACGCTATCAAACATTAACATACATGCTCAAGAATTTAAGATTTTCAAGAAATTGACAAAACTAGCATGTAGAATGATGAAAAAGTAAGCTCTAAAAATGAAAACATGATGAAATCTTGAAATTTTCTCACCAACATTAAATTTTGACAGCAACCCCACCACATTAATATGTAAATATAAGACTCAGCACTATCAAACACTAACCATACATGCTCAAGAATTGAAAATTTTCAAGAAATTGACAAAACTAGCATGTAAAATGTTGAAAAAGTAAGCTTAAAAAATGAAAACATGATGAAATCTTGAAATTTTCTCACCAAGATTAAATTTTGACAGCAACCCACCACATTAATATGTAAATAGAAGACTCAGCACTATCAAACACTAACCTACATGCTCAAGAATTTAAAATCTTCAAGAAATTGACAAAACTAGCATGTAGAATGTTGAAAAAGTAAGCTCTAAAAATGAAAACATGGAGAAATCTTGAAATTTTCCCCTCAATTCCAAATTTGACAGCACTTCACCTCCTTCATACCTACAAGGAAGACCCAACACATGCAAACTCAACAAAACATGTTAAAAAAAAACAAGTTAGATCAACATGTGTAAAAGAGGGTTAGTAACCAAAAATAAAACTTAACTACAAAAACTTGAAATTAAGTGCAAAGGACAATGGAGTAACTCCCACCGGGCGTGCCAAATGTGGGCATGTATACTTTGCTTAATGCTAAATCAAATGAAGCAAAAACTACCACCTAAATAGTTTCTACAATTTAGCTAAAACAAAGCATAAACACCATCATGATAAGAATTAAACAAGGGTTAGATGCTAGCATTCATCAATACAAACTTTGAAACTAACAATGCTAAATATCTAAACTCCTCTATTCTCTAACAACAAATAAATGAATGGACCTAAGTAAGCTCCATGGCTATCAAAATAGTTGTCCTTAATGCTCCAAGAACCTAGGAATGGGGGCTAATCAAAGTTGGGCTACAAGACCCTTTTGACACCTCCCATATGACCCAAGCACTTTAAGAAAGAGGCTTAACTCTTCAAGATGATGAACTCTCAAAAGGGCAAGGTGCAAGCTCTTAGTCTCTTTGCTATATGCTTTGCATTTGCTCTCTTAGAAAGTTTAGGTGTAAGTAAAAAGGTAGGTGGAGGGCTCTTTATATAGCCCAAAGGATAAAGGATTCAACACATTCTCATGAATATGGGATAAAGGTAAAACATGATTAGGAATGGATAAGGTTGCTTTATTAAAGGTAACCTTACTTTAGAAGGGTTTAATACATGTTTAGCAAGTCATGGGAGTTGGGGGGTATTTTAATTAATCAAAGGTGATTAATTAATAGGTAGGTGTAAGCTTATAGAAGCCAATTAGAGGAATATTGGTGTGATTTAGGCTATTAGAAGGGGATTAAATCAATTAAATATTGATTTATTGGTTAAATGGACGGGAAAGCTAATTAATTAATAATAATTAATTAGTCTAGGTAGAAGGGGTGATTTATTAACGGAAGGTCGTTAATTAGGGTATTTGTTGGATAGGCAACTTAATTAATTAGCTTAGTGTAATTAATTAATGGTGATATGAGGGAAAATGAGTGCCTTTGACGATATGTCGTTGATTTGCGAGAAAGGGGATAATTAGCACAATTTAAGTATTTAAATTGCTTGGGCATAATTATAGGTGTCTACAACAATTCATCAAAATATTGAAAACAATCAAAAACATCATTTTCTTGTATATTTTCATCTTTTTTAGAAAATAAATGCCATTTTAATAGTAATCGCTAGTGATTACTTGAATTACCAGTGATCATCCTAATCACCGGTGATCCCTATCAAAAATACATTTTTTTAATCATTTTATCAGTTTAAATATCATTTTTATCAATCTCTTTGTGTTTAACATGTTGTTTCCAAGCATGGCTCTCTGTTAGATAGCAATTCCTGGTCGTTCACATCCGATCACAAGCATTTATGACATCCTTATTGTCCAACAACCCTTCTTTTAGGAATTATACAACATTCTCCATGAACTAACATTGTGTGCCATATGATTTTACATTAGCGAAGAAGAAATTGAAGATAAGTTTGAATTATTTCATGATATCGAGCAAAAAACTAAGGACTTTTGGTAGGATTACTTTGATTTCATTTATATTACAATCATCCACACAACGTTTTCATATCTATTTTCATTATTCAACTCCCAATAGACACAACAATCAAGATAGTGACTTTAATCAACTCCATTGAAATATTTGAGGCATATTTTAGCTATTTTCACATCCAAAGGTACTCCTCTATTTTGTTTTGTCATTTACAATTCATCAAAATATTGATAACAATCAAAAACATCATTTTCTTATATTTTTTCATCTTTTTTAAGAAAAAAAATGTCTTTTTAACAGTAATCACCAGCGATTACCTGAATTACCAATGATCATCCTAATCACCAGTGATCCCTATCAAAATACATTTTTTTTTAATCATTTTATTAGTTTAAATATCATTTTTATCAATCTCTTTGTGTTTAACATGTTGTTTCCAAGCATGGCTCTCTGTTAGATGGAAATTCCTAGTCATTCACATCCAATCACAAGAATTTATGACCTCCCTATAGTCCACCAACCCTTCTGGGAATAATACAACATTCTCCATGAAATGACATTGTGTGCCATATGATTTTCCATTGGCGAAGAAGAAATTGATGATAAGTTTGAATTATTTCATGATATCAAGAAAAATATTGAGGACTTTTGGTAGGATTACTTCGAGTTCATTTAGATTACAATCATCCACACAATGTTTTCATATCTATTTTCATTAGTCAACTCTCAACAAACACGACAATCAAGATAGTGACTTCAATCAACTCCATTGAAATATTTGAGGCATATTTTAGCTATTTTCACATCCAAAGGTACTCCTCTATTTTGTTTTGTCATTTACAATTCATCAAAATATTGAAAACAATCAAAAACATCATTTTCTTATATTTTTCCATCTTTTTTAGAAAAAAAATGTCTTTTCAACAGTAATCACCAGTGATTACCTGAATTACTAGCGATCATCCTAATCACCGGTGATCCCTATCAAAATACTTTTTTTTATCAATTTAAATATCATTTTTATCAATCTCTTTGTGTTTAACTTGTTGTTTCCAAGCATGGATCTTTATTAGATGGTAATTCCTGGTCGTTCACATCCAATCACAAGCATTTATGACCTCCCTATAGTCCAACAACCCTTCTTCTAGGAATAATACAACATTCTCCATGAACTAACATTATGTCCCATATGATTTTCCATTGGCGAAGAAGAAATTGAAGATAAGTTTGAATTATTTCATGATATCGAGCAAAAGACTGAGGAATTTTGGTAGGATTATTTCGAGTTTATTTAGATTATAATCATCTACACAATATTTTCATATCTATTTTCATTAGTCAACTCTCAATAGACACGACAATCAAGATAATGACTTCAATCAACTACATTGAACTATTTGAGACATATTTTAGCTATTTTCAGATCCAAAGGTACTCTATTTTTTTCATTTACAATTCATCAAAATATTGAAAACAATCAAAAACATCATTTTATTGTATTTTTTCATCTTTTTTAGAAAAAAATGTCATTTTAACAGTAATCGCCAGCGATTACCTGAATTACGAGCGATCATCCTAATCACCAGTGATCCCTATCAAAATACATTTTTTTATCAGTTTATCAATTTAAATATCATTTTTATCAATCTCTTTGTGTTTAACATGTTGTTTCCAAGCATGGCTCTCTGTTAGATGGCAATTCTTGGTTGTTCACATCCAATCACAAGCATTTATGACCTCCATATAGTCCAAAAACCCTTCTTCTAGGAATAATACAACATTCTCCATGAACTAACATTGTGTGCCATATGATTTTCCATTAGCGAAGAAGAAATTGAAGATAAGTTTGAATTATTTCATGATATCAAGAAAAATACTGAGGAATTTTGGTAGGATTACTTCGAGTTCATTTAGATTACATCCACCCTTTCTTGGGCCACTTTCGAAGCTACACAGGACTTACCTTTCAACCTAGAAGTCTAGAGCTTCTTTTCTGCTATCCATATATATTTTTCCGTGATATATCTTTTTCTTTATCTTTATCAATTCACTTGATTGTTAAAAAGCAAGATGACATCCTCAAAAGAAGTCCCATTGAATTCTTGGAATCATCCTTTTGCGAGAAAATTGTTTACCCATTTGTCTAATATATTTTTATTTAGTGTCTTTGATCTATAGGTTTCTCTATCAGTGAAAGGAAGGAAGGAGCTCTTATCCAGCAAGTAATAACATTAATCACTATAAGTATCGGTAAACCCTGTCGTCTTCTGAGGTTGGTTAGTTTTTAGCATTTCACTTCATTAACTTAAAGTTGGAAAGTAAAAAATCTCTTAAACAATGAGGAAGAGGTTGATTCCTATTGTCAGTAAACAAGGTAAGAGCCTAAGATCATACAAATTGATGCTCCTCTTGTTATTACATCTATATCTTTCCCATTACATGGTGAAATTCTTGGGCATGTCATTGATCCTTGACCTATTTTCTCATCACCAAAACATTACTTACATATCACACCTCATCAATCACAATCTCTCCTTGGGTCAACTCCAGGTATCCCATCAACTTATATCCTTGGGCCACCTCATGATATCCTATTATCTTCTATGTGTGGTCCACCTCTTGGTAGCTCATAATCTTGTATACTTGGCCCACATTTTAGTAGTCCTTCATCTTTTATCTATGGGACACCTATTGGTAGCCCATTATCTTCTATACTTGGACCATGTCCTAGTAGCCCTTCACCTTCTATCTATGGGATACATACAGGTAGCCCATCATCTTCTATATATGGTATATCTCTAAGAAGCCCATCGTCTTCTATATATGGGACACCTCTGGGTATCCCATCATATTCTATTCTTGGGCCACCTCTTAGCTCATTACCATCAATTCTTGGGCCACCTCCTAGTATCCCATTTCCTTCAATATTTGGACCTTATCCTCTTTATCTATTATATCATCCATGTATCAAAAACTGTGGCAAGCCCACCATAATCCCTAACACTCCTATAATCAATCCTAAACATCCACTTCTTCTTTGATTTCTTGGTACCAACAAATCGTGCATTATATTGTAAGAAGTACAAACCGATTCTTCATCAATATAAGATAAAAAATTTAAATATCTCCAAAGCTCCCAAAAAATATAATAAAAACAAATCCAAAACCAATTCTCAAATTTGATTCAAACATACACATTAATACAAGTGCCAATTATGGCACAAAATGTAGAAATATATGGATAGGGAACTTAAGCTCCCACATATAGAATCCATGTCACAAGATAAGTCACAGTCACTTATCAAGTATTATCTCACAATAATAATCAATATTGGAGATAATATCAGTCTTGACAAGTAAAAACTCCTAGTCTCCCTCATTAAATAAATCACAAACATTGTTGTTAGATCCTATCACACAGAGTGACATTGTTGGTCCCAAAATTCCCATTCATCTTATCCTATTATTCCTACCCTATCATGGATATTTTTACTCCTATCTATCCCCATTTCATCCATTTCCATCATCTCCATTTATGCTCAATAAATTCCTCACTCTTTGCATTTTTCCCTTAAAAAAACTGTAAAAAAAATAAAAATAAAAATAAATCCATCAAAAATAGACAAAACATTAAAACATTACAAAAAATCAAAGGTATGAATACCCAACATTACAATAATATTTTTTATACACATGGATGATCTTTCCTTTCTTTCGATTCATCTACAAGTCACCCACCATTTTCATCCCATTGGTGATCTTGGGGTTAGTCTATTCACACTCATTGTGCAAAATTTATCTCTATCGTATCTGTTTAAACTTGGTATTTCATCACCTTGGTAAATTTAAGAATAAATGACCTCTTAGAGATCCTATCACCATCATACATTTAATAAAAAAATTTGAAGGCCTTTGGGTTTATTTTTTGACACTAGCCAATGTCATCATCACAATCACTTCCACCTCCTTCCATCAAGCCATCAGTGGTTCTTAAACCCTTATTAAAACAATAAAGAGAGTAAATATAATTTTTAGAAAGTAAAAAATCAAAAGCAAAAAGAAAATCAATATATAACTCTTTCTTGGGGTATTTCTAGTATCTCTATTGGGGTGATGGATGTCTGGCTGGTAGTAGACCAATGTTGCGACTAGAATCAGATACATATCTATAAGGGATATAGATATCTAAATGAAAATGAATAAATTTAGGGATCACCTTCCACCCTCCATTCACAAATCACCTTTCAAAATAAATCATTCTTAAACATTGGCTAGTTTATCCTCACTTACTTCCTATCAAATATTCACTTCAAGAGCTAATTAATTTCCACGTGCGTACATTGGATCTCGATGAGAAATAAGACTAGTATATTACTAGGTGTTGTTTGGATATTGTTTAGACTCTTGTTTTAGCCTATGTCTTGCCTCACAATTTGTGCCTTTGTCTCATCAATTTTTCATCGCTAATCTTATAGCTACATTTTCCATATCCTTCCCTAGTATTCATGTTAGTGTGAGTTATCCTATGTGTCCTCCTCTCATGTTGGAGGGTCATCTCACATGGGTTAGGTTTAGGGTTAGGTTTAGGGTTTCATATGTGTCATGCATTAGGGTTACTTAGAACCCTATATGTACCCCTTTTTTATTCATTTATGAGTATGCCAAGACACTCCGCTGTCTTTCCTCTATGCAAGATTTGTTTCTGTTGAGCAAGTTCTTTCATTACTAATCAATTTTTTCCTTGCTATCACTGGAGCTTTCATGATTCCATTGGAGTGCAACTACTTCGTGGTGCCTCATTTCCAATTCGATTCTCGCAAACTCTTTTCATGGTATCAGAGCTACATGACTTGTCATCACACTAAAAACTCAAACTGATGGTAGAGAGGGATCTCATCGTGTTAATCAGCTGCTACGCCAATACCCTCCTGCACAATGGAGCTAGGTATACACCCAATCAGGCCCAACGGCATATTAAGAGGAAGTGACACCGGGAATTTCCTGGGAGGTCACCCATCCCATAACTACTCTAGGGGTGGCACGTTTAACTTCCTGGTATCAGAGCTAAACGACTTGTCATCACACCAAAAGCTCGAACTTAAGGTGGAGAGGGATCTCATCATGTTAATCAGTTGTAACACCAATACCCTCCCGCACGATGGAGCCGGGTATACACCCAATCAGGCCCAACGACATATTAAGAGGAAGTGACACTGGGAATTTCCCGGGAGGTCACCCATCCCAAAACTACTCTAGGGCTGGCGCGCTTAACTACCTGGCTCTGATACCAAATGACTTGTTGTCACACCAAAAGCTTGAACAGATGGTGGAGAGGGATATTATCGTGTTAATCAGCTGCTATACCAATACACCCCCGCATGATGAAGCCGGATGCAACCACGTGAGCTTTGGGCCCACCACGTATACACCGAATTAGGCCCAATGACATTAGGAGGCAGTGACACCAGGAATTTCCTAAAATTTCACCCATCCCAGCACTACTCTGGGGCTGGCATGCTTAACTGCCTGGCTCTGATACCAAACGATTTGATTCTGACATATTTGATTCTCGCAAACTCTTTCATGGTATCAGAGCTACACGACTTGCCGTCACACCAAAATCTTGAACTGATGATGGAGAGGGATCTCATCGTGTTAATCAGTTGCTACGCCAATACCCTCCCACATGATGGAGCCAGGTATACACCCAATCGGGCCCAACGGCATATTAAGAGGAAGTGACACCGGGAATTTCCTGGGAGGTCACCCATCCCAGAACTACTCTGGGGGCGGCGCGCTTAACTACCTGGTATTAGAGCTACACGACTTGTTGTCACACCAAAAGCTCGAACTTAAGGTGGAGAGGGATCTCATCATGTTAATCATTTGAAACGCCAATAATTCACACTATTAAAATGCTTCATTTAAAAAATCTATGTGTATAAGATTTCCTTTTTACCATGTTTGATGAAAACTTTGTCCCTATTTCAATAAATAATATTGTCCTTCTTTCTATCATTTATTTCTTGACCATCTTGCTTTGGGGGCATGCTCGCTCCTTCCTAGCACTTCATTGGTTTGAGTTCATCATCTTGTTGAGCCTATCCCTTTTTTCAAGATCTGGCTTATCTTATTCTTGTATATCTACGTGGAATTTTCCCTTGTATATTATCACCTCTAATTGGGGGTATCTTTGCACATTCATTTTTTTGTACATAGTTTCAGAAATCTATAAAAAAAACCTAAAAATTCAGAAAACCTTCAAAAATCCAAAAACATTGGTAAAACATCAAAAATCCTAAACTTTCACAAAACAAAAAATCCTAAAAATTGAAAACTATACCACAAAACATCCTATTTCAGTGTTTTGTTGTTATAATGCATGACATGTGGATCATCTTGTGATCTTCATCAAAAAAGTTGGTTTTATTACTTTTTCTATCTTCCCAACATATATCATTGCTCAGGGAAGTTTCATAGTGCGTGTTTCTTTTTCATGGGACTTATTTTTCCTTTGTATACTCCATTGCATGTATTCTTGCTTGGGGCATCATTTTAGCCCTTTTCGTATAATTGGAACATTTGGGAAATGAAGGTGGATAAAAAAATATTGGTATAACTTTCTTGAATGTTGTTTATTTTAGTATGTTTGTTTATGGTTGTCTTTTTGCATTCTTGCTTGTTTACTTTCTTGTACTACATTGCTTTATGTATTTTTCTATTCAGTCCTTTAGAAATGAACAAAAATAAGTATTATGGCTCTTCTTGTTATATGCCCTTTTATTATATGCTTATATTAAATAAAAAGGTATTTTTGAGCCAAGATGGTATGTATGTTATGTCACGATCTTCCCTTTTATTATATATTATATCCTCCATTCTAACTAACTTTCTACCTATCATTTTCCAATTCTTCTTCCTATTCATCCGAGACACAATTATCACAATGACTCATTTCTTCACTACCCCCTCCCTTACTTTTCCCACTTGAGGCAAGGGCTCTAATTCAACATTTTTTATTCAAACAAATGGCCAACCAATCCAAGTTTGAATCCCTTCCCCCATTACGAGTTTTTATTCTACATGATCTATTAAGAAAAGCATATCTTGTTGTTGTGATTGGCTTGTCTACTAGCATGATCATTCTTCTCCTATTTTAAAGCATTAATCGACCTCTTCTATCACCCCATCGACACTCAAGGGGGCATCATCTATCCTACTAATTTTTATTCTACTCCAAATTGTCTAAAATTGTCTACTATCTTTGAAATGGTGTCATTTTCACTACACCACATCAAAGAGGGGAAAATATAGACACCTAAATATTACTACACAGTTTTAATACTAAAATTACACTATTTACCCTCTTTCATGTCTTATTATAATTAGTGGTTTCCAACTAATTAGCTAACATTCCCCTTCATCTCTGTTAATTAACAACACTTCATTAATTAAATAGCTTCATACTTCATCTTGGATGCCAATTAATGTCACTTCATTAGTGATAATACTCTTTTAGTTAATAAATTAACCATTATTAATTAATTAATCCTTTCAATATCCTATTTAATCAATAAATCCTCTAACTGGTTAAACCCCCCTTTCAAACCATTCAAATTTAACTAATTTCCCTCTAAATAATCTCCTCCAACTCCCATGAGTTTTTAATATCTAATTAATCTCTTCTCATCATACTTATCCCTTTTTAATTCTAATTTAATTTTATCCTACATTCATTAGGTTGTAAACTTCTCCCAAATCAGAAAGCTATATAGAGAACCTAGTACACCTTGTCCTTTCTTACACCATGTCCTTATAAGAAATTTACACTTCATAAGATAATTTGGAAATATTTGTTCAAACCCCCTTTCTATTTGGCCAAGAGTAGTAAGAGAAGAACCAAAAGTGGCAATCAAACCATATTGGTGAGATCTCTTCCTCTTCCTTGGAGAAATTCCTTGATAGTGCATAGTTGTGTTCGGTTCAAAAAGGAAATACCTACAATATAAAAGCACATCCAATAATAAAAGGAGGTTTGCACTTGATGCTTGATTTAATGTTTTATGCACATTAGTTAAGCTTTCCTTTATGCTTTATCATAATTTTTTTGTTTGATTAAAATAAGTTATGGATTTACTTGGTGTTAGGTTCATTTCATTAAATTAGATTAGTTTAACATGTATACACGAGATAAGACTCCTAGTTTTTAAATTTATTTAAAAAAAATTATGGTCTATTGGCCATCTATACATTCATAAGCTTTAGGACTTGAAAGCGCAAGATGTTATACTCTCTGACACTGGGACTTCCTAGTCTCTCCTCTTCACCTTTCGATTGTGGCATCTGCATTGATCTAATTGACCTCAATGACCTTTATGATCTTCCATACCTCATTGATCTATTATCTACTCACTGACTATAGTTTGTGGGTATATGATATGTAGGAACAACTGCCTCATATAGGGATCGATAGTACCCGATATCCTATGATATATCAATAGTATCTTCTAAAACATCACTTGGATCTCACCTACCTTTTTCATGTGGTGTGTAACATTTCACTCAAAATTTTCCTGCTGCATTTATAAGTTGAGATGATTCCTCTCTATGATAACTCTCTACACTTTTTGAGTGTGCCAATGTAGAAAAATAAGGATGGCATATCATTCCATGATAACCATGTCCCTTTGATCCTGTAAATATGGCTTAGAAATCAATTATCCTAGTGAAGGTACAAGTACACACTTCTCCTAGAAATTCTCCTCCTCCATCTAATCTCCCCAACCATCATCTACACATGCATCCCCATCTATGTATCCCCCTTCATATCCCACTACTAGACCAGGTGAACTCTATGGTGACAATGGAACTTGTAAAGATACCTGTAATGGTACCTATATCTACACAAATAGAATATGTACCAGTAAAATTACTAGCACCTATAACAAAATTTGTTGTGTTATCTGTAATGACACATGAGCCACATGAACTTGAGTCACCATTAGACATTTGCTACCTACACTTGTGGAAAAACCTATAACATCTAACCTTTTATAGGCACATACGCTTTCAGTTGTTCTTGTATCTATACCTATGCTTGTACCTACATTTGTTACCCCTATACCTGATCATGTCCATGTACTTGAACCTTAGCCTTTGTTTGGCTCAGTTTACATTTATCTCTCCTCTTTTGTGGCTTACCCCTCATTTCTACTGCTATCCCTACATCCAAGGCCACCTAAGCAATAATGATCCATCTAGGCATAATACTTGCATACCATAAAACATACTCTGGTGTAGTCCCAATATCAAAAATATGTGCACATGCATCCCATTCATGTGCTACCACTCCAAAAAATATCGTTCTAGCATTCTACACTTTGATACATGGACCAAATTCCACAATCTCACACGCGAATCGCACATACCACTCCTCAACGTCAAGTATATCTTGTATGATACCAAGATATCTACTAACATGGTCTACCCTATACATCTCTATAATGTGAGAGAAACTACCAATAATGAAGTGATCTACCTCTACAGTTGAGAGCTTTATAACATATAAATGTAATATGTATAACATGTATGGTGTCCATGTTACCATATGTAGTTGTAAATTTTCAAATACATGTCGATAGAATACATTATCACCCATATGACCCCTATGGCCAATACCTATTATCTCCCATCCAAATGATGAGGGCTCTTATTGTTGTCTATCAAAAAATATATCAACTAGATGGTCAATCGCAATATGGTCCCATGACCATATTTACAACAATGTGGTCGGACTCAATCTCCTCTAACCTTGATGAGTAATCAAGTTCAATTCTTGATATAAATGTGCTATTATACATTGTCCCTAGTAGAATACGATACCTTCCTTAAGGCCTTCCACTACACCTATCATGCCTAACTATAAATGAAAACTAGTCTTATTAGGTAAAAGGTAACTGCTGATAGGTTCCATCAGATAGATAGGTAATCATGTCACCGTTGCATCCTCCATAAACTCATAAAAATGTACCATCATCCCCTCCCTATGAATCTCCTCCATCTCAAATACTGACCAAATATGTCCCCTAATTTACCTAGCGTGTCCATCCCACTGCATTAATATTCCTTTTATTGGTACTCAAAGAATCTGGTAGACATCCTCTAATATAATAGTCATCTCTCTTGTATTCAACCTAAAGATCTAACTCTTGTTATGTCATCTCTCATCCAGCACTGTCAACAAATAATGATCCAATCTAATGTTTAGCAGTTGTACAATATAGGTAAGTTGTGTTACCTCTAACACCATGCTCATCTCTCTCTTATCTCTCCATGTAAACCTCCTCTCAAATGACCACGGTCTCTCATGTTTCTCCCATACATCCAGGGATAATAATATCTCCTACACATCATCAAACTGACATTGTTAAATCACATATTTTCTATTTCCACTTATAATTTTATTTTGCACAATGACTAATTATGCTAGCACATACAATGATACTAGCACATACATTAAAATGTTATTTCATCTAATGCTAGCACATTAAATAAAAAACTTATAATCTTACTAGCATGCTAGCACATTGACCATGCTAGCACACATCGTTCTTCACACTCATGCTATGAGTAATATTCTAACACGTGCACATGCACGTTAGCACATTTCACAAGGTACGCTAGTGCATATAAGTACATGTGCTAGTGTTAAATCTAATTTTTCTCCTACCCCTAACTATCCATAAATGCACCAAAAAACTATTTGTTTTCAAAACTTACCGTGTTCCTTTCATTTGTCCTCCACCCGTACTCTCAGACATGGTCTACACAATATTTCTTCTGCAATCGACGGGCCATCTCTCTTAAATATCAAAGCTCAAATCTAACTCAAAGGGTAAAAACAATCTATAAACACAAATGAGTCATGATGTTTGATACCCCTCCCATCCATCTATTTATACACTAAAAACCATAATTTCTCCTATTTTTGGCTTCCATGACCAAAACCATTCCTTTAATTCATTGTTCCTCTAGATGTTTATCAACAAATTCTTTTCTATCCTATCATTTGGTTCTCTACCTCTACGTCATGATGCCCACCCACTCATGTACGCACTCCAATCAACTAATTAGAACCTATTGGGTCATTTAAATGCTTCCTCATGGCACATTTGACATTCCCCACCACGTCACTTCATATGTTTTGAAAATACCCTATTTATTGATTCCAAGACTCCAAATATCTTTAAAAAAATTAAAAATCATCAAAATCACAAAAAAAAATCACATACATCATAAAAAATTAAAAATAATAAAATAATAAAAAAATCCTCAGAACTTGCAAACACTTCAACAATTTCAACAAACCAATACTGCTTGATAAAAAAAATTAACTCCTACCCTAGTGATCCTTCCAATCATCTTATGACCATCAAAAATAAATTAGCTTATCCCTTGCATGTTAGTATCCTTGTTTGGGGCAAGTCAAATCAATCATTCCCTCCCATGAATTTCAGCATCATTTCTTAGGTGAAATGACCCTTCTTATTCTTAGATTAATCTTCAATTTGGATCCAATAAGAGTTTCATGAGGAGTATTAACTTCATTCTTTGGTCTGATCCTAATCCCCTTGCATTTCAATTTCCTTGGGGGAATTTAAATATACTTATTTATTATTGTGGCACACATTAGGGGCATAATAAATTGTCTTCTTTTCAAGTTGTGTTGCATTTTTTATATTTCTTTTGGACCGATTGCAAATATTTCATTATCATCTTGGATTCTTCATAACCATGGTGCATACTTTTACAGTGTGTATTGGTTTTGTTTTACTTTTTATCTTTTCTTTGTTGTGTGTTTTTTGTTATGCACATAATGGGTTACACATCATGATTCCTTCATAATCATGGTGACAAATCTATTGTGCAACAACAAAATAAGGTTACTCTAAATTTCACTACCTAAATGAAATCTCATGATATGATAAAAATACCTTCCTTCCTCCTATTATTTGCATTATTTCTATCAAATAATCATCCACCACTTTACTGTGTCACCCATCCACTTGAGGGGGCATCCCCTTAGCATCCATACTCATTGGGGTATCTAAATTCTTCACTGGGGCATATCAAGAAAGTCCACCATACTTCCCTATCTTTTTTTCACTTATTTACATATGTCTATTATCTTTAAAATGTTATTACTTGGTAATAACAATTTTAAGAGGGGAAAATTTAGACACCCTAAAAATACATACCTATTTCTAGCTATCCATATCCTTTACATAATATGATAATCTGCATTCCTTTAGAATTAATTAAATTAATTCTATCATGATTTAAGTATTCATCCCTCCAATATTTAATTCAATTAAATATATCACATCCCCTTTATAACTAATTAAATTAATTCTAATTACAATCCTATAGTCCTTGGTTAATTTAATTAAATAATTATTTAATTAACTGGTTAACTACCTACTCATCCTCCATGTAGACTCCATTTCACTATCCTATTCACCCCATTCAAATCCACTTCTATAATCCTAAAAAATTAGAAGCAGAAAATTTACATGTACAACCACCTTCCCAAATACAAACTTATTGCTAACTGCAAATTTATTTCCCCTCAATTGATATTCAATCCATTTGAATTGTTATAACTTCCTACAATTCTATTTTAATAATATGCAGATATGATCTCATAAAAAAATGTCAACCACTCCATGGCCTCTCCTTTAATTATAAATAATATGTCATATCCATCAAAAACAATCCTGTGAAGCTTTGTAAAATTGTAGCAAACCTCTACTCATTTCCCGTTCAAATGAATCCTAATGTCCATTCTTTCTCGTAGTATTATCCCTTCATTTAGATATCAATTTAGAGCATCCACAATCCAACCATAAGAAATTCAACAAGTGTGTGTGCACTTCATAAATTTCATCGTTAATGTTGTAAGTGTTGGAAGCAGAAGGAACTGAGAGGTGAGTTGAATCATTCCTACAATTATTTTTCTTTCATTTGCATAACCATACATTCATCAATTTATATTGTTCATACAACATTCATAACTATGTGTGTTTATTAAGATGTGTAACAACCACAAGAGAAAAACACAAAATAATCAACAAAAGAACACCATATGTAAGTGGGAAACGATCATGGGGAAGAAAACCCACTAAAACACAAACATTATATTTCCATGTTTCAAATTTAGTGAGGCACCAACCCCACAAGTAAAACAAACCCCTAGTTTAGTAGAGAACCAACCCTAGAAAGAACACCAACCCCTAATTTAGTGAAGCTCCAACTCCACAAGGAGGCTACAACCCGCTAAGATGACCAAGAAAAAACTCAACCACCTAAATCTATTTTATCTCTAATTTTTTTACTTCCACAACTAATGGAGATCACTTCTTCAGCTTACAAAACCCTAGTTGAAACACTAGGTCTTCAATCTCTCAAAATTTTGTTATTTCTTCTCTTGTGTTTGCTCTAACCTCTTTCTCTGATGTATTAAATCAGTATTCAACCTATCACTTTCTTCCTCATTCCTAAAAAAATCCACACATACATGCAAATCACTCTCCTCTAGGTTGCACTTCTTCCCTCCAAGAGCACTAGTTCAAAAATGAACCCAAAACATCAATTTTATATGTTTTTCTTTCTTATAACCCAAAGGAGTTAGGTATTACACCTTTGGTTATACCAATGCATCAATAAAAACATCCCATAAATTTATCTTAATATTCACAAGTGACCCAAGTAGGTAGGCCTAGCCAAAACCCACTTTTTATGCACCAACAATCCTCAGAACCTTGCCATTTAAATGATAAAAATCCCCTCATTCCAAAACCATGCTCAGTAAATCTCCCATATTAATAAAGCATGAGTAATATATCATTTAAACGCTAACTATGGTCACAATTTACTCACTCAAATCATTTATTCATTTAATGGGCCCACTAGCTCTTTACCTTCATCAAATAGTGGGTTTCCACAACCTAATTTCCACCTTTGGGCCGCAAGACCCCCCAAGAACATTTGATATATCGAATGAGATAGATTGATGTAAATTAAAATACCTGTAAAATACATATAAGAAAGTTAAATCTCATCAAATAATCACATGTTCAAACAACAGCCATGTTTGTCTTCACCAAATCAAGCTGCCTAAAACCCTGTTTTCCAAATTCACTCTCCTCTAGGTTGCACTTCTTCCCTCCAAGAGCACTAGTTCAAAAATGAACCCAAAACATCAGTTTTATATGTGTTTCTTTCTTATAACCCAAAGGAGTTAGGTATTACACCTTTGGTTATACCAATGCATCAATAAAAACATCCCTTAAATTTATCTTAATATTCACAAGTGACCCAAGTAGGTAGGCCTAGCCAAAACCCACTTTTTATGCACCAACAATCCTCAGAACCTTGCCATTTAAATGATAAAAATCCCCTCATTCCAAAACCATGCTCAGTAAATCTCCCATATTAATAAAGCATGAGTAATATATCATTTAAACGCTAACTATGGTCACAATTTACATCACTCAATCATATTATTTCATTTAATGGGCCCACTAGCTCTTTACCTTCTCAAAATAGTTGTTTCCAACAACCTGATTTCACCTTTGGGCCGCAAGACCACCCAAGAACATTTGATATATCGAATGAGATAGATTGATGTAAATTAAAATACCTGTAAAATACATATAAGAAAGTTAAATCTCATCAAATAATCACATGTTCAAACAACAGCCATGTTTGTCTTCACCAAATCAAGCTGCCTAAAACCCTGTTTTCCAAAATCACTCTCCTCTAGGTTGCACTTCTTCCCTCCAAGAGCATTAGTTCAAAAATGAACCCAAAACATCAATTTTATATGTTTCTCTTTCTTATAACCCAAAGGAGTTAGGTATTACACCTTTTGTTATACCAATACATCAATAAAAACATCCCATAAATTTATCACAATATTCACAAGTGACCCAAGTAGGTAGGCCTAGCCAAAACCCACTTTTTATGCACCAACAATCCTCAAAACCTTGCCATTTAAATGATAAAAATCCCCTCATTCCAAAACCATGCTCAATAAATCTCCAATATTAATAAATCATGATTAATATATCATTTAAACACTAACCATGGTCACAATTTACATCACTCAATCATATTATTTCATTTAATGGGCCCATTGGCTCTTTACCTTCTCAAAACAGTTGTTTCCAACAACTTGATTTCACCTTTGGGCTGTAAGACCACCCAAGAAAATCTGATATATCAAATGATATAGATTGATGTAAATTAAAATACCTGTAAAATACATATAAGAAAGTTAAATCTCATGAAATAATCACATATTCAAACCACAACCATATTTGTCTTCACCTAATCAAGCTACCCAAAACCCTGTTTTCCAAAATCAGCTAATAAAAATATTTCTGTCACTTAAAAGACCTCAAAATGGATTCAATAGGTTCCAAATTCACCCCTATTCACTTTATAGGTGATATTAACCTGAAACCCATCCATCTCATGCTCTCAAAATTTCAACCTTTCAATAAGAACAAATTTATCCTGAAACTACCACTACAAAATTCTTCACAAAATGACCTGACTGACTAGTCAAATCATCTCAACAAGACACAATCCATACCTCAATGTAAATATATCTAAATTACCTTTCTATAACATATAATAACTCATTCCAACTCTAAGAGGAATACCTTTAACCATTTCCATCTCTATAAACTACTTTTTATATCTACTTGGACTCAAGAACTGACACTTAGCCCAACTTGCTCCAACATACCCATTGTCCATTTTTGCACTCCTTGAAAAAACTAAACAACTTGGAAAATATTTATTTGATGAATATTTAATGTTGAAATTGGAGGTTTCACGGAGGGTTTGAGCAAGCTGCGAAGAACTAGAATGAAGTCGCGGGTTGAAGAAAAGGGACCACAAATAGTAATTCAAAATTAGATCTATGTTGGATGAAGTTAAGGGTTAAAGCAGAGGAGCTGATTAATTTTTGGGTCTCTATTGTGCTATTATCACCATATCAAAACACCCTCTAATCTGTCAAGTGTGTGTGTTTGAGCTACCGATGTGACTGGGTAAAATGGGATTATCTCTCAAGCTGTGGGACTTGCGAACTTGAGATAACCCCCCGGATTCCTCGTACTAATCCTACTACTAAAACTACTCCTAATGCAAAAAAACCTAACTACAGATATCCTAACAATTCCAAGGAGATAGGGAGAGAGTGTGCATGAAAAGGGAAATCCTACATTAAGGGTGGTGATAGCACCAAGAAAAGTGGTTGTTCGACAAGCTTGAGTGCCTAAAAATAGAGAAAGGTAAGCACGGAGATTATAGAAATTCATCAAATTCCAAGGATATTTAAACAATATTCCATTTCCAAATAAGAACAACCATATTTAAGCACGCAATGAGAAAATAGGATGCACAGTCACCTACAAGCATGAAGAAAGGCAAAAAAAAAAACAAGAACTAATGGAAGGATAGAGGAATAATCATAACACACTAGTTTTGTTTCTCCAAGAGTATGCAAAATACACCATTATAGTAGGGATAGGTAATATTCACCATTCTAGAGACCAAACATGGATGCTATCAGCTCCACAACATTCTTGCAGGGGAGAGGAAGGGAAGGCTTATAATTTATAAATGAGCCCTCATTATAATTTATAGAGAATGATGGGAGAAGAGAGAGAGAAGATGTGAATCCTAAATGCATGCCTTCATTCACACTCAAAATGCAATTAATGATGTGAAAGTAGCATGGGACACATGTAAATCCTATCCCTCTTGTACTCTTGCTTACTGGAGAAGAAATTGGTCTCCATGCTTCATTAATGGTGGTAGTTGGCTATAACTGTGAATTGGAGTGCACAGTAATTTTTACCATTTTTACAACCTTTCCCTCACCAAAATTTAAAATTAAATTTTATTTGGCATAGAGGGTTTGAGACCTTTCCAAAAAGTTCAGTTTTGTGTAAACTAGAGCTCCCAGTCAAATGTTATGGCAGTTTAAAGATCTACAGTTTTACGGGAAACCAGGGGGTCACTGCTTGTTACTTCTCCTTCTTTGTGGGAATCCGACCCCCAATTACTTCTACTTTCTCATCAGAACGTTTGAATTTCTTCTAATTCATGTTTTGAGAATCTTAGTAATGCCCGATGAACCACATTACTTCTGCCTTCTAATTTTGTCTTCTTTGCGGTATTTCAGAGGTGCTCATGCTACTTGTCTAGGGGGCAAGCTAGCTTGGACCCCAACTCACCTCACAATTTGGCTCAGTTGGCAACTGTGCATTCGGATCCTCTAGCTCGATCTTGTGTTGATTACACATTACTTATGCTTTAAGTGATTTTGGGATCTTGTGCTTAAGTCTTTAACTCACGGGAACAAGGCACATTTGAAGGTGTGGAAGTCTTCCCAAGGACACTCGTGCCAAGATAATTTGATTCAGGGTTTTGCCATTTTCACCTTGGATCGAAGGATATTTTTGGACAGGTGACGTAGTCTCCCCACACTTATCGGGATGGAGACTCCAGCTTAATGCGAATGCTATTTTGGGAATGAGCATTTGATAAGTGTCATGCAAGAGTTTGAGATAATAATAGGATTACTACTTCTAGTTAACTAAAGGATGTCATCTTCATTACGCCCAGAAAGACCTTGCATCGATCTCGACCAAGCCACTCTGTCCACGTAGCCTAGTGATATTATCGGCTGAGACCTATTTCCATGGGAAGTGCACCCCTAGGCGGTGCCTGCGAAAGCTCCCATGTTCACCTTGCCTACCTACATAAGCCTAGTGGGATTCTGTGTCATAAACTTAGAGCTACATAATTAGCTTGCAGAGTCTCCTGTCTGAATTCACCATCTGACTGCACACATAGATGATCAATGAGCCCTCATTTTGCCCTACATTCTCAAGCACCATTCTATGTTTCACTATGTGGACAAGTCATGCCCTATACTGCTAACTGGATCACCTTGTCCTAAAAATGATCCATAGCTGGTTTTTGCATGGTTAACTATCTCATAACAGCTCAAGGAGCTGTTAGGTGAGATAGTCTAAGAGCCAGATTTTGAACCCCCATTGTCCAAATTTTGTGCATAGTTATGGGTTATGTATCATGAATTTATCTTGCATCACAGAGGACTAATGGGGATCCTACATAAGTACACTCTAAAGAGGGACCTGTTACCTTTGTACGCTTTGGGTGAGCATTTCAGTTCCCATTTGGCTGCCCATGGGTCCAATGCACCTGGAGCCCTTCATTGGGTTCAATATAGTAGATTCTACACTGCATCACCTTATATCGAGCTTTTAAAATACTTCAACTCATTTATGAATCTCACCCATTGCAAGAACAAGGCATCATCTCCCTGAACACAATAAAATTTCACATGTAATCTTCAGGATCGACCCCTGGTAGCTCTGAAAAGTGCTTGACTTCTAGGCCTTCCCAGTTATCCATGTCCATCTAGGGGTGCAAATGGACTAACAACTTGGGAACTTGGCAGCCACAACATCTACAGCTATTAGACTGGGATCATGCCCCTAGTTAGCTTCCGAATTGCTTCTATTAGGCATGGAGTCCTTTGCATTGACTTGAACTAATTTGATTACTTGGAAGGGCATTACTTGTAGTCCCCAAGCCCTCTTGAGCACTACAAGACTTGGATCCATGTTGCTTACTCAAATCACCTTCGCATTTTCCAACTTGTCGTTAACCCTAAGACCTGTATTAAAACTTGCATGAGTGGAAAATTGTTGGCTTACCATTGAAATTGTAGTTTTCTTCAATTCATCTCCTGAAAATTGACTCTATTGGAGTAGAAATTGGGATTTAATCTTAGAAGTCTCTCACCTCTTGAATGTCTACTTGGGGCACTTCTGAACGCTGGAGCAGATTTCGAAACTCGGTGTAGATGATCATAATTTCACAAGATTAATTATGCTTTAATAAGATTTGAGGGCTCTGGAAAATTAAGTCTTTGAACTCCCTGAACCTTTCACTAGTCCCTCCCATCATCTAAGCTCGAAATTGACCCAATAATCTCATACAACTTTTTGATTTATTAACCCTGAGAAAAATTGGGGCTGCATGGATGAAACAAATTAAAACCATCCCAAATCTATTTTTATAGTTTTATAAGGTGCACTAGAAATCTTAAGTTGCATGACTGATATGAAGTCTCCAACTCGCCAGCCCTACGGATATTGAAATGTGTCTCTCAATCTGATTTTAGTTTCTCTTCAGAGGGAATTTTTCTTGCAAAGTAATTACCTCCCTGATTTCCACTTAATTCCATGAGCTTCTTGCTTGCAATATATTTTCTATGGAGGCTACCGAATTGTGCAATGAAACTTGGCCTAGGCTCAAAAATGGACCCACAAAACTATGCCTACAAAAGAGCGATCATACAGTTGCCTCAAGTGAAGCATGCTAGAGTGTGCACCCAAGTACTCTCATCTACTAAACTCAAATCTCACTCCATGCCCTAGGCACCAACCTCACAGATATGCCACCCAGTACGGCACTCTCCCACATTCAATTCATTCAAATTGGCAATCTGAGAGAGCTCTTTGTGCTACCTTCCTGTGTGGCTCCATATTAACCCAAACTCCTTGCCCATCCAGCATGGTCATGCACCATTAGTGAAAAATGATTCTGGAAGTGCCAAGCTTCCATCCCATCTAGCCCCGGTATCAACATTCAATAAAAGAAAATACCTCTCTTGAGTCACTCATTGAGTTGGATCTTAGCTTGGCCTTGCCTAACAATGCACCCATTTGACTCACCCATCTGGTGAGCTCTAAATTCCTCCATGTTACACCTTGCTCACTGAGGTAATGCTCATTTTTACCACAGAGCTTAGCCCTGTCATCAACTTGAAGATAGCCGATCTTGATGGGGCACCAAGTAGGTCCAGTTGATTTTTCCCACTTCTATAATGTATGAAAATTCACCATTACCTTAGGACTTAGCTCACTTCATTAAAAAAATTCCTCCATGGACCCAAGGTGACTGTATGTAAGCTGAGATTTCCTCTTGTGGCTCATCTATCAAGTTTGCACTCGACTTCTCCCCTTCTTACCATGCCGACCTCCCTCCCTGGATTTCTGAGTTGACTCAGTGAGCCTCTTTGTTTTCTCTTCCTCATGCAAGCTAACCAACTCACTGAATAGCTTGGTAAGCTAATCAAGTGATCCTCCACCTATTAATGCTATAGAGGTATTTTTGAACTCAACCGGGCTATTCTTGGATGCTCATCTAATAGCTTAGTGAACTGTCAAGGAGATCTGAGGACTTAAAGGTCTTTGAGGCATATTTGAATATAACCATTTCTAATGTAAGTGTGTTTTCCTTTCAATTTTTTGTAAGTGTGAAAAGGTAAGATGGTAAGATCATTGTCATGTCTTTGGAACAGTTAAGGGTAAGAGAGAGTGAAATGGTTATTCCCATTATGCCTAATCAAGCGGGTCTATATAGTTGGTTCCTTATAAGTCTAATTGAGCTCTAAGGATATAAAACCGAGAATAGGAAAAAATCCTTTTTTGACCCTCAATCTCTCAAAAAGTTTGGTTATTGAGCTCATCTCGGAGCTAAAACATAGGTGATTTAGCTGAGTTACAAGCCTCAAATTCACCTTTGGTAGCATGAAAAGTGTGTAATCCTAGGCTACAACAAAAATAATCCATTTCACCCTATGGAAGCTTGAAGTGAATAATAATATGTTGGACTCATGATGTTGACAGTCCTATTCAAATGGGACTAATTTTACATGTTTGGCCTGAATGCATCCATTGGGCATGGAGACTTCTATAGAAACCTAGAACTGTTCTTGAGACTTGAAAAATGATAGTCATGCTAGAAAGTGTCTTTCAGAACTACTATTGCATGGACTAGCTGCCTGACTTCTTGAATTTTCTAGTTTTTGTAAGAAATCTTATGTATTTGGTTTTATGACACTGGAGAATTGTTTTGAACTTGGAATTTCACCCGTCTCCTCTACAAATGATCTTTCATGCATAAACATAAATGTCTAATGGTCTCTTTTAAATCATTGAACCTTACAGAACTTATAATTATATGTTGACTTGGGAAGCAATTTGGGGTTGTTGTTGTCTCCTGTTATGTTGCTTGAAACATTGTTGGGATGGGGCTATCATGGTACTGTTATTTTCAATAAAATGGGTTGTCACTACACTAATTTATTTTCTCTACATTTGAAGTTCCTTGAAGATTGCAACTATTTCCTGCAACTATGCGCTTCTTATTGCAACATATTTCAAGGAGGTTCACTGAATTGTGCAATGATGCCTATTAGGAGCAACAACAAACAAAAAATTTATACAAAATATAAATCATACATGCCTCAAGTGAAGCATGTAGAGTGTGCACAAGCACTTCTTTTGCTGAAAGCAAACCTATTCCTACCCTACACTAACTGAAGATAAGGAAGAATTTAAACAAAACCTACAACTGGTAATGAGAAGTATATACCATTTCTCTTAACTTTGGACCATGTAGATGATTTTGCAATGAGCATGGTCATGTGTATGAGTGAAAAACTGATATAGAGGCAATTTCCTACCTATGTAGCCTAAGTATCAACATAAAATAAATAAAATCCATCCTCAAGCTACTCACTATTTGATCTTGGAGGCTTTTATGTTAACCTTTAGTGCTATGAAGCTCATTATCATGTTTGGAAGCAAGCATGACTAGTTGTGGCTCCTCTTTTGGCTCTAATGAATCCAAGTACCTTATGGGGAAAGGTCTCATCTGTTGGATTTCCCCACTACTCTGAGTTCCAACTTCAATAAGGAATTATTCTTGCAGACATTCCTAGAAAAGGTGATTATTTATGAGTTGGTCTTGTCCTTGTTTCTCATCTACAGAAAAATGATCTTCTACCTTGATGATTGATATGAGAGTGGTGTCATCCTTGTTCTCTTCTTCCTCCTTTTCCACTACGCAAACATGGAAGATTTAATTCCTCCAATATTAATTCAAGAGGTTTGTTTGAAGAAATAGGTTGTCCTTGAATTATCTCCTCCATGGAATTAGGATCTTTTTGTTAGAGGATGAATGATGGAGAAGTAAAATTGGTGATCTCAATGGGCTCCTCTCCATCAAAGCAATCTTCCAAATCTGACAAGTACCCAACCTCTCCATTGTCATGATATGCCAAGGATTCTCTTCTTTCCATGACGACCTCTAAATCTAAAAATTGTTCACCCTGGTCTTCTTTATCCTTAAACATAAAACTTGAGAGCTCAAATTCATCCAAAAAATCAGATTTTTGGAAGGATGAAGTGGGAGAAAAATAAGAAATCTCTTGTGCAACCTGCTCATTTCTCAATACCTCTAAAATTATCTTTCTCTCCTCCATATGATCCTCTTCCTTATAACTTGGAGTTGATTTATCTTTCTCTATTGATTTTACAGCTGGTGAATGAACAAAAACTTCTGTAAATATGGTGTCTGTGTGAACATTGCACTCGAAGTAAGTGGATTGTTGATCATCATCTTGCTCTTGTTCCAGCTTTGTATCTGGTACAAACTCAGTCTTCACTTCTTTTTCTCTAACCTTGACCTATTCTGAAGGATTAACCAGTAAAGGGATTCTGTCCATTCCAAACCTTGAAGCCCAACTCTTCAAATTTTTAATCATTTATTCTTTATAGGGTTACTTTTCCTATTTTCCTTGGCTATTTTTCTGGTTTTCATCTTCCCAAGATGGATTTGGGAATGCAAGAGAAGGGATGGGTTAGGATCAATTTTTTTTTTTATTGTTTGAGGTGGTGGGAGAGGTTAAATTTCTTAATTTTGTGGAGGGGGTGGATTCTTGGAAGGGAAAAGGGTAAGAAATTCAATATGGGGTGGAAGACAAGAAGATAAAGAAATGGATTTCACAATAGGGATAACATGAAGTAAGTTAGAATCAGGACATCCAAGATGAAATGAGGTAGATTGAGAAAGAGAAAGAGAAGGAATATGAGGTGGTGGTGTAGGACTTACCCATTAACAAGACTGCTTTGCATCAAGTTCATAACCCTCTTTCTCCGCAATCCATCTTACAAGTTGTGGCAACACTTCAACCATGAAGTCAAGCTTCTGCTAAGGGTTGTAACTTCTTGGCATAGGGCTAACCCATAGATAAGGTGCCCTGAAACAAATCTTGTATGCCTTCATTTGAGTTGTATCCCTAGAATGTACCATATTTTCCTCCATCTTTTCAATTTTCTCTTGCAAATTAGTGTTCTCCATAGAACTGTTGTCACCACATGCATAGCATTATTCTTGAAAACTCCATAGCCAAACTAAATTTTATATTTCTCATAGGGATGGGCATAATGGTTCTAAATATGATCATAAAATTGATCTGGGGGAGTTGTGAAACACATTAGAGGTGGATTGCATTGCTGCTGCAAGTGTGAATTCTAAGAGGGAAATGAAGTCATGATTGCACAATTTCATGGATGGAAAGAAAATGAAATATATGGAAAGAAAAATGGATGGAAATGGGTGAAAAGGAAGTTATGCAACTCAGAGAATGGGTTGCTTAGATCAGTGGATTCTTCATATGTGTTGTGGTTTTTGGACCCTAGATTACTTCAGTCTTTCAAATTATCCCAAATTAAAGTAATATCACAACTTGAAGTAATGAACACAACTTGAAGTAATTGGAGTTTATAAGTGTAATTACTTAAGTCTTACTACTTAGCATAGATTGAAGTAATTATTAACTTAGAGTAATCAACATAACTTCAAGTAATGATACAACTTGAAGTAATATCACCTTGGAGTACTAAACAACTCTTACTTCTTCTTTGTTTATCAAAGTTTATACGTGTAACTACTTACCTTATATTTCGAGTTACTTATTACTTCATTGTTCAGACTGCTAATTACTTAGTATTAATGCCAGGTTAGATCATCGATTACTTCTTCCTTGTGGAACCCATATCTTGTTTCTCTGACTTTTTTTTGTTGCAAGGCTTACAAAACTATTAAATTTTTCCAAGAACACATCAACTCAATAAAAATATATACTTTTGACTTCTTCTATCCCACTGGGGATGTTATAATTGTTATCACCAGATCACAACACCCTCTGATCTATCAATTGTGTGTTCTTGAGGTACCGGTGTGACTAGGTAACATGGGATTTTCTCTTATGTTGTGGTACTTCTGAACTTGAGATAACCCTCTAGAGAAGGACATATTCATCTTTCTAATCCTACTACTACAACTAATCCTAATGTAATAAAAACACCTCACTACACTTATCCTAACAATTCCAAGGAGATAGGGAGAGAAAGACAGAGTGCATGAAAATGTAAATCCTACACTAAGGGTGATGATAGCACTAAGAAAAGGGATTACTTAACAAGCTTAAGTTCCTGAAAATAGAGAAAGGTGAGCATGGAGAGGATGGACATGCATCACATACCAAGAAGATTCACACAATATTCCATTTCCAAATAAACACAACCATATTTAAGCAGGAAATGAGATCAGAGGATACATAATCACCTGTAAACATGAAGAAATGAAAGAAAAACAACAAAAAATAATGGAAGGATAGAGGAATAATCACAACACACTAATTTTATTGCTCCAAGAGTATCCACAATAGACCATTATATCAGGTAGATGCAATATTTTCCACTATAGAGCCCAAACATGGAGGGTAGAAGCTCCACAACATTCTTGCAGAGGAGAAGAAGGGAGTGAAACACCAAAAAATGTCTAAATTTTTATAAATGATCCCTCCTTACAATCCATAGAGAATGATGGGAGAAGAGAGAGAAGATGTGAATCCTGAATGCATGCCTTAATTCATACTCAAAATCCAATTACTAATTTGAAATCAACATGGGACACTTGCAAATCCCATCTCTCTAGTAGTCTTTCTTGTTGGAGAATAAATTGGTCTCCATGCTTCATTAATGGTGGTAGTTTGCTATAATTGTGCATTGGAGTGAAGAAGATGTTTTTCCATTTTTACCACCTTTCCCTAATAAAAATTAAAAATTATATTTTCTAATATGTAGAGGGATTTGAGACCTTTTTGGAAAGTTCAATTTTGTGCAAAACAGAGCTCCAAGTCAAATGTTATCTCAGTTTGAAGATCTATAGTTTTGCGGGAAAATAGGGGCCACTGCTTATTACTTCTCCTTATTTGTGGGAATTTGACCCCCAATTCCTTCTACTTTCTCATCGGACCTTTGAAGTTATTCTAATTCATGTTTTAAGAATCTAAGTAGTGCCCAAGAACCGCATTACTTCTCCTTCTCATTTTCCTTCTTTTTTGTGTTTAGGATGTTTGTTACTTGTCTGGGGAGGTGAGCAAACTCGCTCATTGTCTTGGTTGGAAACTTGCTTCGCAGCTTCTTTCACCTTGCATCAAGCTTTTAAAATACTTCAACTCGGTTTTTTAGATCTCCCATTACACAAGTATTCCCCTTGATGAACACTGATTAACTTGCCTTTTCCAATGACTTAGCTATGTGAGTTCTACTTCTTGGCAGAGTTGTCCATGTCTTCGACTTACAAACGCACCACTATTTGGCAAGTCTCATCTACCCTGACATCCAAAAATCCAAATCACTATGCCCCTAATACTTCTGACTTGCTCTGTTTCATCAGTGTTTACATTGAATTGTTCTTGCATCTTATAGGAGGGTCATTACTTGAAGTAGCGGCCTACTTGAATACTGCATACCTCTCCCATTTGACTTAGCCCACCTTCTCTTCAACTTTCCACAGACCCTGTGACCCGCTCTTTAATGCACACATAATCTTTCCATTCATTGTGGTCTTCCCATTGTCTCCTATTTTCTCGGCGAGCGAGATATACCCATAAGTCTCTCCCCTCTAAAAATTCTCTTTGCATTCAAACGGCTTGGTTGGTGTGATTCTACATTACTTATGCTTCATTGATTTTGGGCTCTTGTGCTTAAGTATTTAACTCCCCGATCACTACTTTAACTCATCATTTATCTCATTAGACTGGATTATCTTAGCCCCTTTTGTGTGATATTGGATGACTTCTCCTTACGTCAAAATCGACCCCTACTACTTTGCAGTCATCACCACCCCGATCACCGAAACCCTTCCTTGCTTACCCACCTAAGTCTCTAACTCACCAGCCCTATGGTGTTTGATGTTTCTTCTAATTGCATCAAATGAAGGGAAAATTAATTACAAAGTGATTGCCTCCTTGAATGTTTTTGAATTCCACACCTCACTCCTTTATTCTTTTATGGCTCACCCGAGTTGGCCTTAGCTCGGCCTGGCTCAATGATGCACCCACTTGACTCACCTTCCTTACAAGCTCCAATTTATTCTTCTCGCCATGCCAACATGTGCCCCATCTTGCTTGACTTACTTAGCCCTTGGTCCATACCCTCAGCACCGACCTCACCGATATGCCACCTGGTTCGGACCTTCCCTAGATTTTCTTCACTAAACTCAGCAAACTGGGAGATCTCGCCATGTTCCCTTCCTATGCGGTCCCTGATTAACCTAAAATCCTCACTCATCTACCAAAGGCTCATCACTTAACCTTTCTCATTGGTTGAGATTAATCCCTGCAACCTCATGCTTCATTCATCAAGCCATCCTAGCTCAAATTTCCACGAGTTGTCCTTAGCTCAGCCTAGCCCAATGATGCACCCGCTTGACTCATCCATCTAGTGAGCTCTAACTTCCTTCATGTTACACCGAGGTAACTCGACTACACCCCATTGAGCTCATCCCTATCATCGAATCGAAGAGCTAGCCTTAGGATCCCATAGATTTGGCGATATGACTCTTGATTTCAACGTTGATGCCTTACCATTACCTCATACCTATCTCACTCAATTTACCTTCCTCCATGACCCGGCATGTTGGTTGAGCTTTCCTCCCATGTACATTGTCGAACTCGTGCCTAAATTCTCCCCTCCTTTCTATACCAACCTTTATCCCTGGCTCGCTGAGTTGACTCAGCAATCCTCTTTTTTTTCTCTGCCCACTGCAACTTGAATAACTCACCGAGTATTTTGACGAGCTACTCAGTTATCTCACTTCCTATACATAGCTTCATATCTCAACCGAGCTATTCAACTAGCTCGCCCAACCTCTCGGTGAGCCATTGGGGAGCTCTGAGACAACTTTGATCCCTTCCATGCAAACTTTTCTAATTTTTTGGATTTCCTTCCAATTTTTAATTTGAGTTCAAAAGGAGGGTATGGAGATCAGTGTGAATGTCTTTGGACCAATTTTGTGACCTTTCCCATTTTTCCCATTTTGGCTATATGCAGGCCCCAGAGCCACTTCCTTCTTCTTCTAATAGATCTCTAAGGCTTTGAGACTGAGAAGAGGAAAAAATATTCTTATGACCCTAAGTCTCCTAAAAACACTAGGGATGCTCCCAAAACATAGGAAGATACCTGCATGCCTCAAATTTACACTAGGTAGCATGACAAGTGTGCAAGTCAGGGCTACTCAATTATCCATTTCACCCAAGGGGGTGAAAATGGATAACATGTGCATCATGGAAATGGGAATCTAGACATGGTTTTTAATTGTGGCTTTCATTTCTTTCATCTTCATCATTGTTTTCTCCCATGTTCTCTCTTTTAGAAGTATCTTTCCCCTTATTTTTTGTGCTAGTAGTTTAGCATTTATGTTTTATGCATCTCCTTCTCACAGTGGTCCCTTGGAATGTTAGAGTAGAGTTAGATATTTTAATTTCAATTCCCAGGAGTAGTTTAGCAGTATAAATAGGTAGAGGAATTTGGCCTTCTTTGGAGGTTTGTCTCGGTTTTATTTCCACAACTTAGAGACAGTCCCATATTGCCTCAAAATTTTAGGTTATCTGTGACCTGGGGAAGGATGCAATTTTGAGCTCAAACAATACCAAAACTCACTTCCACATTGAACCAAATAATGTAACATACATATGCATGATGATGAAGCCCTTTACAACCTTCACCAATCATGTAGAAGTCATATTCATCACTTTACCTCTTGTAGCTATTTGCACCCTACTAGAATGAGCATCCTCCAAACTTGAGCCTCACACAACATTTCACAACTTTTGCGTACCTTGTAAAATATTCAATTTTTATATATCAATGGAAATATCTTTGAATCATCTTCATAATGCAACTTGAATGGAGTCATAACGCCCTTTGTAGCTCCTATAATGTCAATTTTACTACAAGATGCTCCAAACTACCCCAAAATCTAGTTAGCAAAGATAGGGCACACTTTTCACTTTTTCAATATAGCCATGACCTAAACCTCCATGAATATCTATAACAACTCCTAGGATTTCATAAATGGTAATTTATTCATCACCTCATTTGGGAAACTTTGTCACAAACTAGAACTTTTCATAAACTTGCATTTTCAAGTGGGGCCCACATATTATCACAAGCACTACCATACCTTTCTAAAAATTTGGAATATTCCTCTACAACATAAAATAATAACTTTTACACCATCAATCACAACTGTCTCTATATACTCACTTTTCTGCAAGCTACTCCTAACTAGGGTTTCAAACCACTTTACCTTCTTAACAATCGTTTATAAAAACATGACAGTAAAATCACCTCATTATTTTTATGAAAGATTCATAACTGACCTAATAATCTATTCCAAATATCTCAATTCCCCTTAAAAAGCATACAATTCACAACGAGCATCAGAAGGTCTAATTTTGCTTGAAAATCACATTATAACTTACCCGATTTCACCAAAACTTACATATCTTCCAATTTCTTAAAAATATTGACTTGAAACATGGCACGAAGAACTATGAAAACCTTCTATAACTTTTCATTCTCACCATTTATCCCAGATATGTCTGAAACTCTCTATCCACAGTGACTTACCCATGCTTACCTCCCTGTTTCTCACTATTTTCTTCCCAAGGACCCTGTAAATGCATCATAAAACTGAATATTCACCTGAAAATCACCATACACCTTAGGTAAATTTCCACCATGCTATAACCATGATCCAACATGACTTATTTGGTCCAAAACGTTTACCTCCACCTCATTCTGCATGTTTCAGGGCTAGAAACAAGCCTGGAATCACCTGACTCGGTGTTGACAACTCATGACTTGACCTTGCACTCCTATAGACACTCATGGAACATCATACCAAACATGTTTTGACTCATTACACACATCAACCAACTCAAGAATTCTCATACCATGATTTTTCCTAGCAAACCAAACACTAGGACTACACTTGACACTATTAATCAACATTCACGTTTGACACCTAAATAAAAGCATATGGAGACTCACATGACCACATGACACCTTTTGCCATAAATGTAAGTTGAAATCAATGATAACACAACCACACAATGGCCAATAATATTCCCCTTTTTCATTGTTGGAAACCATCATTAAGAAACATTGATGGTAACCAAGATGACCAACACACTATCTGACCTCATTCTCATGTTTCTAATGCTTATCTCCCCCTTTTCCATCTATAACAAAGGATACAATGCTACTACAACATATAAAATGAAATCACAAGACAAGAACAATGACCACAATTCTAAAAACTGACTCACTTACCTAACAAGCTCCCCCTGGGATTGAAAACTCTCCTTGTTTATCTTCTACAATAGCAAAAATGATCCTTTGGACCTAATAAGAGTTATAAAATAGCTCCCCCTGAACATGTATTCTCTATTTTATCCTTCATTCATACTATAACATCACTTTCTAGGCATCTCTCATGTTAAAAAAACACCATCTTTGGCTTCATAGCTACCATTCAACTCTTTTGGACCAATTGTCCCTAAACAACAACATTAGTGCAAAAATAGTCAACTACTCCATGATATGAAACCAAATCAAGCATATAAAATAACTTAAAAATGTTCCCCCTAAGATGATACACTAATTATCTAACTAAACTAAAAAAAATGAGGTTCTTACCTTTCATGGATGCCTTGAAGAGATGACAAACACTTCAGTACATTCGCCAAGCACTGTTTCAGCCATTTCAACCCTTTTTTGAGTCATTTCAACCTTTTAACTTGCACTTTAAAACTATGGCACATGAGTGATACTCAATATGTATCATTTAGAGCTAGGAATTTTCTCCCTTGAGTAAATGGGTTGTTAATAGACTAGTTTATAACTTTTCTTAGCCTTCTTTACCATTTAGAGTTGTGAGACATCTTCCAAAGACTCTAAAAATATTTAACTTATTTATCTTGCTTAGAGACACACAGTGACCCCCCTAACTTTTCCAAACCTTTCTTCATGCTTGAATCACATTACCTCTACCTATGAAATCATTTGTAGATGACTAACATAGAAATGAAGCTTTGACATTCTTTACCTTGGAATTTTGCACTATCTCAGTCACTGTAGAATCCATGAGGTTGTCCTGACCTTTTAAGATCATAATTTGAAGCATACTATCCTATTTTTATCTTTCCATAGTCATGAAACTCTTAATTCTTTGTTTTTAGTTAAGAATATTATTTCTTCTTCATATATGATTGAGAACATTATGCATCATTCTTCATATACTTACTTAAGACGTTATAACTAATCTCCTTGAGCACACACTAAGATACCTAACTGAGACACTTATAGGGACTTCACTTTTAAGCTCTCAATAGGATGAATTAAACCCTTTACTCTTTCACACATCTTGAAATCTTGATACAAAAATTTTCAAAAAATTTGGATACTTTTGGACAGATAAAACCATATGATCACTTCTGACCTCCATATATTCCTTTAGTATGACCTAGTACACATAACTTTGTATGATCGCTAACATGGAAACATGACTAGGAAAAAAATTCCTTTGTGTTTGTACTTGGAGCATCACTACAAGGATTATAAAATCTAAGATGGATTTGACATTGCATTAACATTTTAGATTCAATCATTTTCATCATTTTTGAAACTTGAACACAGTTACCTGAAGAGGTTGCAAGGATTCAGACCATACTCTTCCCTTGAAGAACATTTTACAGACCTATAGGTACCAGCCACCATGTTCACCTTGCATACTCTAGACATTATATCTTTATTTACCTAATTATCAACTAAAAATCAGTCTTGATGCTTTTGAAACATTCTTTTTGACCTTCACATACATTGACAAGAAACATGAAGCTTTTACACTTTCCATATCACTCTAACTATTCATTAGCCACAGAGGTAGGGCTTCATGTCATAACCTTAAGTCCATGCATAATTAGTCCATCTAGTAACCTCTTGTAGACATGCTTTCAAACTCAATCATACTATTCTTTTTCATATCACCACATTACCACCACTTAGAATATTTCTAAATTCCATTTCACAGAATAAAAACATTATGCATAGTATTTGGATATTTCATACATGTTGTACACTCATATTGTCAAGGATAAAACTTTTATTCTCAGGAAAAGATTTGTCAAAATACTAATCTCAGGGTATAGACATATAAATCATAGGCCACCTAGGTCAACTGACTTTTACTAAGGTCAAGGGGGGATTAAGCCTTAGGAAAACTATGCAATTGCCTAGGGCACCAACAGTCAGGGGGAAACGAAATCTAAAGATTTTCATTATTTTTTACTTTTATTAGAACTTAACATTACTATTTTTTACTTGAATTCAATAGCAATCGACCCTTTTATTGATATTATTATAAAGTAACATAATTTTCACGCATACACATAAAAAGGTACTATAATATTTTTGCAAGCAAAAATAAATATGCATAGTTTTATGCTAATAGGTTTTTTTACCCATTGTCTAATGTAGCTCTAGATGATTCAAATGTGTAATTTTTAAAAGAAAATATTCATATATTTTTATAATGTGAAGTATAATTCAAGGAAATAATTATCTAATTCTCTATTCCTAATATTTTAGGGGAAATGTCTTATTTATGGAGGAATTATTAGACTTGGTCTAGATACCACTCTTCACAAAATCATGGGAGCTACCTAAGATATTTTATTGATTCACACAAAAAAAAATCTTTGTTTAGTTTTGAGTCCCACCACCTACTTGATAATGGTAAATAAGACGAGTAACGAACCTTGTATAAAAAAAATTATTTGTTTCATTTTAATAATCTCTAGTGATCAATTCTCTCCATCAATGAATTATTGTGTGTCCTTATTTGAAAATTTTATATGATATATTTATTTATTTTACATACCAAATTCTCTAAATTAGTGATTTATAAATCCTTATACATATTTTATAATAAGATAATTTGCATAGCTTTTATTTATTTGATGGGAAAAATAATAATTAAAACTATAAGAAGAGCACCCACTTCACTTAGTACCTAGAGTGCTCCTACCTTTCAGCTCCAACTAAGGTGCTATCAGATCAAACACAACTCCTTATTCTCTACCACCTTGCATGTTTACAAATTTCTTGATGCCATACACAACTTTATTTATTAGTACATACCTCAATCAATAATTTAAGGATCACCTTAGACATGAGATTCACAATAAAATCATAATTTTCTTATCCTATCAAAGAGCGCAGACTTGAATGAAGTGACACATTCTTGAAGATTCATTTTCAACCTGATGCACAGTATAATCCCATCATCAATAGCATGTTCAGACTAGAACAACTTATTTATGACCTAATACCTTGTTCCTCAGACCTTTGAAGTACAAACATTACTCATGAAACCCTTTAGACTTGTATACCATAACTTTTGAGTTTGAAGGAAATCTAATACATTGTTTGAGAATCAAGAACACCCCCTCTAGGCAGATCATCCTCCATAGACCTTTTTTTTATACCTTGATAAACTTACAAGTTTGATTCAAACCTTTGAGAACATATAAACACTTGGAGATCCTTGATATTCTTGACACATATATGAGACAACCTTGCAACATAAAATTCATTCTTGATATACCAATGAATTTCATAACACTATAGAAAACTTCACAAACCTCATAAAATTGTGTACAAGACTAACACGATGTTTACTAGTTTTTTACTTCTTTTCAACCACAAACCCAAAACACCTTGGAAAACTACAACCTTGAACTTGAAGGTATAATATTGGTTTACAAGCTTATAGGATCACATTGACACCTTCATTGTGACACCAAACTTCAATATAAAATATTCTTACCTCAATACCCTGTTATCTCTCATATACATCACATGTAGATTTCCTTGAAGATGTTAACATATTCTAAGAAAGTTACCATAGTCTGATAAAGATGCTCAATGTTCCTTCACTATCACTTAGATGACTTACTTTATACCTAACCTTCAGTGCCACTAAACATGCATCCCATTTTCATAGCTTCTAACCAAATTTATGCATTCCAAGAGCATGACACACTCTCATATAATGATAACATTAATTTCACAACCTTGAAATCTACAAAAACAAAAAATTAGACTTATTGTACTTTTGTAACTCAGAAGACACACATAAGACACACCTAACATGTTGATACTTACAAAAATTACAAATATCCAGACTTCTCAATACTATTTAGGACACAATGACCTAATTTGAGATCTTCAAGTACAAAATCATCTTCAAGGACTCAAACTTGATGACTCAGAGAACTACATTTGATAGTTTTGACCACATTAACAGCTATGAATAATCATGATAGTAATACAAGTAATGTCACAAACTTTTGACAGGGCCTAGTAATATTTATAAGACATTATTACTATAACATCATAGAATAAGAAAAAATACCTTTACCATGAACTCCTTGTTATGAATTTTCTCATCTTGAACGATCAGGACATAAAGGACACCATATCATAACAATATACTCTTTTACAACAAGCTCAAATTCATAAACAACTTGCACTTGACAAACCTTCACCCCTAGACTTTATTCAAGCCTTGAAACATGATAAATTTGATTGAAAATAGAAATTTGACAACTTATTACAAGTGACACTTAGAAAAACTCCCATTTATTAACAACATGACAAGTTGAATCACAAACTCATACACCTATCAATGACATGAACTAAAAAATACAAAGGAAGAGTCACATTCCATACCATATCACTCTAGAGGTATTAAAGAGTCCCAATTTCTTCAACTTGTCTTACATATGGGCTTGAAAGGAATTTAAGCACATATGTTCTTATTCAATTCTAATCCCTTAAACTAAAGAAAAAATGCTTCCTTGACCTGACTTATACCCTTGCTTGATTCCACAAGAACCTTATTTGACAAACTTCACAAGATTAGGCTGCATTTCAGACTGAGAATCTAATCTCTTGGCTTTTATTGCTCGAAAAACCACCTTCCTTCCCTTAAGATCTATAAAAACATCCTTAGAATCATTCATGAGAGTCTTCTTCTTGAAAACACTTCCATTTGGAGCTTGAAATGTGTTAGAGTACCTTGATGATCCCATTTGGTGACAATATCTTGAAACATGCCCTTTTTGTGGCACTTATTACATACAAAACCATTATTTCTTCTTCTTGGATAAAAAAATCTTAGGTTCCATCCATAATCCTTGGCTCTATGACCATACTCACAACATGAATGGCATTCACCATTGAAGATCCCTACACCATTCCCAAATGACCTTCTCTTGCAATCTCTAGCCCTATCACCAAAAACATGATATATATAGAAATAGCCATTGAATGAAGAACCATACCTCATAAAATTAGGTTGTATAACTAAGTTAGACCTTCTCAAATTAGTCCTTTTAGTCACCTTCACATCATGCTTTCCTTTAAACCCTAGGCCTATTTTGTCATTTATGGATATATGAGAATCTACATGTGCTTTTGCAATATAATTGGAGCTTGTCTCAATTCTATATCTAACTGTGTGGATGTCAATCCTTCCTGCAAGGTATTGACTGTCAAATGATTCATTTACATGAAACTAGATAACACAAGAATAAAGATTAAACCCCAAGCTCACTACACTGACAAACTTTCTCTAATTCTGAATTTTCAGCTATATCTCATGATGCAATAGGAATGTTTTATGTAGAAGAATATGCAAGAGATGTTGAATAGAAGATGATGCAGAAAAAAAGAAGACTCTCAAAAGGAAATTATGGGTTTCTTACTATATTCCTTTTCAAAATTTATAGCTTTGTGTACATGTATTTTTTGCTTCAATAATTCATAGGTCTACTATCCCACGGCTTGTGTGGAAACATTGGAATTTATTCCATGAATAAATGACATTATATTTTCAAATAACTGAGTTGTATAATTCTTTCTAGGCATTCAAATGTTTATGATATGTCCTCTGATTCGTCCATAACGAAATTTATGAAACCCCAAACTCTAACTTTTTTCACATGATTTCATCTAACTTGAGTCTCAAAACATAAATAAATGAATAGTAAATCTACATGTAGGCCAAGGGTAAGGTTAAGAAACTCCAGGAATGACCTTCTACATGTAATCAACAACTCTATCTATTTTGATTCTTCTGAGTTTAGGAGTATCCCACATGTACTATGATTCCCACCTTCAATCAAGGGTATATGCATATGGTCCTTAAGGATGACCTTAATAATGACGTAGGATTTTCACTTGCTGAAGATGAACATAGGAATGGTTGCCCATTGCAAGGTGTTGAATTCCATACACAATTCACAAATAGATGTAGATTGCATGTTCCTCTAATCAATTACTGCACAGCTGAATCCAAATCACTCCAATCAAGGATTGCTCCTGTACCCGCTTAGTTAGGTTCATCCATCAATTCCTTCCATGGTGAAACAAAGTTTATTCCAAAAGTGGAAATGCATAAAATTGATGGAAATGATCCTCTCAATTGGATTACCCAAATGGATAATTTCTTTGATCTCTATAAGATTCCAGTGAGACAAAAGGTAACCATGGAATCCTTATACCCAAAACCTGACCAATTCGTTTGGTATCATTGGTTATGTGCTCAAAGGAATAATAATGGTCTAAACATCACATAGAAATTTTTCACTGAAGAGATTCAATTACACTATAGTTCTTGTGTTTCAGATAATTACTTCATCCAATTAGGAAATTTATAAAAAATAGGTTTAGTTAAGGAGTATGTCCATCAATTCAAAAATATTTCCTTGTGTGTGGAGGATATTATAGAAGAGTATTTTAATGACCTATTTCTTGCGGGTATTAAGGACCACATTGAGCATGAGGTGAACATGTTTAACCCACTCAAGGTTTCTGATTCTATTATCATGGCACGTAGAGAAGAGGAAAACTTTCTTTCCAAAAAAAGGCAGTCTTCTCTAACATAAAATATCATAGAACCGTGCCTCCATCGTACCCTCATCCATTTCAATTGACACCTCAATAAATTGAAGAAAAAATAGCCAAAGGGTTATGTTTAAACTGTGATAGCAAATATGGACCAAATCATAAACATTTTGATAAAAAAATGTTCTACATTGAAGGGTTTGGTGATGAGGAAGACTATGAGGAAACATCAAACGAGGAAGTAGAAAAATTAGAGGATGAATCTAAAGATCCCTAGCCCATTCATGTTATGCTCTATCAGGTATTAGTAATCCACAAATCCTTCAAGTTATTGGTTATCTTAAGAAGAAGAAGGTGACAATATTGATTATTTTGGGAGCACCCATAATTTCATCAATCATAAGTTGGCAGTAAGAATAAATTGTTTCATCAACCTAACACCTAAATTTAAAGTAATGATTACAGATGAAGAAACAATCAAATGTTCAGGTAAATTTCATAAAATAAAACTTATGATGGGTGAATACACATTGGAATCTATGATGTTTTCTATTCCCATGGGCAAAGATGATATTATCTTAGGTGTTCATTGGCTCACAACCTTGGGCACCATAGAGATAAATTTCTAGGAATTATTCATGTGATTTCATTATGAGGGTAAAAAGTTTGAACTTTGAGGACTACATGCTAATTTTCCTTAGGTGGAAAGTTCTCACCAAATGTAAAAGATTCTTAAAAAGGGGTCTGAAGGTTTGGTAGCACAATTGTTCTCCATGGAAGTTAAAATACCAACGAAGGTAGTGCATACTGATGTTTAGAAGGTTATTGATCAACATACAGTTGTCTTCAAGTATATTAGAGGATTTCCTCTTGAAAGAGAGCATGATCATGTCATTCAGTTGATCCTAGGAAGCCAATCCCCTAACATCAGGCCTTATAGATACCCATATTTGTAATAGAGTGAGATTGATAAGATGGTGGAGGAAATATTAGAAATGGGTATTATTTTTCATAGTCAGAGTGCTTATTTTTCTCTAGTGGTGATGGTGAATCATAAGGATGGAAGATAACACATGTGTCGAGACTACTGAGAACTCAAAAAGTAAACTATAAAAGATAAGTTTCCTATTCTTATTATTGATTATTTATTAGATGAGTCACATGGTTCAATTTATTTTACAAAACTAGATCTACATTATGGGTATCACAAAATTAGAGTAAAGAAAGAAGATATTCATAAGAAAACCTTTATAACTCATCAAGGGCATTATGAAATCCTAGTGATGCCTTTTTGTCTAACCAATGCACCCTCCACATTTTATATTTTGATGAATTCAGTATTTAGACCATTCCTAAGGAAGTTTTTCTTAGTATTTTTTGATGATATCCTCATCTATAATAAATCATGGGAGAAACATTTAAAACATGTCAATACTATCTTAGAAGTCTTAGAGAAAAATCAACTATATGTAAAGCATTCGAAGTGTTATTTTGGGGTACATGAAGTGGAGTACTTGGGCCATATTATTTCTCATAAAGGTATTAAGGTGGACCCTCACAAGATCCAGGCCATGGTGGAATGAGAAGTCCCAAGAACCCTTAAGCAATTACAAGGTTTCTTAGGTCTCATAGGCTATCACATATTTGTAAAAAACTATTGTAGTATAACAACACCACTTAAAAAATTATTAAATAAATAATCCTTTCAGTGGAATGAGGAATCTTGTAAGGCATTTAATATATTGAAGGTGATAATCTGCACCACTCCAGTATTTACAACTCTAGATTTCTCCAAGAATTTCATATTTGAATGCAATGCTTCAGGAAATGGGATCAGAGTAGTACTTATGAAAGAAGGACATCTCATAGAATTTGAGAGTCGGTAGCTAAAAGGAAAGAATTTTTTGAATCCCACCTATGAGAAGGAAATGATGTCAATATTGCATGTAGTCAAATAATCGAAACCATACTTGATGGGTAGACACTTTAAGGTAAAAATTGATCATGATAGTTTGAAATACTTCTTGGAGTAGTGACTGTCTTCAGAAGAACAAAAAACATGGGTCACTCAGATGTTGAGATATGACTTTGATATTTTTTATAAGAAAGGGAAGAAAAATGTGGTCGTTGATGCTCTATCTAGGAGGGATGAGTCCACATATGCATTGATATGTGCCATCTCTATACTGGAGGTAGATTGGGTAGATCAAGTAAGGGAAGAATGGAAGAAAGATGCAATAACATGTACTCTCATTCAGAATATTTAGGTTGATACCTCCATATCAGGATAATTTATATGGAAGGGGGATACATTGTGGTACAAATATAGGCTATATATATGTAAGAACTCTACACTTAAACACTATGTTTTTTTTAGATCTCCATTCTTCTCTGCTAGGTGGCCATTCCAAATTCTTGAAAACTTATCATATAGTTAAGAAGGATTTATTTTGGGAGGGGTTGAAAGGATATGTTCAAAAAATTATGGCAAAATGTTTGGTGTGTCAAAAAACTAAGGGCGAAACCATTAAGACACTGAGTCTCCTATAACACTTTTCTATTCCTAGTGAGAGATGGGAAGAGTTATTGATGGATTTCATCATAGGATTACCTACATCTGAAGGTGTTAGGAAATAAGGGATAAAATATGTAGAATAATCTCTCATAGAATTGGAACAGTAGAAACTAATATGCAAAAAATATTATAGATCTCAAATAAAAGTGCAGAATAAAATAACATAACACAAAGAGATAGTATTTAACATGGTTCACCAAATTTGGGCTATGTCCACCAAGAATCACTTGCTCATATTTTATTACAAGCCACTGCTCTCTCAATACAATACCTAGATCTATTTGGAGCTATGTTCAACCAACTCTACAGAATTCATACCCGAATTCAAAACACATCTGCAATGATACATAATACATACCATATGCATAAAACCATATAAGTAGACAACTGCTTAAGCAGTTTTACAAAACCATGGGTATCAAAACCATCGGCCAAAACTGTCCCATAAAACTATGGGTCAAAAATTCCACCCATACGAGAAAATCATGTTTCCCGATATATTGGGCATGTTTTAAGGAAAAAAAAACAATCTGGGGCTACGCCCCTGGACCCCCACTCGGGGCTCGTCCCAGCCCCGAACCTAGGTGAGACAATTGTGGAAAGTGTACAGTACTCTTTCATGGACATGGTGGATAGACTAACCAAGTATGCTCATTTTTTTGCCATGGTTCATCCTTTCTTAGCTAGTAAATTTTCCATATCATTTATGGACACAGTTCAAAATCTCCATGACATACCCAAAATTATAGTAAGTGATTGTGATCCAATATTTACAAGCAATTTTTGGACTGATTTTTTCTCTTGTTTGGGTACCCAACTGGCCCATAGTTCCTTTTATCATCCTCAATCAGATGGGAAAACTGAGGTGGTAAATAAATTTTTAGAGATATTCCTTTGATGTTTTACTTTAGATAAACAAGAACATTAGGTGGAATGTTTACCACTTACAGAATGGTGGTACAATACTTTATTTCATACCCCCCCCCCAAAATGTCTCCATTTTTGGCATTGTATGGGTACCATCCTCCATCACTCTTAACTAGCTTGAAGGTCAAACCAAAGGTTAGAGAAATCAAATATCACATCCAACAACAACACGAGTTACTCTTTAGTCTTAGATAGAATTTGGTGAGGGTAAAAAACCACATGAAGCAACGAGATGGTCAACATGGTAGTGAGTGTCACTTTGAAGAGGGTGACTTTATTTTTGTAAAATTACATCCATATAATTAGTTATCATTGAAACAAAAGAAGAAGGATAATAATATTTCTCCTAAATAATATGGTCCTTACCAAGTGTTGCAAAAAATTGGTGGTGTGGCATATAAGTTGGAGCTCCCTCCGGGAAGTAAAATACATCTAGTCTTCCATGTTTATTTCTTGAATAAAGTTATCAAGAAGCACATTTCCACCCATTCAGTACTTCTAGAATGGGATGAGGAAGTAAGGATCATATTGGAACATGAAGGTATTCTTCATACACACACTAAAATAATGAGGACCAGATTCATTACCAAGTACCTGATCAAGTGGAAAAATATGAATATTGAGGATGCATCATGGGAGGATGAAGCATTTGTGCAATAGCATCCAAGGATTCCCAACATTGGGGACATGTTTCTTTGAATGGGAGGGGAATTTTATGCCCTTAATCATATATCTTACATTAGATGTATATAGCCGACTTGTGGCTATCATAACTTCTTATCATGATGTATCTGTTTCATATATGTTATATTATCATTAGTGGGCTAGCCTTGGTGATGGCCATAACATAGTAATAGTATATAGGGGTTAGTAGCTAGTAGATGATCCTCATATTGAGCATTTGAGTTTTATTGTATGGTTTAAAGGTTGTCATCTCAAAGTTGTAAAGCTATTCTACTTACATATTGATATCATTTATCTATAATCTTGTGTTATTTGGTGTCCTATTAGTGCTCATAATCAGATTTATACAAGTAATTTCATTACAATTGGTATCAAAGTGACCACCTATGATCGATTCTCACTCGGCTGGTTATGTCATGTAGCTAGGGCTTGTCAGACACCTAAGCTTCGGTGAAGAAGAGATCGTATGTATGGGAGTGTGGGAGTAAACCCAGCCTAAGGTCAGGATCTATAGAAACATGGTGGAATGTTATGATCCTAATGTGTTGATTTACTAATGCCTCAAGTTTTTGGTGTAAAATTTCATTACATATCTCTTCTCAAGCTTCTCATACATCCTCAACCTACTAGATACACTCTCCAAATATGATTCTAGGGCTTTCAAGCTTTCCTTATACCTAGAACAACTAACCTCTTTCTCCTTTAGGGATTTGGACACACGTTCAACTTTTGATTCCAAACACTTGATAGAAACATCATGATATTTTTCTATTTCACTCATTGTCTCTTGCAATCCAAAAACCAAAGACTCAACAATCTCATACTTTCTCTTCTAAAGATCAACTAACTTACCCATTTGTGATTTTAGGATATGATTCAAGTGATTATACTTATTTCTCAAGGAATTTCTATAATACCAATTGTTAGAAGAAAAAGGGATTGAGAGGGGGTGAATTAGTCCTATAATTATTTTTCTTTCATTTACCAAACCATACATTCATCAATTTATATTTTTCATATAACATTCATAATCATGTGTGCTTATTAAGATGTGCAACATCAACCATAAGAGAAAGAAACAAAGTACTCAACACAAGAACACCTTATGTAAGTTGGAAACCCTCATGGGGAATAAAACCCACTAAAACAAAAACATTATATTTCCATTTTTCAAATTTAGTGAGGCACCAACCTCACAAGGAACACCAACCCCTAGTTTAGTAGAGCACCAACCCTATGAGAAGCACCAACCCATGATTTAGTGAAGCTCCAACTCCATAAGAAGGATATAACCCCATAGGATTACTAAGCACTAAATAAACCACCTAAAGATGTTTTATCTCTAATTTTTATAATTCCACAACTGATGGAAATGACTTACTAATCTCACAAACCCTAGCTCAAACACTAGGTCTTCAATCTCTCATAACATTTCTCTTTATTCACTTGGATTTGATCTAACCTCTTGCTCTCATGTCTTAAATAAATCTTAAACTTTACATTCTCTTCCTCAACCCTCAAATCATCCATGCATACCTTCAAATCACTCTCCTCTAGGTCACACTTCTTCCCTTCAAGAGTACTAGTTCAAAAATGAACCAAAAACATAACGTTTATATGTTTTTCCTTGTTATATCCAAAATGAGGTCAGTATTGCACCTTTGTTTCAACCTATTCATCAATAAAAACGTTCCATAACTTTATCACAACAATCACAAGTGACCATAGTAGGTCGGCCTAGCCAAAAACCACTTTTCATGCACCAACAATTCTCAAAACCTTACCATTTGAATGAGAAAAATCCCCATTCCAAAACCTCTTATTAAATCTTGCATATTCATAAAACATGAGTAATATATAATTTAAAAATTAAACATGTTCATAATTTACATTAACCAGTCAAATTATTTCATTTAATGGGCCCACTGGCTCTTTACCTTCTCAAAACAGTTGTTTCCAACAACCTAATTTCACCTTTGGGCATAGATAACCCAATAACACATAAAATATGGCATGTGACCACTTCATGGAAATTACAAGACATTTTCAACACATATAATAAAGTTATATCTCATGAAACAATCACTTGTTCAAACCACATCCACTTTTGTCTTCACTAAATCAAGCTACCCAAAAACTTGTTTTCCAAGCTCAGCTAATAAACCCTCTTTATGTCACTTAAAAGACAAAAAAATGGATTAAATAGGTTTAAAATTCACCCATATTAACTTTCTAGGTGATATAAATGTTAAACTCATTCATCTCATGCTCCAAACATTTCAACCTTTCATCAAGAATAACCCTTTCATGAAACTGCCACTACAAACTTCTTCACAAAATGACTTGAATGAATAATCAAATGACCTAATAAAGACACAATCCATGCCTCATTGTAAATATATTTGAATTATATTTCCATAAAATATAATAAATCCTTCTGACTCTAAGTGTAATTCTTTCAACCAGGTCCATTTCTACAAACTATTTTTTATCTCTACTTGGACTTAAGAACTGACACTTAGCCCAACTTTCTCTAACATACCAAAAATCACTTTCACATTGAACCAAAGAATGTAACATAATTATACATGATTTCTAAGACCTTATCAACCTTCACCAATCATGAATAAGTCATATTAATCACTTTACCTCTGATAGCTACTTGTACCTTACTAAAATGAGCATCCTCCAAACTTGAGCCTCACAAAATAGCTCATAACTTTTGCATACCTTGTGAAATATTCAGGTTTGATATACAAATGGAAATAAATATGAATCATATTCAAAAAATAACTTTAATGGATTCCTAATTCCTCCTCTAGCTTCTGCAATGTCAATTTTACTATAAGCTACTCCAAACTGTCCCAAAAACCATTCAGCAAAGATAGGGCACACTTTGCACTTTTTCACTGCAAACATGACCTAAAAATTACATGAACATATATAAAAAATATTGGTATTTCATAAATGGTAATTTAGTCACTACCTCATTTGGGAAACTTTGTTAAAAACTGGATCTCTTCAAAAACTTGCATTTTCAGGTAGGGCCCAAATATTGTCATAAGCACTGTCATACCTTTATGAAAACCTAGAAGAGTCCTTTATAACATTGAATCATAAATTTTGCACTGTAAATAAAAAATATCTCTTTATAATCACTTTTCTGTAAGCTTCTCCTAGCCAGGGTTTAGCTAGGGTTTCAAACCACTTTACCATCTTAACAATCATTTATAAAAATGTTTTTTACTAGATAGGGTAAAAATTAGGGATGGGCTCCCAGAGGCCAAATACAAAAATATTACATCGTGACAATACCAAAGAGAGACAAAAACAGGAATAGGATCCTAGGAGTTAACCAAGCTTAATTCCAAAACAGAGAAGGAGGTCCAAAAAGCAACTAATAGAAGAGACCTAAACCATTAAAAAAAAGAAACATAGATAGTTATCTGAAATTCCACAAATAGTTTAGGAGAAGTTCCTTTAGTAATCTTTAATATTTTTGTAGGTTTTAACCTCCTTGATCTCATCTTTCGTGCTAGGGTCAGTATTCATCTTGTTCTAGGGGGCTCCTGACATCATCTTCCTTAGAATCCTCCTCAATATCATCATCCTCCTCTTCATCTTCATCAGAACTAACCCACCTCCTTTTCCACTTCTCTTTTTCCACATCTTCCAGACCAACACCCAAATCCTAACCTAGAGCATCCAACTGCTTGATATCCCCTCTAATGTTCTTTTGGGCCAAGTAGATTCATTTGATGGCTTTAATATTATCAATCATGGCCTTCCTCACCACTGAGTTAGTCTCTTCCATGACCTAAACCACCATCTCCAAATACTGCACTTTTTTCTTCCACATATCGATAAAATGCTCTCCTTCCAGAGGCACTTTACCCTTACCCTTTAATGAACCGGATTCCTAATTTCCCATCCCTTCCATGTTCTTCCCCTCTCCCATCTACGTAATACCCAGATTACCCTCCCTCATCTTGGAAAGACACTCAGCTAGGGTAATATCCTCCTCATCCTCAATTTGGGGTATAAGTTTATCCCAGGTTGGTTTCCCATTTCAAAATAGGAGAATAATGAGTCCCTCATGAATGGGGGAATCCACCTTACTCCGTTGAAAATCCTTCACCAAGGTGTTCAGAGACATAAATACAAATAATGGAATACTAAGCATTTTCTTGTGTCTGAAAATATTTAAAAAGGACAAGTGGTGAGTATATGTATTATGATATTTACCTTCTAGGGTAAGATACTTCATAATGTGCAGAAAACCCTCCCTCCACACCCCAGGAATGCAGGAACGAGCAATGCCACCATTTAAGTAATGAACGGTTTCCTTACCCACAAAGAAATTTTTGATTTCGTACTCCTTCTAATTCCTATCCTTAAATATTTTCATACCTTCCATGTCCATTCCAGTTATACGGGAAATAACCTCCTCCAACATCTTAATTTCCATTCCTGGAATCACCGCCTTCCCCTCTTTCCACGCTAACCCAAACTCCATAGTTAGTGAGGGATCATGCCCTTGGAGTCTGGTAATAAAGTTCCTAAAACCCCCAATCCTATATAGGTGCCACATAGACTTGTCATCCACAATACTTCCATGACCGGAAGGCTCAACTCTGGTTCTATCTCCGCCCATGATGGCCAAAATTTTACACAATGCTCAACTCGTTGAAACCTTCAATTTTTAATATTAGAGTTGCCTTTCTAAGAATAGATAAAACCATAATCACTTTTGCAATTTTGGAAAATGATCCCTTTATTCTCCCTTGCACAACATAAGGTGAAGTCCTTCTGATTTTTCATGATTAATAATATCATTAATAGGCATAGGGATGACATCACCTTTTGCCACACTTTGAAATCATTAATTTAAACCCCCTCATTCACAAATCTATCTGTACAAGTATTGTTGATGTGAGGGATATGAGTGATGATATAGGTATCAAAGCTTTCAATATTCTCTTTAATATTGTGAGTATTATTACCCAAGGCCCAATTATGGGAACTAGTCTTGCTGATAGCATTTAAAATGAGAATAGTGTCCCCCTCAATAAGAATGTGTTTAATTCCTTTTTCCTTAGCCATACTAACACCCCAAAGAAGAGCATGGGATTCAGCCACATTATTACTCTGAGTCCCCAAAGGTCCAACATAGGCAAGGATCCAGTACCCATTACGGTCTCTTATTATGCCTCCTCCACCTGTCAGACCAGGGTTGACTTTTGAAGCCCCATAAAAATTAATTTTGACTTTTCCCCTTTCTGGTTTAGACTACTTAATGATAGTGGATGATAATATGACTTGAGGTGGATTGAAGGTGAATTGTTTGATAACTTCCTCTTTTTTTCTAGAACATGCCTTTTTAGTATTCACCATAATGAGATTGGATTTCTCTTTAATATAGGAAATCAAACAAGAACTGACCTTTTTGATGTTAGCTTTCTGATTTTTAAAGATGAGAGCATTCATTTCCTTCCATAAGCTCTAGATGAAGTTGGGAAGGGCCATTTTCTAGGTAGCCATAGGAAAGGGGTACCTGAAATGACAATCCCATTGTAACCAACGTTCCTCAATGGAGTTAGGGAAGACCCATTGCACTTTGAAAAGCTCTAACACCTTGGAGAACACTTCTTAAGTGAAGGGGCAAGAGATGAGGAGGTGGTTGAAATTTTCTTGATTTTTATACAAAGCACACACCTGTTTGGGAGGAACATCCCGCGTTTCCTAAAATTATCCATGGTGAGGATTTTTTCTGAGTGGCCAACAAAAAGAAAATGTTAACTTTAGGTAAAAGTTCCTTCACCCAAAGTTTTCCCCAGTAATATTTTTGGCTAGAATTATTGAAATTTAGGAGTTATGTTGATTTGAAAGAGAAATTTCAAGAGTCCTCTTCCGTCCATATAATAGAGTCCTCATTCTGTTGGAAGAATGGAAAATAGAATCTCTTTAAATTAGAGTTGTGATTATGAATAAATTGATTGTCCCTAATGAAATTGGGAGGGGGATGCACATTCTCCCAAAAAACATGATTATTGGAGAAGTTATAATAATCTTCAACCCAAAATTTTCCATTGTCTTCATAGAACTACGCCATAGTTCTCCCAGGTTCTTCCTCCACTAATGGTTTATCAGAAATACAACAATCCCTCCAAAAGAGAATTCTATCACCTTTCCCAATATTCCATTTAATACCCCTCCTCAGGATCTCACTAAAAGAGATAAAATAATTCCAAAAGAATGATCCCCTAGGGATATTGTCTTGTAGAAAGAAAGTCTTTATTCTACCAGTATTCCTTAAAATTTTCCTGTTGATGATATCAATCCATAAAACTTGTTCCTTTATCACTCTCCAACCATCTTTAGCCACAAGTTCTTCATTTTTGAGTCTCATATTATTTAATCCCATCCCACCACAAGCCTTTGTCTTAGTCACTTTTTCCCAAGCCACAAGAGGAAATTTGAACTTCTCCTCAGCGCCAGCCCATTGGAATATTTTTTTAATTTTTTCTAGAGCCTCCAAAATCTTGACCGGTTACTAAAAAAGGGACATGACATAGACTGGAACACCTTGAAGAGAGCTTTGAAGAATTTTAATTTTTCCATCTTGAGATAGTATAATCCCCTTCCAAGTAGAAAAATTATTGGTAACTCTCTCAAGCAGTGTGTTCTAGATGGAAGGGTTTGGTTTTTTGTGAATGAGGGGCATTCCCAATAGGAATCCAGAAAAGTCTTAATATTATAAAAAAAATGCAGGCTAGTCTCAATTTGAATTTCTCTTCCACATTAATGAAGAAAATAACACTTTTGAGTAAGTTGACTAGCTGACCAGAGACCTCCTCATACTCATTCAAAACATCTTTAAAGATAGAGGATTCCTGCATAAAATCCTTCCCCATCAAGAAATTTTCATCAACAAATTGGTTAAGGTAAGTAGGCTAAATACCATTATAAACTTTAAGACCTTACAAGAGATTAAGGGAAACTTCCTGGTTATAAAGTCTACTTAAAGTTTCCACCACAATCGTAGACTTTGCAACCGGATTGAAAGAAACATTCTTGTTTACCATTTAGTTTACCATTAAGTAGAATCTTTCCTTACCATAGGCTAAATACCATTATAAAATTTAAGACCTTGCAAGAGATTAAGGGAAACTACCTGGTTGCAAAGTCTACTTAAATTTTCCACCACAATCATATACTTTAAGTAGACTTTGCAACCATATTGAAAGAAACATTCAAGTTTACCATTCAGTTTACCGTTCGGATAGGGATTGAAAGAAACATTCTAGTTTACCATTAAGGTAGAGGATCTCCCTGTCTGAGTCCTCTACCAGATTGAAAGAAACATTTTGGTTTACCATTGATCATAACAAAGAAGCTAGAAGAAGAAATGCAAACCATAACCATGTTGATAAAAAATTCATCAAAACCCACCTTAGTCAGAATGGCTTAGAGAGGGGTCCACAAAACTCTACCATATGCTTTATGCATATCCATCTTGACAAACATAGCAGATCTTCCTGAACTTTTAACAGAATGAATGGACTCTTGGATGACCACAATGTTATCTAGAATTTTTCTCCCAGGAACAAATTCCCCTTGAATAGGAGAGATGAAATTGGCTAGAAATCTCCTGAGCCTGAAAGCAATAATTTTGGTGATCAATTTGTAGCTAGTGTTGCATACACTAATGGGTTTAAAATATTTCATGTCCTTGGCCCCTATCATCTTGGGAATAAGGACCAGGAAGGTTTTGTTAATTTGTTTGAGGATCTATCCGTTACTAAAGAAAATCTAGATCATCTCAATGACATCATTCTTAACCACTTCCCATAAATTTTGGAAAAATAAGGTCGGGAACCCATCTAGCCCAGGGGATTTATCTAGTTCCATATCAAAAACAACATATATAATTTCTTCCTCACCCTAAATGAGAATAAGATCACTATTATCCTATGACGAGATGACATTCTGGAAGATTCCTAAAGCCTTATCCTAAGAATTTCTATTCGGATCTAACCCAGGGAGAAATAGGTCCCTGAAATATTTCATAATAGCTTCATTGATTTCTTTTTCATCTTCTGTAAGTGTACCATCATTTTCTTGATTTCCTTGATCTTGAGACGATTGGTCCTAGAGGTAGACAGAAGTGGAAGAATTTTGTATTTTTATCACCCTCCTTTATCCATTTAACCCTATATTTTTTCTTCTACGATACTTCCTCCTTGGCCAAGATATCATGATATTTGATGAGGAGATCCTACTCTTGACTTTTAAGCACTTGATTGAGCCCATATTTTTCCATCAGCTCCTCAATAGTCCTTAAGTCTTCCTCTATTATGCTCTTAGTCTAAAAGATGTTCCCAAAAAATTCCTTATTCCACATTTTTAGGTTTTTTTAAACATGTTTCAACTTGAAACTTAATTTAAACATCGGGACACCATGGACCATAATCCCCCACCATTCTTTAATTCTCTTGAGGATTTCAGGGTGTTGGGGCCACATTTTTTCAAATCTGAATGGTCTGGATTTTTTAGGAATAGCCATACCAAACTTAAGGATGATCATATTATGGTCAAATCCAATTATGGGTAAGGTGGATAGAGAGTAGAGTTGATTAAGCATGCAAGTATGACTTACCACACATATTTCCAGTCTAATATATATAAGGTCCTGTCTAGTTCCTCTGTTAGCCCAAGTGAATTTGGAACCTACAACTCATGGTCAAAAAGATCATTATTCACTAAAAAATTAGCCAACTCATCCATACTGTCGGTATAGGAAATGGATCCTTCTTTTTTTCCCCCAGGGAGAGAGGGGTATTGAAATCTCCCCCAACAATCCAGTCACAATCTTTAAACAAAAACCTCCCCTTAGTGAGTTCTCCATAAGTATTCCTTCTACCAAGAATGATTTGTGTGAGAATAAACTAGTAAAGCACATGGTCAGATGGTTGGCCAAAGATAGAAGCACCATACCTTTAACCAAGAGGGGGTTCCAGAGGGTGGAAATGCCTCCTGAAGCACCATCTAAGCTTACCTTGGCCCAAAGGCCATCTTTCCATATCACCCTACTCACTTATTTGAATCTTTCGGTAATCATTTTTTTTCTTGGATCATCAAAATATCAAGTTTGTATTTGTTCGTAAAACCCTTCATAATTCTTTGCTTGTTGGGGTTATTCAACCCTCTTATATTCCAAGATAATAAAATAATTTATTATTTGAGTGAGGAAACCTAAGAGGTTTATATAACCCTTTATCCATATATTTATTTACCACGGTCTCCCCCTTCTCCTTGTTTTATTTTCTCCCTTTTGGAGTCAAGTCCTTACCCATATCTTCTCTGAAGTTGCTTCTAGTAATAGGCTTGGTCCATGTTACTATGGTAATAGGGGAGGACACTAGATCAGTAGAATCTAGGACAATACCTCTCATCAAGAGATCAAAAGCATTTGATTTTGAGATTCCTTCCTCCTGTCTTTGACCAAAAGAGCTTTTCCAGCTAAGGAAACTTCTTCTAATGAAAGTCCCTGAGCCACTTTCAGCGCATAGTTCCCTTCTGAATCTGATAGATACTCAGCTTCCTTCTATTTCAGATTTGGAGATGTAAAGTCCTCATCACTTATGTTATCATTATCTACATTTACCCTTTCAACCTTTTTCTTTGGATCTTCCTCTTCAGCCATAACTTCTATCTCTATGAATATAGTCTCCTTAGGATCCTCTTGATCCCCTCTAGGATCCTGACTAATGGTTCTTCCATTTTTTCCACCTTTCTATTTTGTATTATCTTTATTAAGAGCCACCACATGAGATTTTGGACCTATTTCCTTCTTCTTCTTCTATTTTGGACACCTTCAATGATAATTCCCAATATTTTTGCATTTGTAAAAAATAAAAGGGGATGGTGCATACTCAAATATTTGCACCTAATCACCAAATTTTGAGAGAAAAGTGATAGTTTCTTCCAATGCAACTTCTTGTTTCATATTAACACAAAATATCACATACATAAGCTTGGTTCTAGATTTAGTGATAGGATCTATCGCTATCGGGGTTCCCAAGCTTTTTTCTATACCAATCAGGACCTCGGGTTCCAAGAACTCAAGAGGTAAGCCAGGGAGATTCACCTAGATAGGATATTCAAAGACTATTTTTTCAAAGGGATTGAAGGTTGGTTCCCATTGTTGAACCACCACATGGGACTTACCAATGAACCAGGGCCCTCCAGCTAGAATTCTTAAGACATGTTCTTTACTAGGTAAAGATATTAAGAAAAAACCATTCACATAAGTGGTTATCTCAATAGATCCATTTTCTTTCCATCTTCTCTTGGCCCAACTACGAAAAAAATCAATGTTGGGTCGGGAACCCAGACATTTAGCAAAAAAATCTTCTTCCATATTTGCCTTGGCTCACTCCAAGAGAGAGTCTAGTATTTTAAAGGCCAGAAGACCCTTTTCTTTAGAAGGCTCCAATCCTTCCAAGGCATTATTTTCTAGATTTTTCCTGACCAACCTTTCCGCCCATATGGATTCCACCACTGGCTCCACCCTTTCGTCCTTAACTAGGTCAGGCACGTGTGCCTGCACCAGCCCGTGAGGCTCCTCAGGATCCACATAATCTATATAAGTAATTCCTTTTCTCCCACTTCCATCATTCAAACCAGGGTTTCCCACTTTAGCCTCATTCAAAATTCCACTTCTCGTTCCCGCTTTCATTGTCATTTCCTGATTCTCTATATTTTCTAACGTTTTATTTTCTATCATTTATGAAAATGTGATAATCAAACCACCTCACTATTTTTGTGAATTCTTCATAACTTACCTATGAATATTTTCCAAAGATCTCAAGTCCCCATGAAAAGTATATAGTTCACAACGAGCATAAGAAGTTCTAACTTTTCTTGAAAATCACACTGTAACTTACTCGGTTTCACAAAAACTTACATATATTCAAATTTATGTAGAATTTTGACATAAAACTTAGCATGAAGCACAATTAAAACCTTATCTGACTTTCCATTCTCACCATCAATCCTAGATATGTCTTAAAATATCTATTCCTAATGACTTACCCATACTTACCTCCATGTTTCTCATTATTTGCTCACCAAAGACACTGTAAATACATCATACCACTGAATACTAGCCTAAAAATCACCATAAACCTAATTTACAATACCAATATGCTATAACCATGCTCTAATATGACTTATCTTTTCTAAAACTCATACATCTTCCTCTTTTTGCATGTTCCAGGGCTAGAAATAAGCCTGAAATGACCTGACTCAATGTTGACAACTCATGACTTGACCTTTCTAACCTCATGAAAACCCATAGACACTCATGAAACATTATACCAACCATGTTTATAATCATAACACACACCAACCAACTCAATAAATCTCATACTGTGATTTCTACTATCAAATCAAGCACCAGGACTACACTTGACACTATTAATCAACCTTTATGCTTGAAGCCTAAATAACATCATATAGATACTCAGGTGACACCATTTTATTTCAATGGGGGTTGACATTAATGAAAACACAACCAAATAATGGAAAATAGTAAGAAGAGCTTGGAGAAAGGTTTGCAGTAGATTATTTTATTATCTTTCACTTTGCAGAGTTTTTTCCTGTATACATATACATTATACATGTGCAAAATAAAAGGATGAAAAATCAATGCACCAATAAAATAGAAGAAGGAAAAATTGCGTGTCAACAAGTGGCACCACTCAAAATCCCAAGTCTACCAAACATGAGCAGAGTAATCTCAAATGAGTTGCTAGCTAGAAAAAAAACAAGGATGAATCGGTGTACTAAGGTAGCATTTGCATCCCCAATGATACCACCATACATATTCCCCTAATGAAGACATCAATAATTTTTAACCCTTAATTAAATATCAGGTCAATTTAATTAGTTGTAAATTAAATTATAGTTGATTATGAATCTTATAAATATGTTACAATATGAATACTAACTAAAATTTAGAATTTAGATCAGATAGAAAGAATTTGCATACACCAATCAATCTAATATACTTTCTGAAATCTAGACCAATAGATGTATGAAGGCCCATAGTTAACTACAAACCCACTAAATCACCCATCACCATTTTTATGACCTGTGTAATAGAGATATTAGGATATTTAAAGCTCCCACAGGTCACTTCACAACCAACATTGTGATTGTAAATCAACCATAGAAATAGGATCATATCGGAAGAGCTACCAAGACTGTATTGTACTGGAGCCTCTAAGTAGCCATTATATCTAAATGAACCATTACACCAATGCTCTAAGTTAGGAGGGCCTTCTTCTAACTTTCTAGATTCACAGTTATCTCCATTATTGTGTATTGAGGATCACTAAGAATACCCTAATTAGTCACTTATGCTATGAGGCTTTATTCACACTCAGAACATTCACCGGCTATCTCGACATCCGAGCCATCGGATGAAGAGTCAGGTACGAGGAAGATCATAACAGTTGTGGGCACCTTGTGCACCACCAATGTTGGCACTACTCCTAAGAGGAATCAAACCATATATCATTCTCCACTTGATTTCAAATTTTGTGAATCCTATTTCAAGCGCTTGCCCAGCAGTTTTAATGTGTTTTGAAGGCGCATAGATAAAGAGATGAAATCATAATGGTAGAGCTGGTTGATCTTAAAGAACTAAAGAACTTCCACACATGATCAAGCTAGAACAACATCAAAAAGTAATGATTTTCAAAGTGAATAATGGTTTAGAAAGAAATGCCAGGCCCCAAGCTTTCAAAGATTTGGGGACTTATATGATTAGAATTGGATTGCTGACAGAGCTAAACCAGGGCACCATTCAAGTTCGATGCACTTTGGAGTGGCAAGCTATATCATTAGTTCGAGCAAAGAGGCTAACTCTTTTGATTATAGACTCATCTTGATGGAAATGTGACTGCAAATCCCAGTCAAATGGGATCTACCTCAAACCCTAGGTCCATTAATGTTTGTATGCATCATTGACCCTATATATAGCAATGCTTGTACACTTCTTGGAATTTGGTTTTGTAACTTTATGATTGTTTCACCTTCCTGGAAATGAATTTCTTGGTGTGAATTTCTTCTTCGCTCACCTTCAAAATGGATCTATAAATCTTCTTTCATCAGTTACAAGATTTAGAACCCTAAGAGTGCAAGAAATGATCTTCAAGTGGCTATGAAGGGAGTTAGGTCATGATTACATAGTAGACTCCATGCCTAATGGATGCTTTAGGCTACTGATCTCTTTCATTTAGCAGGAAGATGGCCCAAAAGTACACATCAAACTCCTTGGATCTAAATAACTCCCCTAGTTCATTTGGATAACTTGCATACATAATCGTATCTCTGAGAATGCCTTGTTTGAAGTTTTGCACTTGCTCAATTTCACTTGTGCAGGGTCACTTTTCTTGGTTGTAGAATGAATCTCGTACCCCCCCTTATTTTTTCCTAGAACGAGCACTTACGTTCCTATGGGGGTGCTCTCCTTCTAATTCCACCTTCTATGCATTCGCTTTCATAGTCCTAGGCAGCTTTGAGTTCACCCTGCGTGTACGTCTCACACTTGCTTCACATCAGAAGTTCTTAAAGTTCCCTAGGTCCCTAAATGCACGTCATGGCCATTACTTACTGTATATAGTTACACCTTGACCATGTGTTCTCTATCTCATGAAAGGTTTACCAAGGGGATGTATTCCCCTCTATGCACTTCAGAATGTGACCTTCCCTCAAAATCCTCTATCCCATGCCTCATGTCTTCTGCGCAACATTGTACAATATGCGCCCTCAACTTTTGCACCCTTTTGTGTAAACAGGTCGAATCTTCTAGTTTTGACTAAGAGGTATACCACACATCATGTTTTTACTCTATGGGTCAAAGGATGGATGCTCTTTAAATGTGCCGAATCATGTTACAATTTAGAATCAATAACTGACAGAGTGGTGTGAAACGACAAGGAGGTAATCTGACATAGCTATGAGCCATCATGTGATCAGCCAGAGTGAGGACAGTGTATTTGCCACATGTCAAGTGTGTAATGCCAACGGCTCTAACAGTTTCAAATGGTAGATTACCAAATTAAAGTGTTTACATTTTCCCCTACTACAGAGTATCTAAATCAGCATGTGCATGGACTTTTCAGGAAAATAACCCTAATTGTGTACATCAGCCACTAGTGTTATACATCTCACAATTCAACTTTGTTTGGAAGTTTCGCGTTGTGTTAGTGTTGAAACAATGGAAAATGATATTTTTGAGCATTAATGAAGTAGATCCAATTTCTTCAACCACCCAATTTGATATGATCCGCCCTCCTTCCTCATCCAATAATGCCAATGATATTACTATAAGGGAATGTGTATTCGATATATTCTCAAGTGAGATTTGCAAGCATATGGAATGCTTTTTACATGGTGGTTGTTCTTCAAAATTGGCTTTTCCTCCTTCTCTTCTCCTTCTACAAATTCATGTAGTATTCATCCCTCTTTGTCTAGTGCTATCACCTTTTAGTGTAGTTATTTTCATGTTATCCTTCTATCCAATTGGTCCTGAGGAGAGTTCTATGTAGCTTAAGTGTACTAACCCTTCAGCACTAGGAGTAGTCAATAGCAGTAGAAATAGATAGAGGAACTAGGCCTTCTCTGGATATCAGTTCCAAGCACGCAAGGAATCCCACATACTTGGGGATAAAAGTTACATTCAACAACTCTGAAATAGCTTGACTCATTCCAAATACTGAGATGATGGGTGCAATTTTGACCTACAACAATAGGTTAGCGGGTTTGATATATTCCACAACCATAATGATTGCTTTCTGCTATATCATTTTATAGCACCACTTTTGATTTTGTAAATTCAAGTACACGTGCTAGAAAACATAAATATTCTCACAAATAATAATTTAATCATATGCCGCACAACTAAGTATAGATTGAATAGGTATTGATTTCATATTCAAAATCCCATTGATGTGGTGAAAGAATACTTCTATGCAATTAATTCTTTCCCAAAATTGAAGATTTACACATAAGTACCAAATTTATCAAACAGAAACCATAACATACTTCATGCCCTAAAAAAATGTACCAAAAACAGTCAAACCCAGGTAACAAATCATAAAACACTTAGCAGAACTCACACACAGAGTCCACATGGAAAAATAGGATGGGATCAAAGGCGCGAAGGAATAGGAAGGCGTCACGTGTGGAGGTGTAGAGTCAAAATTTCGGGACTTAGCTGATTTTGTAGATCAAGTCTATTTTCAGAGGCTAGTGTGCGGAACACACAAAGCGATGCCGAGACTTGTGTGCCACACTTTGTCTATATTTCAAGGATCATATCGAAGCACTCTTGCATGGAAGTAATCCAAGAATAGATTCATCACTCTAGTTAACTGTAAGTGATCTATAGATAGCATACTTGCATGTATGGCTATAATTGTAAATGACGCGTGGCTATTATTAGCGTGTGACCTATTTTTGGCATAGTTAGCAGTGAAGGGAAAGTTCCCCACCCTATATATATTAGATGAATCACCTAGTTGATAGACGGTGTTGAAGGGTTAGAGATTCATGAGTGCATGAGACTGGATAATTGTAACAGATCCATGCGCGCATGACTATTATTGTATCAAGCCTCTGTATTGTTGTCATGTTTAATATATGAAGAATGTTGGCTGAACCAAAGTGTCTTATATGTGTTATCATTGTATGCTATTGATTTCTTGATGATTTATACTTAAATGCATGCCTTTATAGATCTGGTTCGGTATAACTGTGTAATGATGGATTAGTTCCTAACTATATGTCCTTATCATTTCACCATGCTACCATCCTGCTACAACAACCCTAAAGAGGGACCTGGTACCTTGGCATGCTTCAGGTGAGCGCTCAGCCTATGCTGAGTGATGTGCCAGTGTGACTAGGTGTTATCTAAGAATTCTAGGCTGCATCATTGGTTCCATTGTCGGGACCTCTTTTTCAGTTGTTTTCAGGATGGTTCACAATGAAGACATACTGGCTAACTTTGGTGAGAATTGAAGAATGGATTCATGATCTGGAGGAAGAATACACATGAAGGTTTAGCACTGGATCTGGATTTAACGCACGCACTTGGGTAGAGCAGAATTTGTATGACAGTTTGTACAAAAGCTTCTTTGCTATCTTTCCCATAGAATTATACGAGTGGTTGACTGCATATGCGTCTAAGTGGAATTGGAGGTATCACACACTTATTTGGACACAAGAGGAATTTCAAACACTATATGATGCTGACTTGATCTAGACTCGTGTGGTAGATACCTGGTTTCATGGTGTTCTAAATAGCTATATTCTAGAGTATTCAATTTCAACTTATTCGTGCCCGGAGGTAGCTGAGTTCTAGTTCCTACGGTATCCTAGAGGGATGTATTTGCAAGGTATTCCACTGGCAATCAAGATACTGATGGTAACGTTGAACTTGGAAGATAAGCCCATGGCAAGTTAAAAATCTCCACACGCGGGGGCAGGAACAGGATTGGTGAAAGATGGTAGACCTAGCGGCAACACGGTAGAGGGAAGAGAGGTGGCTAAAGTATGATGAGGTGCATGAGAGGGAATTATGCAAGAAGCAAGAAGTTACAGAATGGATGGCGTTGTGGAGAGAGATGGCTCGTGAAGGATTTGAGGCTCATGAGGATGAAGAAGAGCTAGAGCATCAGGAACTCCCCCATCTAGGAAAGCATGACAGAGAACCCTCTTCAGCCTCACATGGAAGTGCACCAACAGATATGACCTGGGCCATGGGCGCACATCTAAGCCAACCTGCTGACCTAGCCCTTGCACTTGGTTTTCTAGTATCTAGTACAATAGGTAAACAAAGTTTTCATTTAGGAAGTGAAAGAGCAGAAACAAGTCAGACACAAGTACATCAATGGCAGCACAGACAACTTCATTATTCTTTGGGGGTACATTTTTCAGGCTCATCATCTGCACAGACTATGAGCGCGTTGAGTGTGGGATTCACCTCTGGAACTGGGACTACTTCACAGACTGTAGGGGTCCAGTATAGTACCACTGTTGGGACACAGGGAAGTGCATCTATGGGCCCTATTCCAACTTCAGGAGGAGGATCGGGAGGTATGGGCAGTTCTAGTTCCAGTGGTTTGGGTGGTTTTGGAGGTAGAGGAAACCAAGGAGGTTCTGGGTCAGGTGGTCAAGGCCCGCAGCAACCCCAGAACATTTATATGGAGATGTCTCTTTGTCTCCCAGAGTACAGAGGTATTGAGGATGCTGCTGAACATATTCATATGTGTGAAATATTGTGGCGCATGAAAGGTATCATGGCTTCTGAGTGCAAGGCAAGTCAATTTGCTACTACGTTACAAGTGCGTGTGCAAAGTTGGTATAGGAAGTTTGATCCCAATCAAACTTGTATTGATTATGCAGCATTGAAAGATGCTTTCTTAAAAGAGTTCCATATCCCAGAGTTTGAGTAGAAGAGTATAAGCACACTTAAGGATATAAAGCAAGGCACTACTGAAAGTGTACGTGAGTATGATGCCCATTTTAAAACACTTCTATCCAAACTCTCCTATGACATACATGCAAGTCAACATGCACAATGGTTTGTCGGGGGATTGATTACTCCATTTCAAAGAGCACTGTCACATAAGACTTATACCGACCCATGTGAAGCATTGGAAGTAGCTCTACGCATTGAGGCAGTTGGGAGTATTGACACTAGAGTTAGTCCATTCTTGGAGGCTCAGATAGCAGCTATGGTGAAACAGTTAGAGAAATTATCAGCAAACTCAGCTCATGAGATGTGCTCAAGAATCTGGTGTACAGATTATGTAGTGGAAGGCCACACCAAGGATAGTTTCCCTCATAGATTTGTATGATCCCTACTATTAGACTGTGAGATTTTCCATTTGAATCATGATGCTAGTCACTGCCCCCTACTACAACGCGTGATTAGGAAGAATGTATCCTCTTTTTGTAAAATTTGTAGGTCCACGACCCATGATACTGAAGATTGTAGATTGATTGGCCAGATCCATGATGCCATTGATATTGGGGTATGACAGACGAGTGTGGCTGATAGTTCTAAAGGAAAGAATGAGCATCAGGATAGGGATTATAATCAAGCATGCTATGACAAGAATGATGGAAGATTTGAAGGAGGTCATGGAAGAGGATGGGGATATCGAGGTGGATATGGAGGATGAGGCTGAGGTGGTGAAAGAGGTGAATTTCCTTGAGGAACTTGCTATACATGTGGCTCACCTGACCATTATAGGTGCGAATGCCTGCATAATATTTCTTGTTCATTTTGTGGAAAGGGGCATAGTTATGAAGAGTGTCTGGACTTGTATGAGCATCTCAGTAAGCAACACAAGCAAGAAAATAAAGGCACAGGGATGGTTAGAATCTAGTGCACAGTAGAGAATCAGTGGATGCCCAAGTTAACACCATAACCTGAGGTAGTAACAGTCAAGATAACCACACGAGATGAGGCAGCATGCGTGAAAGAGGTATTGCAACAGAAGCTGACAATCACTAGGGAGGAGGTTTTGCATGCTAGGTATCCAGATCCAACTCATCAGAAAGAAGTCTATTAGGAAACTATGGAGGTCCTTAGAAGCCTTCAAGGTGAAATACAATGTTTGAAAGAGCAGTCTCAGAAGTTGGAGCATAAGGATATAGAAAAGGCCCCATCTGATATTGATGACATCAGAGAGGTATGTAGAATGTTGCTCCAGGAGAATATTATTCCTTTATTGGGAAATTGGTTGAAGGGGAATACTCCGCATGCAGGAACTGAGATTGGAAAACAAATACTCCATGTAAATCTCCCCCCGATAGCATTGACTATGACAAGGAGATCACTTTGAATGTTGTTGTGGATGGTTGGTTGTTGAGAAATATTTTGATTGACACAGGTGCAGAAGTGAATGTACTTACATTGGATGCATGGGTACAAATGGGGAGACCTCCATTGCAGCCATCATCTAATGTATTGTTCATGGCAAACAGAACAAAATCTACTCCCATAGGAGTTTTGAAGGATGCATCTATCACTATACAAGGGGCCAAGTTCACAGGAGACTTTGAAGTGTTAGCACTTGCGGAAGCAGATAGCTTCCCAGCTTTTCTTGGGCACCCTTGGTGTTATGCAAACAATGCTGATTTGAGGTTTAATAAGGGGTATATCAGCTTTGAGAACAAGGAGGAAAGGGTCATAATACCATTGACAGATGGGAAATCCATACCATATGTGGAACCTTTGAGTGAAGAGGACTTGAACAAAATTTATATATGCACTATTCGGGACCCAGAGGTCAATGAGCCATCTAAGGAAGGAATCCTTCATTGGGAAGATTCTCAGTCAATCAGTGATACTACTAGTATTGCTTGTGATAATTGGGCTCATGGTACTTATGAACTGGTGGGGTGCGAAGTTAAGCGTGTGGTTGCTTACAAAAAGGGTTTTCACTCTGTCTGATGTATAGGTCACTCAGTACCCCGATATACTGGATTTGAAGATCTGGCTGGATTCTTGCAGGCCATGGAGGAAAACTAGGTTGACCAGATTTAAAGGTGAGATATGTTGTCATATACCTTGTATGGGACAGTAGCGCGCTGGTGGGTGGTTCACAGGGATAATCTCTTGGAATGGGGAGAGATTGGGACCGCCTTATCAACCAGGTTTTCAAGAAGTAATGCACCTACAAAGATTTTCCCTTATCATGGTGATCAACCTATTCAGCATCATATCCAGCAGTGTGAGAGACTCTGGACAGTAGGACAAGAAGCATTACCACCCTCACTTTGGGTGCATTGGTTTTATTCTACTCTACAAGGTTGCATGCGTGCTTGGTATGTATATGCTGAATTACATCGTGACACTGGAAATTGGTAGAATTTGACTACAGGGATGATCCAAACTTTCAACTTCTTCTCATCTACACCACCAGTGAACAAGGCTTTAAGCTTTATCAAGTGCTTAACCATGGGAGATAGTGGGAAAGTGGAAGAACTTATTCAAGAATTATTTGGTGAGACAGAGACAGGGGTGCATTTTGAGGAAGAAGTAGATGATACCATACTACTTGAGCACGCTTCTCTAGAAAAAGACAAGGGGAAGTTGGTTTACATAATTGATGATGAGGAAGTTGAGAACTTGGAAGTTGATCATTCACATGGAGCACGTGAAGTGTTAGACAGTGTGGATGTAGATACGTGCGCATATCATGAACCTATGAAGACAACAAAGGTAAATATTGGCACAGAAGCTGAACCTAAGGAAGTGATAATTGGGGATTATTGGTCAAAGTCAGAAGTGGCAAAGATCATAGAGTTACTTTGAGACTATGAGGACTTATTCCCAAGAGGATACCATGAACTTAAAGGCATGCATAAATCACTTGGAGAAATGAAGATAAAGCTTAAGGAAGGTGTGTGCCCTGTTAGGAAGAGACCTTATCAAATGAATCCCAATTTGCATGAGAAAGTAAAGGAGGAAGTTGACAAGATGTTGAAATCTGGGATCATTCGACCATTGGATGAGTCAGAATGGGTCAGTCCTATGGTAATAAGTATCAAAAAGGATGGTAGGATTCAAATTTGTGTTGATTATAGAGAGTTGAATGCAGCATGTGTTACATATCCTTTCCCTATGCCATTCAAAGAGGAAATATTAGGAGTGGCTGGGCGCGAGATATATTCATTTATAGATGGGTTCTCAGGGTATCATCAGGTTAGGATTACCCCTAGAAGATCAAGAAAATACCACCTTCACTACTGAATGGGGAAGCTTTGCCTATACTGTGATGCCCTTTGGATTGAAGAATGCACCTGTTGTATTCTCAAGGATAGTGGTGCAAGCATTCAAGGATTTTATTCACAACTTCTTGTAGGTCTATCTTGATGATTGGACCGTTTATGGGCTAATTAAGGATCATTGTGACAATCTGTGCTTAATGTTTGAAAGATGTAGACAGTTGAGTATCTCGTTGAATATCAAGAAGTGCATCTTTTCTACTCCCTTTGGCATACTTTTAGGACACATAATCTGCAAGGAAGGGTTGTTGGTCGATCCAGCTAAAGTTGCGGTCATTTTAGGCTTGAAAGCACCTGCCAGTTAGAGTGAGGTGCACAGATTTTTGGGTCATACAGGGTATTACAAGAAGTTTATAAAAGGGTATGTCAAAGTTTCCACACCCTTGGAATAATTACTCAAGGGGAAAGGTACATTCTATTGGGGGGAGTCACAGCAGCGCGCACGTTTGAGATACTGAAGAAGAAACTTACTACCGCGCCTATCTTGCACTTTCCTTCATGGGATAAACCTTTTCATGTTCACGTGGATGCCTCTAGCATGGCCATTGGTGTTGTCTTAGCTCAACCTGGAGAAGGTATAGTTGATCATCCCATTTGTTTTGCTAGTAGGAAGTTGACCCCTGCAAAATAGAATTATACCACTACAGAGCGCGAGGCTTTGTCCATGATATATGCCTTGCACAAGTTTCGACAGTATCTGTTGGCCACACCTTTTTTGTTTTATACAGATCATATGGCATTGAAGTATTTGGTGAATGAGCCCATCTTACATGGGCACATATGTAGATGGATGCTCTTATTTCAAGAGTTTGACTTTACAGTTGTGGTAAAACCAGGGAAAAGTAATTCTAGACTAGATCACTTGTCTAGAGTTCAATCAGGTGAAGAAGCACAAACAATAGAAGAGACCATGCCTGATGCATAGTTGTATAGGTTACAACGTGTGCCAATAGAATTAGAGGACATTGTTGTCTTCCTAAGGATGGGGATGGCACCAGAAGGCATGAGGTCCTTGGAGAAAAACCAACTTGCTATACGTGCGGCACCATTCATGTTAATCAATGGTGACTTATACAAGTTAGGTAGAGATGAGGTGTTACACCATTGTGTATTAGAACATGAATGAAAGGATATAATGGAGGAAGCCCATGGTGGTATTGTAGGTGGCCACTATGCAGGTGATGCTACAATGTGAAAGATCCTACTTGCTGGTTTGTGGTGGGAAATGTTGTATAAGGATTGTAAGGAGTATTGTAAGGCATGTGACCATTGTCAGCATCTAGGTTGACCAGGATAGAGGGATGAGATGCCTTTACGACCAATTACAAGTACAGAACCCTTTGAGAAATGGGTGATAGAATTTGTAGGGCCTATTTCACTAGCTGCACATAGGACTGGATCGTGCTATATCATTACTTGTACAGATTATCTTATGAGATGGGCAGAAGCAGCACCTACGAAGGACTATACAGCAGCTACAACCACAAGGTTTTTATGGGAAAATGTTCTTACCAGGTATGGTTGTCCTTTAAGTTTAACCAGTGATAGGGGCACCCATTTTTTAAATGAGACAATTTGAATTCTGTTAGATGAGTTTATGGTTGCCCACCACAAGACTACACCTTATCACCCTCAGGAAAATGGAACTACTGAGGCTTTCAACAAGATTTTGAGCCACACATTGACCAATATTTGTGATGTGGGATGAAAATATTGGGATGAAAAAGTATCTGTTGTTCTTTGGGCCTACCGAACAACATATAAGAGATTGAACAAAGCCACACCTTTTCAGTTGGTGTTTGGCGAGAAGTTGTTCTTCCTATAGAATTTATGTTACCTTCTTTGCACATTGTGCATGCTGGAGGTCTAGCTGATGAGCAAGCTTTGGAAGAATGGATTGAGAACATGGTTCAACTGGATGAGCACTGGGCCATAGCATGATGGAGTCAGAAATAGGAGAAAGCACGCCAGAAAGCATGGCATGATAGGCATATCAGGGATAAGAAACTTGCGGTCAGACAAATGGTACTTCTGTATGACTCTAAGTTTTTGTGCCATCCAGGGAAGCTCAAGGTGCATTGGTTGGGGCTGTATGTTATAACTCACATACTTGAGTCAGGTGCTTGCCAGTTAGAAGCAATTGACAGAACATGGCTACCCGGTTACTTTAACAAGAGTAGGTTGAAGCCCTACTATAAATAAGTCTTCTTGGTGTTTGTAATAAGGTAGTGTTGCCAGATAGATTAGGTTTCCCTTTCTACATTTCCTTAATGTGTTTCTTTCATCTTGCTATGCTTTGTCAATTTAGTTCTTGTTTTTGTGTAATAAGTGTGCTTACGTGCATGAAGATAACTACAATATGAAGCATGTTGATGCACATAGGACTGCACATAGTTTTAGTATGGGGTGGATTGTTGTTGACTCCCAGGTATAATGCTGTGAATATTGGAAGGTATAATGTTGCGGATGTTGAGAAAGTAAGCTACTAAAGGTTATTTATAAAGGATTGCTTCTCAAAAGTAACCAAGGATGGAGATGAATGAAGGAAAAATATAACGCGAGGTAAGCAACAGCCATGATAACTACCAGGAGAAGGTGCAGTGATGAGGTACTCGGGTGCTAGAGTGTGCGCTGAAGAGAAGTCTGTGACCAGAAGGTAGGAAGGCATGCTAGAAGGTTATAGTTGTGGCGCGAAGATGTACCACGTGGAAATGAAAAAATTGAGCAATAAATGAGAAATATTTGGTAGGTGGAGGAGCAATTAATGCATCAAAAATTGAAAATCTATATAAGGATGGGATGTGAATTCATTTCTACCCTTGCAACTATGAGAATTCGACAAAGAGCTAAGTGTGAAGAGTTGAGTAAGTGATTTAAGGTGTGAAGAGGGTGAAACCAGGTGTGAAAGGCAGATCTGTGTATTGGAGAAGCTTGTATCCTTGTAGGAGAAGGGTTTGAATGAAGAAGATTGACAGAGTAGAGCTAGGGCATGCGATTTTGTGATTACAATTTAGGGCACGATTGAATCGGGTTAGGGTTTGAAGTAAACCATTAAATCGTTACAGAAGAAGGTGTAGAAACACAACACAAAGGGAAGAATGGCTTCAAAGAAGGAAGCAGTAGCAACAAAAGGAAAGAAGAAGGTAGTAGTGGAAGAGGAGGAAGAGATGAATCTTGAGAGCAATTTTTTAGAGATGCAGTACCCAGAAGAAGTAATTATCGACTAGGATTGAGTTTCCCACATACAAAAGAGAAAAATAAGCGAGTACAACCACCGAACCAAGGACAATCATGAAGAAGTTGGATGATTTACTTAACTCCCAAATGGACAGGTGAACTGGTGATGGGATGCCGATATATGATGACGCAGGGGAGAAGTTACTGAAAAGGATTGGTGTTTACCAATTATATGAGCTCCCATACTTTGGAAATATGCACCATTATACAGGTGGCTGATGAGCCAAGTCCATGAGGACTTCTTCTATTTTGCAGGGTGAAGGGTAAGACTAACACCCATTTTAATTGCCATGGTAACAGGTTTAAAGGTGACAGGTGAGGACATAAAAAATGACCTAACTGACAAGGTTTCCATATTGGAAACACACAAAGTGTTGGGATACCAGAAAGGATAGCGTGGAATGGACATAGAAAAATTACATGATTTTCTGGTAGTAAAAGCAGTAGTGCACCTGGTTACAAAATTGAATGACCAAGATCGTTGGTCACAAGTAAACTCAATGTGGTTGCATGTGGCAAAGCGCATGTCAGAAGGGGTTATTTACAACATTTCCAGCTTTATTATAGAACAAATAGTAGAGGAAGCATGCACAGGAAGTAAGATAAGTTTTGGTTTTGTCTTACTTTCTTTAGTATTCATGGAGATTGGAGTACCGGATGGCCCAAAAGAAAATATATGGGAATACCCCATGAATAACAAGTCTCCAGCTGAAAGATTCAGCAAGTATCTATGCAAGGGGTCTATGATAGATGAGGTAAAGGAGAGAGAAGAGATGTGGTATTACAGGCTCCGCACAAATTTTGAAGAGGAGTGGCAAATACCAAAGGATTTGCCCTCGGTATTGGGGAAATAGGATCAGTTTGCTATTTACCAGCACTTTTATATTGTGTGCTTTCTGATGGTGGATGGATCATGAAGCCCTTGGTGAAAACTACCGTACACGTTCACATCACAGTATTTTCAAGCTTCTGTTCATCAGTTCACTGATACAAGGAGGTTAGTATTTAATGCAGACAAGGTGGATTGTGAATACCACACCTTGCGAAAGAAGTATGGATATCTGGGGAAGAATGCTTACAATGAGAGTATTATCTCAAAGATTTTGAATATCAAACTGGAAACACTTGTTGGGGATATCGGGGCTGTGCTCATATATCTCCAACTTAAACCAAAAATGGAAAATAATAAGTATGTAGAGAATGACTTCACTCTCCCAGGACCACCAAAGGGGAAGCATACTATGGAAAACATCCCGGCACCAAGGCCTTCTAAACCCATGCAGGATGATGAGGAAGAGGATGAAGAGCATGAGGATAGTAGTGGTTTAGTGCACATGAGGAAGCAACCATTTGACAGACAGGGGAGGAGCACGTGATGGATTCACAAGGAGAAGAAAATACTGAGGTAGCACAGGGTGACCAAAGGTTCAGAAAGGTGTTCAAGTGCACAAGGTCGCAAGGAGAAGCCCAACAAACAACAAGGAAGTCACTGTGACTCTCACTGGTAAGGGAACCTAAGGAGAAGAAGAGAAGAAGAAAGCTCAAGCTAGATGAAGAAGTGGAAGAGTATGAGGAGAAAGTGCTTCCATCTCCAATCCATCATAGGGCAGAAGAGGAGCCTCAGAATGAGGAGGGGGAAAAACTGAATGGAGAGGAAGAAAGGGAGCAATCAGAAGCTACACAAGGCAAGGATGAGGATGCATCCAATATTCCTAACCTTGATGCCACCATTCCAAAAGGTCCAAGGTCCCATCGGACAAGCGAGGACATAAGGGTAGAAACAATGGGGTATGCAGAAGACCAAGAGAAGATTGTTCGCACTTGGTTCCAGAGCACCGTCGCGTAAAAATATTTATTCAGATGGGCACTTATGGATGAGAATAAGGTGACATTATGAACATGAAAGCAACTTTCATGGTCGATGCATACGCATATGGATGAACTAGATTTTGATGTCTGTGAAGAATCATGTGCATCTAGATGGTTGAAGAAGGCACCAGAAGCCCGACACATGACAATTAAACCAACTGTTATGATGGATGAGCAGGTAAGCAATGCCTTGGTGAAAGTATCTACTGAGGTAGCTAGAAGAAACATTGACAAATCTACTACAATTAAAGTGCTGACAGAGGAGCTAAAAGTGAAGAATGTGGAAATATCCCGTTTAGTGCGGGAGAGGGATCTGAGCAAAAGGAAATATGAGACTTTTTTTAGTATGGCGGAGTAAATTGGAGATGATGTACTAAAGGTATGCTCGCATTTGGAATCATAGGTACTAAAAGAATTTCCTTCTACGATGCACTACGTAAAGACAATGATAAAATTAGTATTAGAGGATGAAAAAGTGTGTATACCAAATCCACCCAAGGACCCAACAAAAGAGGTAGAAAAAGCACAAGCTATAGTAGCAAGGGATATTACTACATATGAGGGTATACGACAAGCACTCCGAGAGGAGCTGAAGAAATTTGATCATGCCTTAATGATATGCACAGCTCCAGATGTGCTAATAAGGGTAAAAACACTGGCAGAAGATAATGAGGTGCAAAAGGCCATGAAGGATGACACACTAGGCCGTGCTGAATGACTAACTATGGTAAAGTAGAATCACGAAGCATTGGCCATAGCACAGGGACCACATAAAGAGAGGGTGGATCAACTTGGAAAAATCATTGCTCAGAAAATGGATGTGCTGGAAGGAATGCATACATCTATGTCAAGCATAATGCTTGTAATCCAGAATGAGCAAGGAAAACTAACTTAGAATGAGATGGAATCTATCATTGTGGATGTTCCAGAGAAATAAAAAAATGTATTAATGGAGTGGGAGAACTTAGAATTAGACATAAAGGAGGAGTATCCAGAGATGATACTTCATAAATAAATGGAGGAGCTTGAAGCCTAAATAATTCTTTGATTCTTTAATTCTTTTCTATTCTTTGTGTAAGATTCATTCAACATTCTATATTTCAACTATTCTTTACTCAATTGTGGACATCACCATTGTCCAAGCAATAATGAGATTAGTGTGGGGTAATGTTGATTAGATAAAATACTTAGCAAAACTCACACACAGATTCCGCACAGAAAAATAGGATGGGATCAAAGGTGTGAAGGAATAGGAAGGCGTCGATAGTGGAGGTGCAGAGTCAAAATTTTGGGACTTAGCCAATTTTCAAGATCATGTCTATTTTCAGAGGCTAGCATGCGGGACACACAAAGTGATGCTGAGACTTGTGTTTCATGCTTTGTCTATATTTCGAGGATCATATCAAAGAACTCTTGCATGGAAATAATCCAAGAATAGATTCATCACTCTAGTTAACTGTAAGTGATCTATAGATAGCATACTTGCATGTATGGCTATAATTGTAAATGGTGTGTGGCTATTATTAGCATGTGACCTATTTTTGGCATAGTTAGCGGGGAAGGGAAAGTTCCCCACCCTATATATTAGATGAATCACCTAGTTGATAGACGGTGTTGAAGGGTTAGAGATTCATGAGTGCATGAGACTGGATAATTGTAACAGATCCATGTGTGCATGACTATTATTGTATCAAGCCTCTGTATTATTGTCATGTTTAATATATGAAGAATGTTGGCTGAACCAAAGTGTTTTATATGTGTTATCATTGTATTTTATTGATTTCTTGATGATTTATACTTAATTGCATGCCTTTATAGATCTGGTTCGGTATAACTTTGTAATGGTGGATTATTTCCTAACTATATGTCCTCATCATTTAACCATGCTACCATCCTACTACAACAACCCTAAAGAGGGACCTGGCACCTTGGCACGCTTCAGGTGAGTGCTTAACCTATGCTGAGTGATGTGCCAACATGACTAGGTGTTATCTGAGAATTCTAGGCTGCATCAAAGTGTGATAATAATAATAGTTTCAATGCAAACAAATAACAATAAAAACAATATAAAACAATTTATTAGTAGAAAAAAGTTCATACAATGTAGAAACAAGAACAAACTTGTCAAACAATGTCACACAAAAGGAGAAATGCCTAAAAATATGGGACACCCATTATGTCAAAAGACAATAAAATCCCTTGAGCCTATAAACAATAGATGCACAACCACAAACAAGGCATAACGTTGCAAACATTGGAAACCTATGATGTTGCAAGACAATCAAGGCCCTTATAACATTATCAGAGTAGAAAACAAGAATACACACATTCACAACTAGCAAGCATGTAGGAAAAGTAAGTGTATCTATATGAGATGAAAAACACATAGCATATGATATAAAAAGAGATATAAATAATTTTAAGTGTTGTGCAAGACACATGTGTTAGTCTTGTTAGTACAAAAAATAACAACTAAATAATATAAATTGTAACCAACTGTAATGAGGAAAGAAAGAAACTATAATAGAAATATATCACCTAGAGATTGTATTTAAAAGTAGATGTGCCTAGAAGCTAGTAGTATGGGAAAGGGGATACCAACACCTATCATCATGTACCACTCTATTAATGTCCTACATCATGCTCAATATACCACGTGAACACATGTGTGTAAAAAAGAAATGTTATCTATAAAACCAATGGAATAAAAAACATGTATAATGTAAAGTGAAAACAATATATGCTATAAAAACATGTCTTGGTTTTGTATTATTACAAATATTTCAATTATTTTGTATTTTAGGCCCTCCCTAAGGGCATAGGTGAAAACCTATTCTCTAAAGAGAAGAATTTTTAGTACAATAATTCCCCCATGGAGGGGAATAGATAGATATTGTGCACCTAAATATCAAAGGCGATGGAGGGTCAAGCCTTGAATGTGTCATAGAATGTCAATCAAGTGCAAGTGGAACCATAGTGGAAATTCATAGTGTGCGTGTGTGTCCAAGTGAGGTTTGGGTGAAAAAATGCTCCCTCAAATAAATAATTTGAACCTATAAAAAAAGTAAATTATGGGGAAAGGAGGGGGGAATAACATGAGATAAGTCTGAAAGGGAATGCCTCAAATAGTAATATATGATGACTAATAAAATTTATAAAAATGATGAACAATAGATGGAACAACCCTAAGAGAATGTAGCCAAGGAAAACCTATATGCCTACGAGGAGGTATAACAACTATCAAAGGCGATGGAGGGTCAAGCCTTGAATGTGTCATAGAATGTCAATCAAGTGCAAGTGGAACCATGGTGGAAATTGCCTATGAGGATCAAGAGAAGGAATGGTGGCACCACACAATTATTATTATGAATTTATAAATAGCTGATCATTAAGTAGAATGTGATGTATTATACCTACGTGGTGGACTAGAAGAGTGAGATGCTTTCTCAATCAACCTCAAATATGGAGGGAGAGACATGATATTTCATTCAAGTGATTTCTTTAAGACCTATGAGGAAAAGGTAACCATGTAAATTGGTGTCTTGTAGGTTTTAATTAGAGATTGTGTACCTTAGTAGGTTAAGCAACAATGATAAACAATGTATTTAGAAGGAAGCCTTAGGGTCTATAATATTTGCGTAAAATGTTGTGAGAGTGTGATCCACTAGAGACAATGTGTGAAAAGAAGGCCTAGGATGATACCTAGAGATGCTAGAACTCTATGATGTAACCATACACCTAAAGGCCTATCATGAGACCTATAATTTTTTGAATTTTTGTGTGTAAAAAAATACCTATTATGAGACCTAGGAGGACTAGTGCTATCTGAAGTTGTATGTGAAACAATAGACATGTTCATAGATGTACTAGAAACTGTAAAAGGATGAATTATGCTAGGAGATAAGTCCTGAAAAGGAATGCCTCAAATAGTAATATATTTTTGATGACTAATAAAATTTATAAAATGATGAACAATAGATGGAACAACCCTAAGAGAATGTAGCCAAGGAAAACCTATATGCACTCCAACAAGAAAAAAATTAGCAACCAAGAATGAATATTTTATAGTGATAAATCTAATTGTGATTGGTAGTATAATGTGTCAAAAATGTGGATCAGTATCAAGTGTAATACTATTAAAAGTAATGGAAAGAGATTGAAGTAATGACCATGCATTAAAATTTTATTTTCTATGTGATAAAATCAAGACACCCTAAATAGAAATATGATGAATAAATATTGGAATAGATAAGGTGTCATAGATAAGTGAGTCATTCATATCATAATCATCAAAGGAAATGATTGATGAATAGAGGTTGGAATAGATAAAGTGTCAAAGATAAGTTATTCATCCATATTAGAATCATCGAATGAAATAATTGGTGTAGAAGATGATGTGCGAGTAAATATTGTCAATCATAGTATTAAGTGGATGATCAAGAGAAGGAGATGGTGGCACCACACAATTATTATTATGAATTTAAAAATTAGATATGTTATTATGATTCTTAGGAAGTGGATCACTGAAGGTTTTCAACTTAGAATTGTTATTGGTAGGCCTAGAATATTATGTGGTCTCATCACATTCAATTACATTAGAGTCAATAAGATCATGAATGATGTGTTGTAACTTAAGAAATTTATGCATAGAGTGACTAATACATCTATTATAATCACAAAATATTATTAACATCAAACCTCTTACTCAGATGCTTTCTCATATCAACCTCAAATAGTGGAGGGAGAGACATGATATTTCATTCAAGTAATTTCTTTAAGACCATGCAATGATGAAAAGGTAACCATGTAAATTGGTGTCTTGTAGGTTTTAATTAGAGCTTATTAGGTTAAGCAACAATGTTCACAATGTATTTAGAAGGAACTTTAGAAGGAAATTGTGAGTTCTTAGTAGATGCATACGTAAAAGCAACCTTAGGGTCATTATATTTTCCTTTGAAATTACATTTTCTTTGAAACTTGACATTGGATGGATTAGGGGAGATAGAAACTTATATAAGTTTGTTCATGTGAAATATCTTAGCTTCACACTCTTTAAGTGTATGACATAGATGGTCGAAAGATTAAAACTTATCAAACATGAATGATTCTTGTAATGGAGGAAGAAAACTTTGGACAAAAAGGTCTTCCAATTCAGTATCAGCTAATATTTTTTTATATTGGTAAGCATTGTAGGATAACACAAGACATAATAATTAATATGCTTATTAGATACTTATTTTAGTTTTGAAAATTTATGCATAAGATATCTTATCCCTAATACTAATTGAAAATTGTGCCAAAAATAATTTTCCAATGTAGTAAAAGAACACACAGAATGTGTGGGGAGATCATAAAACTATTGTGAAGTAAAGTCCTTAAAGCTCGTAGGGAATAGTTTAGTAAAAAATATATCATGAGATTCATAGTAAAAATAATCAATATGGAATGATCTAAGATGCTCTTAGGGATTACCCTTTCCATCATAGATAAGAAACTTAGGTGCAACAAAACCAATAGGAAAAGGATATGAAACAACTTTAGGTGCAAGTTGATCATGAAATAATTTAGAAGATCCTATAACATTAGAACTATGAGAGACGCCTTGTTATAATTGTAAGATTTGTGTTTACAAATAGTGAACAAGGGACTCAAGAGATTGTGTGCTAGATGAAGATGCATACAAGACATTATTATTATAGATAGGAGATGTAATATCAATGGTGGCATCAGTAATAGCCATAGACACATTTTACATAAGAATGTGTGGTTCCCCCAAAGGGGTAGGTACAATAGATGTGGGTATAGTAAATGTTTTTGTATAGGCATGCTCGAGTTGATCTCTTGTATCATATAGAAGAATATCAATGTGGTTTATATTTTCATGTAAGAAATGTTGTTCTTCATCCTCAAGAAGGTTTTGTGTATGGTTTTAAAAATTATTATTTGAATCATGACTTTAGATAGGATCATTGTGAAGATTGAAGATATCATTAGAAAATAGATCAACAATACAACATTATGGCTCATAAACATCATCCTCATATGTGTCCTCGTTTCCAATTTGATAAACCATAGAAAAATCATATAAATCATCATATAAGTCTAGGATAGAGTTAGGGTTTGGGTGCTTAGTAGATGCATACGTAAAAGGAACAACATGATAAGCCATAGATGCTAACAAATCAGATCTAAATGTCAGATGAAACCCTAAGGCCATTAGGGTTAGGCTACAATGTTTGACTAGAAAATATTGGTTTTGCCAAATTATCTCCCTTTTTTTGAATCCTATTTCATTATTTTTTCAAGTTTTAATGTATTTCTAATTAACATATATAAAAAGGATGAAATAATACAATAGGTGGATATTTTGATATAGTTAACTTCTAACATTATTTGCAGAAATCATAATAACACTTTCAAAGTGAATATTGATCTAAAAACTATGAAAACACAAGGGAAATGTTGCACTTAGCTGATTTTGTGTGGATTTGGGAGATTTTAGGTGATATGAGTACATGAATAGGCTGATATAAGACTAAGAATGTTTCTTTATAGAAACTGACACCTGAGACTGAACATGGTCAAAATTGTACAACTAGGTCAAAATCATCTATACAATCCTAACCCTACTGTATTTTTTTAGAATTTCTTGGAATATAGGTCTACGAATTCTTTAGTGCTTTACATTCCTATAAATGAATGACATTAGGTGTCGGTCTCTTTTTCTCACCTTCAGAATGGCTCTGTAAACTTTTCTCAAACCCTATAACCCTTGTAGTATAAGAAGGAGTTCTTAAAAAACAAAGTTAGGTGGGTTGTGGGAACCCCTATGTACCACTCTGAAAAGGGCTCAAATCACACATCATTCTCCTAGCATGTGTTATCTAGCGTAGTGCACTAAAATTGATCATTGTGCTTTGACAATACTTCACTTGAGTTTCACACTTGCTCAAATACTTGGGAAGGGTCATTTTTCTTGCTTGTATAAATAATATGGAGACTCCTAGACATAAAAGGAGACTTCAGACCTATAGAGGGTGCTACCATAATGGATTTTCATGATTTATTTCATAGTTTAGGGAGCCTTGAGTGCATTTTTTTCTTGCTTTTACATGAAGAGTTCTTAAAGTTCCAATTCCCTAAATGAGGTATGATTTAATTGCTTATATATGCTCTCAAAGGTTATCATGTCATGAAAGGCCAACAAAGGGGATGAATTTTCACATAATAATGTGATAGAATTAAAAATAATTATCCCAAGACACGTCGATCAAAAATCATACAGTAGGGTTGTCTTGTAGATTTTTACAAACTGATGGAAACTAGTGGTTTTGAATAGGAGGGAAAAAACATAGTTTGACTTTATGGGTCAAAGGATGGATATTTCTAAATGTGTTTTATGATGTTAAACTTCATAAACTAATGATAGAGAGGTGTGCAAATATAATAAAATATTTGAAGAGCTATTAGGGTGTGGTAAGCAAGAGTGAAAAGAGTGCATTTGTGCATGCAAGTGTGTAATTTCAAGATCAGTAATGTCAAAGGATAGATTTCCAAATTTTAGTATCTACACCACCTAGCATGTAATATTCATAAAGATCAATCATATTTTGCATTTTCTTTGACCATGCTTGTTTTAAATTGGAGAGATGATGTTTAAGTGTTTAAAGATGATAGATATGATATTATTTACCTATTTTGTAGCTTCAAACTCGATGTGGATGTTACCCTAATTAATTCAGATGTGATATTATGAGATTTAGGGATTTTTGGATGTATTTTACAAGTGTATAAAGTGCATGCTCTAATGAATTTCCTTTAGGACCTCTAGATTAGAAAATGAGGTAGTGTTTACTTGCTTATATAGGGTTCTATAAATGATTTATCAAAGAAAGAATGATCCAAATAAATTATAATACCCAGTGAAAGATGTCAATTTAAAATTGTAGCTGGAAGACATGTTGGTCCAAGACCGTACAAGTAGGTTATGACCATATGTATGGCCTTGAATAATCTATATAGTCCTAACTGGGAGAATTAAATGTGCCAAATGAAGTTTGGGGGTGATAGATAGATGTTTCTCTATTGATTTTATGCACTATATTATCAAGATGTGTCAAAATTTCATTATACAAGGACAAATAAGCTAAGTAATTTGGAAAGTGCTAAGTGGGAATGAAGTTGTATGTATCATAGCAAGAGTGCATAGTCAAATCAAGGGTTGTCAAAGTGTAAATTGCCAAATTTGAATCTCTAAATTTGCACCCCTTTAAGTATGAAATTGAAAATTGCATACTTATAGGAAATTATACCTGATGATTCAATAAAATCTGAAATTTTTTACTTAAATATAAATTTAGATAATGTTACAAATGATATACAATGAAATAGAAATGCTAGGTAATTTTACAGATATAATTATGAAAGAAAATGAGATAGGTAGGGCACTTACCTTCCTTTTCCTTATCCTGAAGTGTATCTAAACTAGAAAAACTGATGGAAAAACAACTCAGAGTATCATGAATGAACCCATAAAAATGTGTAAGTGTCTAGAATATTGGGACTAGGGAACCTATGTAGGGTCATGGGTGCCTAGGGCACCAAAGATGTATTCCAGGAGCTTGTGACTACTCATAAGGTGTGAAACCCAATTTCACGAGGTCACAAGATTTTTCGTGGGTTGTCACCTTTTGTCTCATGTATGTCTCACTTGGATCGCCAAAGTACCTCTAAATCTACAACACAAATAATATCCTAGAAAACCCCCAAACTACATCAAATCTTATAAAAGAAAGATGCAAAATGGGAAGTCAAAATGTCCTTGATTGTCAAGAAAGTTAACTTACAACCAAGTGTTGCACTGCATCTCAGACCCCATGTAGTTTTATGTGCTTGTGTGTGTAATAGTGCTCCTAGGTTTCCCTTGTGCCGGTGACACCAAGATAGTGGGCTAAAATCTAGATAAAATGCAAATGTGTGGATGGAATTCAGATCTTCCCCTTCATATGCAGTATATGCAGACTAAAAATCCTAAATATTTTATGTAAATAGATATCCCTTAAGAAAATTTCCCACCATTATAATGGTATGTATGTTTTGTTTATATAGGGATATATTTCTTGAATTTGAACACTAATGACATGACATGCTAAGTAGTACCTCAAGATAGGAGTAAGAAAATGGAAAAGGCCGACTAAAAATGTAAAAAATGAGATTAAAAAACAAAGACGACTGGAGCACCTAGGTTGGACAGAAGTGCCTAGGCACTAGCGTCATGAGAAAACTAACAAAAAATGTGAGAATAACAACATACAAGGATCCCTGTGAAATGACCAGAAATGGGTGTAAAAGTGGGAGAGGTGAGAGATAAACATAATATAGACACTCAAAGTAAGAAGGACTAGGTTGTGTGTCATTAGTGAATACTTTTCTTACAAAATATCCATATATAAAACAACATATTTGGTGTTATAATAAATAATAGTAAGTGTGTTATTTTATGTCTACTTTCCCCCTTAATGTTATTTAAATGAAATTCAAGTAGTGTAAAGAAATTAAGGAACATACATGTGAGAATTCTGGAGAAGCCCTATTATAGAAGTACATGTAAAATGAGAATATATAATGTGGTGAATAATGGATCAGTTTGTCGATCCATGTGGTGTAAATAGAGATGGAGAATCATTGTGAGGATCACTCAAATAAATTGGTGATTTTTTATTTGGAGTGATTTGGATATTTTCAAATTATCGCTAATGGTTATTTTTATGGGGTAGGGAGTGATCAGTTCCCAACCTGATTTAGTTTGTGTGAAATAATAAGTATTTGGGCATCTTGCAACTAGAGGTAGAGTGTTAGGGAGATAGGTCTAGTTTTACTCTCCAACTATGATTACATCCTCAAAAGGTCTAGATGTTGCAGATAGATAAAGATCAATTTTTTTCATTTTGATCTAATGAGAATAACCCATATCATAGCAAGAAAAAAGTCATGGCATGATCATCATATCAAAACAGACAATTTGAGGTTGGGTAGATGGTTTTTTTGTACAACTCTAAGTTTTTGCACCATCCTAGGAAGTTGAAAGTCCACTAGTTGGGACCATAAATCATCTTGTACATCCTTTATTTAGGTGTTTTCCAGTTATAAGCGTTGGATGTGATGAGACTACCAGGTCATTTCAATGGGAGTAGGCTAAAGCCCTATTGTAAATAAGTCTTTGAGGTGTTTGTAAATAAGGTAGTTTTTCCAGTTAGCCTAGGATTTCCCTTAATGCATTTCTTTTCCTTGTGTTTTCCTTTCTTGTCACTTGTTCCTTTTTGTTGTGTTTTTTTTGTGCAACTTTTGTGCCGGTAACAACTTATTACTTTCTAAGGTTGTGTATATGCAGAGGACCACACATTTTTTTTAGTGTGGGGTGGAGTAGAATAAAGAGAGAAGAAGTTGGTAGTAGTTGTGATGGCCCGTATTGAAATATAAAAAGCATGTAAGGTAGAAGATTGCATGGGGAAATGGTGGAAAAAATTGTTGGTGTCAAGAAGGCTTTAACAAAGACCATGTACAAAGGATAAGAAGTGTAGGAACAACATGGGGTAGGCAAGGGCAAAAATCAGGTCAAGGAAAAAATTGCCTTCAGGGCTGCAGATGCGCTCGTAAGAGTCTTCAGTCAGTAAGTATTTTTGTGTGCCAGAAGGTTGTAGGAGGTTTTTCACATAGGGTTGGGCACATGGGTAAGAGCACTTAAGGTTGGATTGGGTGGAAAAATTCACATTTAATGCTAAGTACATTGGTAGGTAGCATAGCATTTATTGCTGGAGAGAAGCAAAAAGATATAAGTAAATGGTCGGGCACATTATTATTTACCTTGATATTATGATATTGAAGAGATATTTCGAATTAGGGAATCCATGAAGAAAGATTTTTGTGAAGGAGAGTGAAAATATGAAGTGCATGACTAGGGTGATCTACGAAATAGAGTGGAAGGAGTACACGAGTGTAGGGAGGTTTCATCGTAAGTACATCATCCTGTGAAAATGATTTCTAGGTTAGGGTTTTGCAGCTATGGCACAGGAATAGAAGGATTCTTTTGCAAAGTTAAGCCACATATTTGAGTAGAGTGAGGAGGAGAAAGGAAATTTTTTTTTAACTTGACAAGAAGATGGCACCAAAGAAGGCAACCGTTTCACCTAAGAATTGAAAGGGCAAAGGAAAATAAACTACCACCACCAGTTTCAATGAAGAGTGGTATGCAGAGATGAAATACCTAGATGGGGTGTTACTTTGGAAAGAATGGGTATCCCAGATGAGAAAGATGACTGTGAGTGACTAAAATAATCACACAAGTACCAAAGAGAAGGAGATGACACTAGAATTGGTTCATCCAATGGATAAGAAGACACCAAAAGGGATTCCAATTTACAGCGATGAAGTAAAAGTAAAATTGGAGAAGGATGGGTTACTACAACTATTCGAGTTTCCATATTTTGGAAAGCCCAAGAAATTATACTAATGGTTGATGTCACATGTCCATGAGGACCACTTCTACTTTGTGGGCTAGAGAATGTGCATAACACCCCAGCTCATCTCCAAGTTTACCGGCCTTATCTGCGAAGGGGATTCGTTGGATGATGACGTGGAGGATAAGGAGGATATTAAGAAGACCGTGGAGGATTATGATTATAAAAAGGGTTCACGTTACTTTGATATCTCAGATATCCCTAACCTTGTGGTGAGAATGACCATGTTCCTAGTAACCAAGATGAATGGGAAAGAAAGGTAGACACAAATAAACAAGGCATGGTTGAATGTATGCCAAAAAATTTCTAGAGGGACCGTCCATAACTTGTCTTCCTACATTACAGAAGAGATCATCAGCACCACTCAAGAAGGAGATAATATAATGTTTGGAAATGTTCTTCTCATCATCATCTTCTTAGAAATTAGAGTTCCCAATGGGCCATAGAATTTCATATGGGATTATCTAGATGAAGATCCCTCACCTACGAAGTGTTTTGATAAATACACATGCGATACCATAACAGATGCCCACAAGGCATGCTTGGAGAAATGGTAAAAGTGAATGCATGATGCATTCGGGGCTGAGTGGAGGATACTTGAATAGTTTTCAGTACTAGTGGATGGATAAGCTAAGTTCATTTTCTATCAGCACTTTTACATTGGTAGGTTCACTCTGTTAGATGGGACCAAGATCCCATGGTGTAAATTACCCTTCTCCTTCACCGTGCAGTATTTACAAGTGAGGGTAAATCAATTCAAGAAAGTTAAAATACTAAGGTTGGACCTTAGAAAGGTGGACTAAGACCACCATGATTTTTGGAGGAATCTGGTAAATCCAAAGAAGCACACATATGCAGAGAAGTATGTCTCCCATGAGGTGCACATGAAAAAACACTTAACACTGCCAATTGCTGGAAGGACTACATCAAGAGTATACTTGCGCATTAGGCCCAAGTATGAAAAAGGAACTTACTTAGAGAATGATTTCTCATCCCAGAGGATCCCACTAATAGGAAGAAGGCCACACTAAAGAAGAGGGAAATGGAAGATACCCGGGAGAAAGAGGTGTCGAATAAGAAAGCACCAAGTGTGCAGAAAACACAATTAGTGGGCGCGCTAGAGTCAGGATCCAAGCCAAACACATACGCACACAAGAATAAGTCTCCCATCAAGGAGAAGGAAAATACACCTAAGGAGAAGGTGCTAGAACAAGAAGAGTCACGTATAAAGGAATCACCTGCTGAGGAAGAGGAAGAATCCCCAACTAGGAAGAAACAAAATGTAGCGGGGAGGGTAGACTCGGAGGAGACATAGATCTTAGAGGCCTATAGAGGAGAGAGAGACAACAAAGAGGATGAATATGTTTAGGATCATCCCATGTATGATGTACATGATTCAGAAGAATAAGGAAATGAAGAGAAGAATGGAGATGATGAAGGCACTCAAGGAAAGGGGGTTAGTGAGGAGGTGAACACCAAGGATTAGAGGACCCCCAGCCTCACCAAGGAGTAGATAGAAGAGGCCATAGAAAGAGAAGTAGAGGGCATAATAGAGAAGTTAGTGGAGAAAGAAATGGAGTGAAGCACTGATGAGATACTCAAGGAGATAGAAGAAGAGAGCGTAGGAAAGGAGTATGGAAACATAGGTGGAGATCCCATCTTAGCAGTGAGATTTCCAAAGGCAATGCACATAGGAGGAAAGAGTGTAGTAGTAGCGTAGGGACAGAAAATGGGTTATATCCATGATCCCAAAAAAGGTATTTCATGCAAAGATCCAAAGTACGGTACCTACAGAATAACTCCTAGAAATGTCTTCATTTGAGGAAGAAGGCGCATACCCACAAACTAGGAATATGTTATCTTGGGCATTTGAGTCCCATTTTTATGAACCTAAGTTTGAAGTTAACCAAGGAGCGCTGATGAAAATGTTGGAGACCAAAGGTATAAACCCGCTTATTAATGTTCAGAAGCTATTTGATGAATTTTTTTGTAATGCACTCCACAAGGTTTCAGTTGAAGTTGAGGAAAGACTTTTTGGGAGGAATGATAGGGTGAGATACCTAGAAGGGGAATTGGAGAAAAAAGGAAGAGCTCATTGAAAAGAGAAATGATTTGAAGCAAGAGGAACTAATCAACACACAGTTAAGGCACAAGCTGAAGGAGGAAAATGCAATGGTGCACAAGGTATATAAAAAGGTAAAAATTATTATAGATTCTATTGTCTTGAAGCATCCAGACCTAGCACTGACTGACCAGAAGTATGATTCAACCATGCAATGCTTGGAAGACATAACTCACATCCTCATCATAGAGAGGAATTTTCTTGCTTTAGAATCAAAAGAAGAAGTATTAGTGCATAAGGAGAAAGAGGAAAAGTTGAAGGTTGTGGAGATAGTCACTCGGTACACTAAGCTCCTTACCAATGTAAATGCCACCACATAGATAGCTGAAGTTGCTTATGATAATTGCACAGAAAGAGATAAAGTGGCAAGAATTTTAGCTGCCACCCATAAATCAGACCTCAAGGAGTTTCAGGAGAATAATAAAGTAAATAGGGCAGAGTGGGACAAGATCTTGGCTGAGGTAGAGAAGAAGTCAAAAGCCATTGAGACCATGAGAGGCTCAATCAAAAACTTGTTGAAGGAATTATATCTCCAAATCACCCGCGTGATGGATGCACTAGATGACCTCAACAAGTAGTTAGAAAACATTGTTGATATGCTTAATTCTAAGGGTGATGAACTAGGCTTTGAAGAGATGAGTGCTTTAGTAGGTGACCTCTTTCAATAGGTGTAGGGTGAGGGGGATTCCTAGGAGAAGATTGAGGTAGATATAAGGAAGGATTTTCCACTCATTCTTCAGTAATAAATAATTATTCTTCATTCATCCATTCTTTAATTCTTCCATTTCTCGTTCTTCATTCTTCATTCTTTATTCCAACCATTCAAAGTCCCACCATTATTTATTCTTTAGAGAGGATGTTTCTGAGGATGGATAACAAGCTTAGTGTGGGGCTATGTTGGGCCTCAAAATATTGACTAAGCCCTAAAGAACATGTGTGCACATAGGACTAGTGAAGAGGATGGGCACACGAGTCAAATCACACAGGACAAAGGTTTTAGAAGGGTTTAATAGAAACCATGACACACGCGTAAGGTAGAGCAAAGGATTTTAGGACTTATTCATATTTAGATTTCTAAGAGAAAATTGTGGAAAATTGTGACCTGACTAGGCATGCTAAGTGGATAAGGTATCAGCTTGGTGAATTGGTGGTCAAGGAAAGAAATTTCCATGCATGGAACATTATCGAAAGAAATCATTGTAGAAAATGGAGAGCTCAGATCAGAAGACGCATGCTCTATTAGAGGACCACCTTGACACTTGATAACCAATCTTCTACTTCAGGAAGGCATGGCCGTGGGTGTAATACCTATTTATAGAGATGCTTGGATAGAAGAAAGAAACAACATAATCAAGAGAGCTAAAGAAGAAGAGAGCCATAGTGAGATAAATCATAATAGAGTAGGTGAACTTATGCAGAAATAGAAAAAGATTCTAGGGGTTGGGGTTCTCATTAGAGGACTATAGGAATGTTAGCATATCTAGGGGAATGGTTATGCTAAATTTTTGTAATAAGGAAGACTAGCTAGAACTTCTTATGCGTGAGTTATGTTGTCTTGATATATTGGTCTGATATGACCATTTTGGATGTAATGTGGTTACTGAACTATGATCAATATAAATATATGGTTCTATTCTAAATATATTTTTCATGGGCCTCAGAATATTAACTAAGTCCCAAAGGGTGCGTGCGCATGCATGACAAGTGAAGAGGATGGGGGTTCGGGGAAAAGCATGCAGGACAGGGGTTTTAGAAGGGTTTAATAGAAACCATGGCATGCGTACAAGGTAGAAAAAAGGATTTCAAGAATTAGTCATATTCGGCTTTCCAAGAGGCACTTGAGGAAAAACATGACCCAACTAGGTGTGCTAAGTGCATAAGGTTCCAGCCTAGTGATTTGGTGGTCAAGGATAGAATATTCCATGCATGAAACATTCTTGAAAGACATCATTACAGAAATTTGGGAGCTCAGATCAAAAGAAGCATGCTCCATTAGAGGACCACCTTGATACTTGGCAACCAATTTGCTACTTTAGGAAGGTATGAGAGTGGGTGTAAAACCTATTTATAGAGTTGTTTGGATAGAAGAAAGAAACAACATCATTGAGAGAGCCAGAGAAGAAGAGGGCCATAGTGCGATAAATCATAATAGAGTAGGTGAACTTATGTAGAAATAGAAAAATATTCTAGGGGTTGGGGTTCTCGTTAGAGGACTATAGGAATGTTAGCATATCTAGGGGAATGGGTCTGCTAAATTTTTTTAATAAGGAAGAATAGCTAGAACTTATGATGCGTGAGTCATATTGTCTTGATAAATTGGTCTGATATAACCCTTTTGGATGTAATGTGGTTACTGAACTATGATCAATATGAATATATGGTTCTGTTCTAAATATATTGTTCACAGGTGTAAACCCTAGCACCTTTTTCTTTATGTTATGGATCAGATTTACTATTTGTATGATGTTTCTCTTGCTATCTAAATAAGTATGTTGGTATAATAACTCATCCTATGCTTTTAGGATGTATACATGATCATTTATTCTTCTACACTTAATTTTTCATCAATGAAAACATCTTCTCACAATGCTCACATAAAGGAGGGGCTTGGCACCCATGCGCACCTTAGGTGAGCGCCTAACACTTGTTGGGTGATAGGCCGAGGCACATGGGGTTAGAATGTTATTCTATGGGCATAAAAATGACTAAATCTTGGTTCCATTTCAAAGACCTCTTTTCAAAGTTGTTGTGAGGATGATGTGTGATGAAAGAGAGCTTGAACTTGGAAAGTGTCAAAGTGTGGTTTAAGATCATGGAGGATGAGTTTTCTCAAATATTTAGTACTAGACATGAGTTTGGTGCACACATATGGGTAGAATAACACCTATATCATGAGTTTTATGAGACCTTTTATTGTTTTCTAGTAGAATTGTATGAATGGATCTCAGCATATACATCTAGATCAAGATGGTACTACAGATCATGCGTGTGGACCCAAGATGACTACCAAAAGTTGCAGGATGCAAATCTGACATAGATATGTGTTGTTGATCACTGGTGGAGAAAAGTGCTAACTAATTATACCATGGAATATGCCATTTCTATGTATTCCATTCCAAAGGTTGCTGAGTTTGAGTTCCTAAGGTAACCTAGATGATCATTTTTGTGAGCTATCCCATTGGCTCTGAAGATCTTGATCATTACGCTAAGTTTGGAGGCATTCCCTATGGCCGTCTAAGCTTCTCTGAGTGTTGGGTGAGGAAGCTAGGGAGGAGGAAGATGCCAGACATTACAGAGGAAAAAGAGAGGGAAGAGAGGTGAATCAAGTATAGTGAAGCACGTGATAAGGAGTTGGCTAGACAACGTGAGGTTGTGGGAGTGATGGATCTATGGTGGCAAACATTGTGGGAAGGGATTTAGGTTCACGTAGAGGATGTGGAACCTTAGCAGTCTATGCTACCCCATCTTGGCAAGTGTGGGAGAGAAACCCCTTCATCTTCTAATGATATTTCGTCACATGGAGAAAGGAGAGCCATCGGCGTACATCTAAACCCACCAGGTGACCAACCCGTGGCACTTAGTTTTCCAAATCAAGAAACAAGTAATACTAACCCAGTTGGTATCGGTGGAAGTGACCAATCTGCGCCTAGGAGGTATAACTACTTATTTAGGACATCTATGACCACACAAAAAATTCATGTTTTTGGAGGGATTTTTGGGAAAAGCGCAAGTACACAGAGTTTTGGTATCACATCTAGGAGTGGTGTAAGATACACATCTGGTAGCAGAGCAGTATCATAAATTATTGGTGCACAGTTTAGTGGGATGTTGGGAACACTAGGTGCGACCACTTCAAGCCCATTACCAGCTACAAGAAGAGGATGTGGTGGATCTATCAGATCTAGAGGTGGATCTAGTGGATCAAGAGGCATATGACCTGGTGGATCTAGTGGTAGAGGGAACACCGGAGGGAATCAAGGTTTTGGATCATGTGGGAAAGACCATTAGCCACCTCCAAAAGTATTTTTTTAGATGTCTCTACATCTACCATATTACAAGGGTGTTGAGGATGTTACAGAGCATGCATACAAGTGTGAATTGCTATGGTGCATGAAGGGGATCACTACCCCAGAGTGAAAGGAAATTCAATTTACAATGACGTTGCAGGGCCACACGCATAGTTGGTAGCAGAAGTATGACCCCCATCAGATGGTGGTAGATTACACCGCACTATGGAATTCCTTCTTATTCGAATTCCATATCCCTGAGTTTGAGTAGAAGAGCATTAGCGCCTTGAAGGAGATCCAACAAGGAATGACAGAGAGTGTGCAGGAATATGACGCATTGTTCAAAACTCTCTTGTGAAAGCTATCTTATGATAGTGATCCTTCTCAGCATGCTCAATGGTTTTTTGGAGGATTAATAACATTGTTTAAAAGAGCACTTTCATACAAGACATTCATAAACCTGTACAAGGCATTTGAGGCTACCTTGCATGCTAAGGTTGTTGGAAGCATAGATTCTGGTGTTAGCCCCTTCCTTGAGGATTAGATTTTTGTAATGGCAAAGTAACTAGAGAATTTATCTGGGAACTTGGCGCATGTGACTCACAGTGGTCTATGGTGCATAGAGGGTGAGGCAGAGGGGCATGCAAAGGATAGTTTCCCCCAAAAATCAGTGTGTGCCATGACAATAGATTATGAAATTTCCCATGGGGATCATGATGCAAGTAGTTTCCCACTACTGAAACACATGATCCATAATAATGTGTCTTGTTATTGCAATATTTATACCTCTTTGACCCATGAAACAAAATATTGTAGGATAATTGAATAGATACATGATGTTATTGATCTTGGTGTGTGCTAGACTAGCCTTGTGAGAAATTCTAAGGATGATGATCACCGCTATGAAGGGCACACAGATGGAGGAGTGCATGGAAGAGGCTTCTAAGGAGGATTTTGTGACCATATTAACCATAGAGGGGGGAGAAGTGAGTTCCCATGTGGGACATGTTATAACTATGGGTTTATAGAGCATTATAAGTATGAGTGTCTTGATTTGTTTCAATGCTCATGGTGTGGAAAGAAACATAAGTATGAAGAGTGCCATGATATGTTTGAGCACATGAACCAGCAGCACCAGAAAGAAAAGGGTGCTGGGATGGTAAGCATAATTAATGTCAACTCATAGTGGATGCCAGGAGTGGCACATGAGTCAGGACTAGAACCTGTACTAGTGACGATGAAAGCAAAGGCAACACGTGCTAGGGAGATACCAAGACAAATAACAGTAGTCATAAGAGAATAATTGGTACATGGAAAGTATCTAGACCCTTCTCATCAAAATGAGGTGTATCATGAAACCATGGATGTGATTCAGAGTCTACAAGGAGATATCCAGTGTTTGAAGGAGAAATCAAGGTAGTCAAAGAAAAGGCAAAATGTTGAGGCTCCGCAGAAGGATCTAGATGAGATTAGGTAAGTATACAAGATGTTAAGGAAATAAAATATCATTCCCTTGCTAGGAGAATGGTTATAGGAGAAGGTACCATGCGCTAGAGGGGAGCACGAGAGGCAAGTTCTACATGTTAACCTCCCTCCCCATAACTTTGATTATGAAAAATAGATCACTTTAAATATCATTGTAGATGGATGACTTCTGAGCAATATTATGATTGATACGAGCACAGAAGTCAATGTTCTCACGTTGGATGCATGGCATCAAATGGGAAGGACCACATTATAACCATATTTGAATGTGTTGTATATAGAAAACAAGGCGACAAAAATTCCCATTGGTGTCTTGAAGGATGTGGTTATCACTATTCAAGGGGCCAAGTTCATTGGAGACTTCGAGGTCTTGGCGCTATTTGAAGTGGACAACTTTCCAGCATTGCTTGAGTGCCCTTGGTGTTATAAAAACAATGCTAACCTATGGTTTAACAAATGGTATATCAGTTTTGAGAACAAGGAGAAATGGGTCATCATCCCCTTGACATATGGGAAATCAGTGCCCTATACTGAACCCTTGGGAGAATAATTCCTTGACATAATCTATGTGCATTCTATTAGAGACCCTAAGGTAATTCATCCTACAGAAGGATTTATCCATTTTGAAGATGCTTAGTCTATGAGTGATACAACTAGCATAACATGTGACAATTTTTCACATGGAACTTATGAATTAATTGGGCAATAGTTGAGAGGATCGGTGACAAGGGTAAAAAAAGTGTGCTCAGTCAAGTGCCTAGGAGGGAAGAACTTACCAAGCTATTCTAGAGGAGCTAACCCTGATGATTTCTTACAAGAAATGGAGGCTTAGTGGAAAAATGAGAATGAAAGAAGAGGTATGTTTAGCTATAACCTTCTCAATACTGCAACATGTTGGTGGGAAACACATCATGAAAGCCTTCTAGAATGGTGCAAGGTGAGAACTGTGTTCTCTGTTAGGTTTTCCAGAAGCAATACACTCACTGTAATACAAGACTACCATGGAAAAAAACCCACCTCGTGTCATATCCAAGCATGGGAGAATGCTTGGATGGAAGGTGTAGAAGCTTTACCACCTTTCCTATGGGTGCATAAGTTATATTCCACCTTATAAGGTTGTGTGTGCGCATGGTACATTCACTCAGAAATGTGCCATCAGAAAGGGAAGTGGAAGGATTTGGCGGCTGATCTCATTCAATATTTTGAGTATCGGAGTACAAATCCATCGGTGGATAAGTCATTGCAAGTGGTCAAGCACCTTAAGACAAGAGATAACGCTATGGCCGAAGATAGGATACTTTATCTATTAGGTGATCTTGATTTGGAGATGCGCTTTGATGAGGAAGAATCAGAAGAGACAGAACTTGAGCACGCGTGCATGAAAAAGGAAAAAGGAAAGATGGTCTATGTGATAGATGGTGAAGAAATGGAGAGTCTGGATGTTAACCATTCTGAATGTACATGTGAAGTTAGGGATAACATGGATAAGTGATCATGCACCTACCATAAACCCTTGAAGAAAAATAATATTAACATTGGTTTAGAGGCAGAACCGAAGGAAGTTATCATTAGGGATTATTGGTTGGAGAAACAATTTTCTTAGATCATTGATCTTTTGTGTAAGTTTCATGATTTTTTCCCATGCGGGTACCATGAGCTCAAAGCCACTCACCACACCTTGGGGGAAATGAGAATCAAATTGAAGGAAATTGTACATCTAATTTGGAAGAGACCATATCAGATGAATCCAAAATTATGCGTACGGGTGAAGGAGGAGATAGAAAATATGATAGCATTCGACATTACTGAGGCTTTGGAGGAATCAGAATGCTTAAGTCCAATGGTCATAAGTATTAAGGAGGATGGGAGGATAAGAATATATTTTGATTATAGGGACTTGAATGTAGTGTGTGTCATTGACCCTTTTCCAACCCCCTTCACTGAAGAAATTCTAGAAGGATTGGCCAGGCATGAGATCTATTCTTTCATAGATGGGTTCTTAGCATATCACCAAGTTATAATTGTAAAAGAAGACCAAGAGAAGAATTTTTTTTGCACTAAATGGGGAAGTCTTTCCTACATGGTCATGCCTTTTGGATTGAATAATGCAACTACTATGTTCTCACACATCATGGTACAAGCCTTCCAGGACTTCATCCATAAATTTCTTCAGGTCTACTTGGATTACTAGACTTTGTATAGGCTAGTAACAGACCATTATGACAACTTGAGGCTAATGTTTGAGAGATGTCAGAAATTGAGGACATCCATCAACATTAAGAAATGTGTCTTTACTACTTCATTTGGAAACCTATTGGGGCATATTATATGTAAGGAAGGCTTACTCGTGGATCCTTCCAAAGTTGCAGTTATTTTTGGATTTGGGGAGCCTACCAGTCAGAGTGCAGTGCATGGATTCCTTACGTACACGGGGTACTACAGGAAATTTTATAAAGGTATATACTAGGATCTCCACGCCCTTGGAAAAATTTCTTAAACAAGAGTGCCTTTCACTGGGGAGGGGCGTAGAAAAGGGCGTTTGACACATTAAAGGATAAGTTTGTTATTGCACCCATATTACACTTTCCTTATTTGGATAAGCCTTTCCATGTACATGTTTGTGCCTCAAGAATAACCATTGGAGCAGTATTGGCACAACATAGTGAGGGGATTGTTGATCACCCCTTGTGTTTTGATAGTAGGAAGTTGACACCAGTAGAATAGAATTACAAAACTACTGAGCGTGAGGCACTGTCAATTATCTGTGTGCTACATAAATTTAGGTAATATATTCTAGTGACACCATTCATAGTCTACACAAACCACATGGTACTAAAGTACTTGTTAAACAAGCCCTTTCTACAAGGGCACATATGTCAGTGGGTCTTGTTATTTGAAGAATTTGAGTTTTTAGTTGTGGTAAAACAATGAAATCATAATTCAGGACTTGATCATCTATCAAGAATTGACTCAGGGGAAGACACGGAGCATTGAGGATACCATGCCATATGCGTAACCGTTTAGGTTGAGATGCATGCCCTCGAACTTAGAAGATATTACAGTGTTTCTTAAAACAGGTGTGGTGCCAGAAGGAATGAAAGCTTTGGAGAGAAATCAGTTGGCTATATGCACCACACCTTACATGTTGATTAGTGGATATTTCCACAAGTTAGGCCATGATGAGGTTATGCATGATGTGTATTATAACAAGAGCACATTGCAATCATGGAGGAAGTGCATGGTGGGATTGTAGGAGGACACTATGCAGGAAATATAACCGCATGGAAGATTTTACTTGTAGTTCTTTGGTGGGAGAGTATCTACTAGGATTGTATTGAGTTTTTTAAGGCCTATGACCATTGATAGCACCTTGGAAAACTTGGAAGGAGGGACGAAATTACCTTGCGACCAATATCCAGTGCTAAACCATTTGAAAATTGGGCAATTAACTTTGTAGGACTAATTTCACCTTCCGTGTAAAGGATAGGCTAACGCTACATCATCACGTGCATTGATTACTTGACAACATGGTCAAAGGTAGCACCTACAAAGGATTACATAGCAGGGATAACAATGAGATTCTTATGGGAAAACATAATCAGTAGGTATGGATGTCTGTTGATTTTAACAAGTGACAGGGGTACACATTTTCTGAATGAAATGGTCATGATTTTATTGGAAAATTTTATGGTGGCCCATCACAAGACCACCCCTTATCAGCCGCAAGTGAATGGGACTGTTGAATCATTTAACAAGATACTAAGTCACACATTAACTAAAATTTGTAATGTTGGCAGACAAGATTGGGATGAATATGTATCAACCATTCTATGGGCATAGAGGACAACCTATAAGATATTGACCAAGGCCACACCATTTCAATTGGTGTTTGGCGTAGAGGTTATTTTTTTGGTTGAATTTATGCTACCATCACTTAAAATAGCACACAAAGGAGGATTGGCTCATGAACAAATGCTTGAAGAAATAATTGATAAGTTAATGAAGTTAGATGAAAGGTGATCACTTGTTAGATGGATTAAAAGGACATAGAAGACAAGACAAAAAGCATGACATGATCATCATATTAAAAACAAACAATTTGAGGTTGGGCAGATGGTTTTGTTATATGACTCTAAATTTTTGTGCCATCCTGGGAAGTTGAAATTCCATTGGTTAAGACCATACATCATCTCGTACATCCTTGATTCAGGAACTTTCCTATTACAAACATTGGACGGGACGAGATTATCAGGCCATTTCAATGGGAGTAGGTTGAATCCCTACTGTAAATATTTCTTCCTTGTGTTTTTAAATAAGGCAGTATTTCCAGTTAGCCTAGGATTTCCATTAATGCATTTATTTTTCTTGTGTTTCCCTTTCTGTTGTGTTGTTTTGTGCACCTTGTGCACCGGTAACCACATTACTTTCTAAGGTTGTGTATGTGCAGAGGACCACGCATCTGTTTTATTATGGGGTGGAGTAGAACGAAGAGAAAGAAGCTAGTAATAGTTGTGATGGCCTGGATGGAAAGATTAAAAGTAAGGTAGGAGAGTGCATGGGGAAAAAGTGGACAAAAATTGTTGGTGTTAAGAAGGCTTTAGCAAAGACCACATAAAAAGGATAAGACGTGTAGGAACAACATGAGGTAGGCAAGGGAAATAATCAGGTCAAGGATAGAAGAAGTTCCTTCAGTGCTCCAGATGCGCACGTAAGAGTCTTCGGTTAGTAAGGATTTTTGCACTCTATAAGGTTGTAGAAGGGTTTTTGCAAAGGATTGGGCACATGCGTAAGAGTGCTTAAGGTCATCTTTGGTGGAAAAATTTACATTTAATGATCTAAGTATGTTGGTAGGTGGCATAACATTTATTTTTGGAGAGAAGTAAAAAGCTATATGTAAAGGGTAGGGTACATTATTTTTTACCTTGCTATTACGAGATTGAAGAGATCTTGTGAATTAGGGCATCCGCAAATAAATATTTGTGTAAAAGAGAGTGAAAATATGAAGTGCATGACTAGGGTGATCTGCGAACCAGAGTGGAAGGAGTACATGGTCATAGGGAGGTTTCATCGTAAGTACATTTTCCTGTGGAAAAGTTTTCTAGGTTAGGGTTCTATAGCTAGGGCACAATAAAGAAGGATTCTTTCATAGAGTTGAGCCACATATTTGAGAAGAGTGAGGAGGAGGAGTAAGGAAAAATTATTTTTAACTCGACAAGAATATCACACCAAAGAAAGCAACTGTTTCACCTAAGAAGGGAAAGGGAAAAGGAAAACAAACTGTCACCACCAGTTTCAAGGAAGAATGGTATGTGGAGATGCAGTACCTAAATGGAGTGTTACTTGGGAAATAATGTGTATCCCATGTGAGAAATATGGCCATGAGTGACTACAATCCTCGCATAAGTACCATAGAGAAGGAGATGGTGCTAGAACTGGTTCATCTAACGAATAAGAGCATATCAAAAGTGATGTCAATTTACAATGATGAAGTAAAACTAAAATTGGAGAAGGTTGGGTTGCTACAACTATTCAAGTTTCCCTATTTTGGTAAAACCAAGTGGTTATACCAATGGTTGATGTTGCATGTGCATGAGGACCACTTCTACTTTGTGGGCCGTAGAATGCGCATAACTCCCCAACTCATCTCCAAGTTTACCAGCCTTATCTATAAAGGGGATTCATTAGATGATGACCTAGAGGATAAAGAGGATATTAAGAAGACCTTGGAGAAGTATGATTATAAAAAAGGTTCGCATTACTTTGATATCTCAAATATCCCCGACCCTGTGATGAAAATGGTTGCGCGCCTAGTAACCAAGTTGAATGGGCAAGAAATATGGACACAAATAAACAAGAAATGGTTGAATGTATGCTGGAAAATTTCAAAAGGGGCCATCTATAACTTGTCCACCTATATTACAGAAGATATCATCAATGCCACACAATAAGGAGATAAGATAACATTTGACAATTTTCTTCTCATCATTGTCTTCTCAGAAATTGGAGTTTCTAATGGGCTAAAGAAGTTTTCATCAGAGTATCTAGATGAAGATCCCTCCCCCATGAAGAGGTTTGATAAATACACATGTAACACCATGATGGCCACCCACAAGGTGTGCCTAGAGAAATGGTACAAGTAAATGCGTGACACATTTGGGGCTGAGTGGAGGATACCAGAATAGCTGTTAGCACTAGTAGATGGAGAATCCAAGTTCTCTTTCTATCAACACTTTTTCTTTGGTAGGTTCACTCTATCAGATGGGACCAAGAGCCCATGGTGTAAATTACCCTTCCCCTTCACCGTGCAGTACTTCCCAGTAGGGTTAAATTGCTTTAAGGAAGATAAAATACTAAGGTTCGACCTTAGTAATGTGGACCAAGACCATTTCAATTTTTGAAGGAAGTTTATATATCCAAATAAGTGTGCCTATGTGGAGAAGTATGTCTCCCACAAGGTGCACATGACAAAACCCTTGATTCTACCAATTGCTGGAAGGACCGCAACAAGATTATACTTGCGCATTAGGCCCAAGTATGAAAAGGGTGCTTACTTGGAGAATGATGTCTCCATCCTAGAGGATCCCACTTGTAGGAAGAAGGCCATGTTAAAGAAGAGGAAAAGGGAAGAGACCCTAGAGAGAGAGGCATTGGGGAAGAAAGCACCAAGTGTTCAGATAGCAGAATCTATGTGTGCACCGGAGGCAGATGCTAAGCCAAGCACATACATGTGCAAGAAGAAGTCTCCCATCAAGGAGAAGGAAAAGACACCTAAGGATGAGGTGCTAGAACAAGAATATTTTCCTAGAAAGGAATCACCTGCTAAGGAAGAGGAGGAATCCCCAACTAGGAAGAAATAGAACAAAGTGGGGAGGGTAGACTCAGAGGAGATAGAGATCTTAGAGGCCTATAGAGAAGAGAGAGATGATGACGAGGATGAAGAGGTTTAGGATCATCCTATGTATAATGTACATGATTCAGAAGAATAAGATAATGAAGAGAATAATGGAGATGATGAAGGCGTTTAAGGCAAGGGGGTTAGTGAGGAGGTGAACACCAAGGATCAAAGGACCACCAAGCCTCACCAAGGAATAGATAGAAAAGGCTTCAGAAAGAGAATTTGTGGGCATAATTTAGATAAGTTAGTGGAGCAAGAGGTGGAGTAGATCGTTGGACGAGATACTTCAAGGTGATAGAAGAAGAGAGCATAAGGAAAGGAGTATGGGAGCATGGGTGGAGATCCCAGCTTAGTGGTGAGCTTTCTGAAGGCTACAGTGCACACAGGAGGGGAGAACATGATACTAGCACAAGGGACAGGGAATGAGGTTATATCAATGATCCAAATAAAGTGATACTACATGCATGGTTCTAAAGCATTGTGCCTACAGACCAAATCCTAGTAATGTATTCATTTAAGGAAGAAGGCACGTACCCCCTAACCAGGAAGATGTTATCTTGGGAATTTGAGTCCCATGTCGATGAACCTGAGTTCAAAGTTAACAAAGGAGAACTGATGAAAATTCCAGAGATAAAAGGTATAAACCCACTGGTGAATGCTCAGTAGTTGTCTGATGAGAAAGTCTGTAATGTGCTCAACAAGGTTTTAGTTGGATTTGAGGCAAGAATTTTTGGGAGGAATGATAGGGTGAGATTCCTAGTAGGGGAATTCGAGAAAAAAAGGAAGAGCTCATTGAAAAGAGCAAGGATCTGAAGAAAGAGGAACTAATCAGCACATAGTTAAGGCGTGAGATGAAGGAGGAAAAGGTAAGGGTGTGCGAGGTATATAAAAATGTAGAAATGATTACATATGTTATTTTCTTGAATCATATAGACCTAACACCGACCAAGAAGAAGTTTGAGTCAACCTTGCAATTCTTGGAAGACATAACTTGCATCCTCACCATTGAAAGACAACCACTTTCTTTGGAATCAGAAGAATAAGTATTAGCATGCCAAGAGAAAGAGGAAAAGCTAAAGGTTATGGAGATATTTGTTTGATACACTAAGCTCCTTATCAATGTAAAGGCCATCACACAGATAGTTAGAGATGCTTATGAAAATTACGTGGATAGAGATAGAGTGGCAAAAATTTTAGTTGCCACCCATGAGGTATACCTCAAGGAGTTTTAGGAGAACAATAAAGGAAATAGGGCAGAGCGTGATAATATCCTAGATGAGGTAGAGAAGAAGTCAGAAGCCATTGAGACCCTGAGAGGCTCGATCAAAAACCGGTTGAAGGAATTACATCCCCAAATCACCTATAGGATGGATGTGCTGGGCAACCTCAATAAGTTGGAAAAAAAATTATACATTGAATGCTAAGGGTGATGAACTAGGCTTTGAAGAGGTGAGTTCTTTAGTAGGTGGCCTCTATCAACAGGCACAAGGTAAGGTGGATGCTTGGGAGAAGATTGAGGAAGATATAAGGAAGGATTTCCCACTCATTCTTCAACAATAAACAAATTCTTCTTTATTTCTTCCATTTCTCATTCTTCATTCTTTATTTCAGTCATTCAAAGTCTCACCATTATTTATTCTTTGGAGACGATGTTTCAGAGGACAAAGAACAAGCTTAGTGTGGGGTGATGTTGGGCCTCAGAATGACTAAGTCCCAAAGGGAACCTACGCATGCAAGACCAGTGAAGAGGATGGGAGCACGGGGAAAAGTGTGTAGAACATGGGTTTTAGAATCATTTAATAGAAACCATGGTGCATGCGTAAGTCAGAGAAAAGGATTTTAGGAATTAGTCATATTCAGCTTTCTAAGAGGAACTTGAGGAAAAATGTGACCCAACTAGGCATGCTGAGTGCATAAGGTGCTAACCTAGTGACTTGGTGGTCAAAGATAGAATATTCGATGCATGGAAAATTCCCAAAAGACATCATTACAAAAAGTGGGGAGCTCGAATCAGAAGAAGAATGCTCCATTAAGGACCACCTTGATACTTGGAAATCGATTTACTACTTCAGGAAGGCATGGTGGTGGGTCTTAAACCTATTTATAGATATGCTCAGGAAGAAGAAAGAAGCAGTTGTTATCCCAAATTATCCCCCCAAAAAAGTATGAAGGAAATGACTCAGACCCGCGAGCTCACATTCCAGGATGACAAACATGGTTGCGGGGAGACTCTACAGTGGAATGGCGGGGCCTACAAAATTTTAAACAACCCTATGTGAGAGAAAAGAGAAGCTCAAACAAGTGTCGCATCTCCACATGTCTCAGGATGAAATGGAGGTAGGGGAAAATGGTCAAGCTGAGTCAAAAGGTGGAGCTTCAGGGCCGCAGGGGTTTTCTGAGTTTTGCGTTTCACGAAAAGGGGAAAAGATAAATTATGGACCCGCAAGCCCAATTTTTTCTCTAATCTGATTGCCACATGTGCCATATCAAAGGGGACCCATTTTTCAAGTTGTTTTCCTGTCCTCTTGTACGGAACCGATACAAACTTTGAAGGGGCATATCTTTCGTCTCAGGGCTTGAAATATTGTGAATTTGACAGCGTTGGAAGCAGCTCGATGTCCTCTATGCCATGAAAGGATTAAATATCATTTTAGGCCCTAGTAGGTAAAAATGAAGAAGTCTCTTCTAGGCCATTAATGTAGAATCAAATCTCTTCAACTACCAGATCTGATTCAATTCAATCCACTGGGAAACCAGAAGCGACATATTGTGGGCGAATTTGCATAAGGCATTGATATTTAGTGGTTGAGCTTTCAAAGTGGGATACGATGCATATATCAGGGTGGTTGAAGTAGGATTCAATATTTTTCCTCCTCTCTCTCTCTTATTCTTTCTATATATTTTAACACTTCTCATTTTGAAAAGGAGAGACATTTTAGGCATAGAGAAACTCTGTCAAATTTATTTCTTGACACCATTTTTGAGTAGTGAACCTTCTCCCACGCCTGGAAAATGTTTTTTTGCCTTTATTCCATAAATGTAATGGTCTATGCATCTTCTAGAGAAATAAAAATGTGTTTTTGTGGTGTTCTTCAACCCTTTGCATCGTTTTGTTGTTTCTCCGTGCCTCTCCTTTCCAGATTTGTTTTTCTGTGCATGTATTTCACATTTACAGGTGCATGATGTAGTGTTTCATGGAGTTTAATGGTGAATTTGAAGATCTATGCCATGTCACTTCTTTCTGACCTCCCTCATCTCCATTTTCTATGTTTCTTTCTCCCTCAACAAAATATCTCGTTCCCTTTTCTTAGTGCTATCACCTCTGTAGTTTAGGATTTCTTTATTTTCATGCTCTCTCTCTCTCTCTCTCTCTCTCTCTCTCTCTCTCTCTCTCTCCTTAGTCCCCTTGGAATTGTTAGATTAGGATTAGATAGTCACATTTCCTTCCTTAGAAGTAGTTTAGTGCTAGGATTAAGAAGAGGAACTAGCCTTCTCTAGAGGATCATTCCCATTTGCAAGTCCCACAACTTGGGGAATGATCCAATGTTATGTAAATCACACCAAATGAACCTACCTTAGAAAAGCAGATCCATAACTCATTTGGGGGTGTTGTGATTTTGCACTAACAGTTTTTGCACTCTTGGTGGGATATATTTGAAGCACCTTAACACTTCACTACATCAGGTTCGATGTGCTCTTGGTGAATATTTCAGCCTTTGGAGGCACTTTCAGGCACATATAGTGACTCCATCTGGTCAAAAACCCATTCTCTGAGTTTCAGACCTTTTCCATCCATTTCCACTCATTTCATCCATTTTCTTCTTCCATCTCTTTAATTTTCTCCCATTCCATGAGGTTTTGCAATCATGAATTCATTCCCTTCATGGAACTCACACTTATAGCAATACAATCCACCTCCAATGTATTTCCCAACTCCTCTATATCAGTATTATAATAAGACCCAAGACCATTATGCTTACCCATATGAGCAGTGTCAAAATCAGGTTGACTATGAAGCTTATCAAGGACAAGGGGACGCATATGATGGCGATAGTTATGTAGAGGATGCTGGTCTACTGGAGAAGATTCAAAAAATGGAGGCTGGCATGGTTCAGTTAAGGGGCATAGCATGAATGAATGCATTCAAGATTGGTTTCAGGGTACCTTGTCCATGGGAAGGCCCTTTTCTAAGACATTACATCCCTTGGAAGAAGCTACAATTCATGGTTGAAATGCTGCCCCAACTTGCACAATGGACTGAGGAGATCAAGGCCTATGAATTTGGTTCTAGTTAGCCTTGTTAATGGGTAAACCCTACACCATTATCTGGTAATTTTATCTCTACTCCTCAAGCAGCACCATCTCAATTTGAGCTTCAATTTTCAAGATTCCCATTGTATGTTGCCCCAAGTGTGAAATACATTTCTCTATCCCCTAGTCTACCATCCCATTTTAGTTCTTCTACCTTTTCCCTTCTAAATAGTCATCCCCTCCGAATAAACAAGAAGTTACACCTCCCTCCCCACCACAAAAAATTGCAAAGATGGTTAAACCCCAACCTGCCACTCCTCTTACTTTCCCAAGTCCATGTTGGGAAGATACTCAAGAATCTAATCAAGAACATCAAGAAGAGGAGCCCAATATAAAAGAAATTACAGACAATTTGATGAGTTGGGATGCTAAATTTGGGTTTAAAAAGATCCCCTTGATGGTCAAGCCAATAGAGGAGGTCAAGGTTAAAGAATCAGTGGTGGCTGAGTTTGAATTTGTAGCAGACGAGGAGGACCATATAGTTTTAGAGGCCCTGAGTGTGGAGAAGGCTACAGAAGAACCTTCAGTTCTTCCTCCCACTTCATTCCCTTCAAGATTTGATGTTGAAGAAGAGTTTGATCTTTCAAACTTCATGTTTGAAAGTGAAGGGAGCCATGGTGATCAAGTTGCAAATTAGGAAGGCACCATCGAGGAGGTAGAGCACATGCAATAGGACAACAAGGAGGCAGAATGCTTGTTAGACTTGGAAGATTTATTTAATGAAGAGGATCCTGAGGATATAACATCATTTTTTCCTCCATCTTCAACCTTCCAAGCACATGAACCTGCTGCCATGAAGGATAACATCCAAGGACAACAACATGAATCTCATAATGGCCCTCAGGAACCAAGGTTGGAAGATCTTGATCTTCCATGTTCTTCAAAGGAGGAGGAAGAGAAAAGGTAGGAGGATGTCATCATCTCCCTCACACCATCCAATCAAGAATTTCCACAAGAAGACTCCATTTTTGGAGTTGAATTTCATAGAAATGGGCACATCCAAAGGATCAAACCATGCCCAATCAGGTGCTTGGCTTCATTGGAGCCAAAGGAGAAACCAAAACCAGTCATGCCTACTTCAGGGCATGAGGATGAGCTACAAATCACCAAGGATTAGCTGCCATACCTCTTCAATCCAAATTCAAAGAAACTAAAGGAGGTATTGGTTTTGTCTTCAGTTGATATTTTGGTGATTTGGGTGGAAGAAAATCTTTTAGTTAGTTTTTCACTCATCCAACCAACCATGTTCAGTGCCAAATCATTTGCATGGCTGCCATTTTTTAGGAAGGGAAGTTATTTCTCCTTTCCAGTTGTAGGTTTTGTTTGAGTTCCCTTTGCTCTTGGTTAGAGTAGAGTAGGTAGGTTTGTTTTCAGTAGAAGAAGTGCTTTTGCACACTCTGCATGTTCCATTTGGAGCATGTATGATTTTCAGTTTGTACATCATTTTTGGTGTTGTTGTATTTCTCTTGCACATTGCATTTAGTTGGATTTTGGTGAAGTTCAACTTCAATTTTCAGCGGGTTTCCAAGTGATTCAGAGGTCAGCAAAGTGCAGGGAGTCGGGGAGTCCATTTTATAAGAAGGATCAGTGTTAGGCCATCATTCTTGACTCCATGCCCAATGGATGCTCCAAGGCCACTAGTCTCTTCATCTAGTAGGAAGATGTCCTCGTGAATTGCCAAATTATTATCCCAAATTTCCCCCCCCCAGAAAATTTGGTCAAGACAACTCCTATACATAAGGAAATTATGAAGGAAATGACTCAGACCTGCAAGCTCACATTCCAGGACAACAAACAAGGTTACAGGGAGACTCTACAATGGAATGGTGGGGCTTGCAAAAGTTTAAATGACCCTATGCAAGAAAAAAGAGAATCTCAAACAAGCACCGCATCTCCACGTGTCTTAGGATGAAATGGAGGTAGGGGCAAATGGTCAAACAGAGTCAAAAGGTGGAGCTTTGGGGCCACAAAGGTTTTCAGATTTTTTTGGTTTTGTGAAAAGGGGAAAAGATAAATTACGGACCCACAAGCCCGATTTTTTCTCTAATCTGACTGCCACGTGTCCCATATCAAAGGGGACCTATTTTTCAAGATATTTTCCCACCCTCCTAAATGGACCCGATACAAACTTTGAAGGGGCATATCTTTCAACTCAAGGCTCGAAATATTACGAATTTGACACCGTTGGAAGCGTTTCGACGTCCTTTACGCCATGAAAGGATTAAAAATCAATTTTCAAGCCCTGGTAGGTAAAAATGAAGAAGAATATTCTAGGCCATTAATGTAGAATCCAATCTCTTCAACTACCAGATCTAATTTGATTCAATCCACTAGGAAACCAAAAGTGACATATTGTAGGAGAATTTATAGCATTGATCAGTGGTTGAGCTTTCAAATCGGGATACGATGCATATCTTGGGGTGGTTGAAGCATGATTCAATTTTTTTCCCTCTTCTCTCTCTCTTATTCTTTCTATATATTGTAACAATTCTCATTTTAAAAAGGAGAGACATTCTAGGCATAAAGAAACTCTGTCAAATTTGTTTCTCGATTGCATTTTTGAGCAGCGAACCTTCTCGCACACCTGGTAAATGTATTTGTTCTTCTATTCCATAAATGTAATGACCTGTGCACCTTCTAGAGCAATAAAAATGTGTTTTTTGGTGTTCTTCAACCCTTTGCATCGTTTTTTTTGTTTCTATGTGCCCCTCCCTTCCAGATTTGTTTTTTTGTGCATGTATTTCACATTTGCAGGTGTAGGATGTTGTTTTTCATGGAGTTTAATGGTGAATTTGAAGATATGGGTCGTGTCACTTCTGTCTGACCCCCCTCATCTCCATTTTCTCTATTTCTTTCTCCCTCAATAGAATATATCATTCCCTTTTCTCAGTGTTATCACCTCTATAGTGTAGGATTTCTTTATTTTCATGCTCTCTCTCTCTCTCTCTCTCTCTCTCCTTAGTCCCTTGGAATTGTTAGATTAGGAGTAGATAGTTGCATTTCATTCCTTAGAAGTAGTTTAGTGCTAGGATTAGGAAGAGAAACAAGTCTTCTCTAGAGGATCATTCCCATTTACAAGTCCCACAACTTGGGGAATGATCCATTGTTATGAAAATCACACCAAATGACCCTGCCTTAGAAAAGTAGATCCATAACTCATTTGGGGGTGTTGTGATTTCACACTAACAGTATCATCGAGAGAGAGCCAGAGAAGAAGAGAGACATAATGCAATAAACCACAATAGAGTAGGTGAAGCTATGGAGAAATAGCAGAAGATTCTAGGGGTTGGGGTTCTCATTAGAGTACTATAGGAATCTTAGTATATCTAGGGTAATGGGTCTGCTAAAAAAAATTAATAAGGAAGAATAGCTAGAAATTATGATGTGTGATTTATGTTGTCTTGATATATTGGTCTGATATAACCCTTTTGGATGTAATGTGGTTACTGAACTATGATCAATATGAATATATGGTTTTGTTCTAAATATATTTTTCATGGTTGTAAACCCTAGTTCCTTTTTCTTTATGTTATGGATTAGATTTACTATCGATATGATGTTTCTCTTGTTATCTAAATAAGTATGTTGGTATAATAACTCATCCTATTATTTCAGGATGTATGCATGATCATTTATTCTTCTACACTTAATATGTCATCAATGAAAACATCTTCTCACAATTCAAACATAAAGGAGGGGCTCGCGCATGCGCCTCAGATGAGTTCCAAACGCTCACTAGGTGATAGGCCGACGCACATGGGGTTAGAATGTTATTCTATGGGCATAAAAATGAATACACTCCCACTAGAGGAAGAGTGTTAGGGAGATATGTCTAGTTTTACTCTCCAACTATGATTACATCCTCAAAAGGTCTAGCCGTTGTAGACAAATAAAGATCAATTTTTTTCATTTCAATATAATGAGAATAACCCATATAGAAGAAATATAGGAAATTAAATGACATCTCATTTCCCCCAATTTATGGGTGTCACCATGATGTGTATGGATTCCATGTTAGGTCATCTAGAATTGATATAAAATGTAAAGTGAATTCCCATGTTAGGTCATCTGGTAAAATGGTGATGTAACTCCAAAGTTAGGTCATCTAGGAGAAGTAATAAAATATGTTGTATTGTGTCAATTGATTTATTTGATTGGAGTAGTAGAAAATTTAATTGAGATTGAGTATGTTCGATAGATTACTTATGGAAATATTTTTCTCTTGTTGCACCCAGATTACGTCATTAGGGGGAATCGCTAGAAAGTGGTATGAAATGTCACATAATGTATGAGAAAATTTTCAATGGTGATGAATTATAAATTTGAAATCATCTTTTAATGGTGTGAGGGGGATCATAGAGTGACCCAAATTATATTCCCCCATTTCAGTAAAAGGGGGAGTGATAGTGAGAATAAATGTTGAGCAAAAAGTAAATGTGAGATAATGAAGTATAGAAAATCTCGCAAGATTATGTGTATATAAAATTAAATATATGAGATATCAGAATGTAACACTACAAAATTTATATCATATGATAGTAGGAGAAATTTTGAGTTGAATGGCACAAATGGGGAAGAAAATGGAGTAGTGGGGCTCAAGATATGAGTGAAAATGCATGGCATGTATTAGTTGGAAGAATATGCAAAAATAATAACTATAGTTAAGTGAGAAATTGAGAGTTATTATAAATGGAAATAGGAAAAGGTTAGTAACTTCATTTAGAATTTGAGAAAGTGTGATTTTGAGCTCTGATCATGTGACGATGTCATAAGTTAGAGTAGTGAGGTTGACCCGATTCGAGATGTTGGCGACAGTTGTGGCATCGCACATGATAGTTGATTTAGTAAGTATGATTATATTTGAAAAATGTGTAGAAATGAGCTCATGGGGCTGTACGTGGATCATCCTTAGCGCAAGATGTATTCATAAATTGTGTGCAGTTATAGGGCTATTTTGTGGAGTACAATCGACTTGGATTTATTACCCATACAGATGGAGAGATATAGGTGTTGCAAATAGTGGCATAGATTGAGTGAAGAAGCATCTAGTTCTAGAGCTCTTGTTGTTGTACCTAGTGATAATGATGATGATATATGATATGTATTATTGTAGTGATGCATGGGAGCTAGCCCCCCAATGATTGTATTTTTTAACTATAATATTTTGATGATATATGCATATAGATGGATGATTAGCATTATTATATTGCGTTGAAATTGTATTGATATGTGATGCAACGATTGGTGTTCATATGTGTTTGTTTGATTTGCATTGTTTAAATGGTGATATTGATAAAAAGAGGATGATGTTGATTAGAACATAGATAAGTGATGAAAAATTGTATTGTATATATGAATAGTGATATGTGGTAATAAATTTAGTAATAAAATTAAATATATGAATGATTAATGTGATTGAGGTGATTATAAAAGTGTATGTAGTCGTGTGTTAATATATTGAAGAGGGGGGAATAATAGTGATTCCCCCTAGCATTTATGTATGAGGATGAGGTTAATTTATATAAGATCTCTTAGAAATCAAGAATGAACCATAAAGCAAGAGTACGTCCTCAGGAAGTGGTGTGATAGTGTACGTTAGATAGATATATCAATGAGGCATGTATCATAAAGATGAAATGGGGTTCTTGTTATAACTATCCCTCAACAATCATGTAAGAACCAAAATAACATGAGTGTGTCATTAAGGGGTGAAGTGAGAAAAATCACTACCAAAGATCAAGCGGGAGAGATGTGATGGAAGCATGTGAAGTGGAAACAACATGAATGTATGAGCCAAACTGAATATCCAATGCAATGGTGCCAATGATGGGAGTTACAAAAAAAGAAGCACATATTTTGATAGCTTAGGAAGCCAATGTGAAGATGGATAACTATGTGGTGGATGAGATTGTGCAACATTGGATGAGTGAGGTGGAAGGTGTGCATGAATGATGACCTAAGGAATTGTATGAGTAATGACCTTAGAAGTAGGAGTAGGAGATAAGTGAAATTGAGTAGCAACATGCTTGCATGGAATTGGATAAATAGACTGCTCATGAGAGTGATAGCTAAAGGAAAAAACACCCTTATCTTCTAATTGTTGTAATTTTTCATGAAGGGCACATCAGTCATTATCAAAATGGCTATTGATTTGATGATAGTTATAATAAGGATGATCATGTTGGTGATGTAAGAGATGTAGAGGATGATGTTGATTAGAAGAAAAGTGAATCATGCACTTATCAAGCAAAGTACGTAGCACATCATGAGGCCTAATAGAATGTGAGAAATCTAATGGATCTCGAGTAGGAGATAGTGAATATTTATGCGGAGAGTGATGCAGTGATGAAGATGGAGGACATTTATGTAATGGAGGAGATGAAACATGTTATCAAGGTAGAAGAGACAAAGACCTTGGAGGATGCTTGACACATGGAAGTCGAGAAGAACTAGAAGACAATGGAGTAGTAGGAGGAGGATCTATAACATGTGTAGAAATTAAATATTGTTCTGGATTGATAAATTTGTAGCATAAGAGTGTGAATTATTCACATGTATCATATTGCAATTGTTGTTTTAGAGAAGGAATCAAGCCACGAAAAAATATGAATTTATTTTCTAGATTAATAGGATTAAATACAATTTGAATTGTGTAAGCATTAAAGTGTAAGATGCAATCCTAAATAGATTATGTTTTACCCCAATGCAAGCTAGGTAAGCAGTCATAGGTGACACTAGAACCATTGTTGAGTATGAAGCATATGAGAAAAGCATCTTCCATTTAAAAAATGTGCCAATAAACCCAAAAGGTAAATGAGTGTACCATTTAAGAGCTTCAGCGACAAGACTATAATGGAATATGTTTAACAATAATTAATCATTCAAGTAAGAAGAAATAGCTAAATGATAATGCTTGAGATATAGATATGGATTTCTAGTATCGTCAAAGTATGAGAATGTAGGCATGATGAAATCCTTAGGAAATGTTGAGTTATGAATTTTCTTTGGAATAGGATTTCTATGTAAATAATTGTTATCTATAGAAGAATAATAGGCATTGCTTTTAAGAGCGAGATATTGGACTTGTAGAAGGATTTCTACATTGTTTAAGGTCTCTTCTATTAATGTTACCTTTTATCTCCCCGACCCCTTTTCCTTTTGGAGTTATTTTGTATCTTTTTGGGACTATTTTTACCTAATTTTGGAACTGAACACAAAATGTGTCCACGTGTTCCTTCGGCACATTTTGGAGAAGGCACAAAGCATCAGGAGTATTTGAGTAGTGAGGATCCTCCACATGGCTAAATTATGGCTAAGTAGTCCTAAGTGGGTTGAAAATTCAAAGATAAAGTAGAGGAGTGTACGGACCTCCACGTGTCATTCAGGCAAAGATTTAAAAGGAGTGATAAAAGGAAAGGCCCCAAATAATCACAATGTCTCCATGTGCCAAGTAAAGAAGCCACCACCATCAACGGGACCAATTAAAGAAGTGAAGGGCTTGAGGTTCAATGGATTGAATGCAGTTAAGATCTAATCCAAAGTTTGAGGATCTTGTAGGTAAGAACTAAATGCGGGCGGTGGAATCTTAATGGATGCACGTTGAAGAAAGAGATACAGGGTCTATATAATAATGTTCTAGTGCCAAAAGACGAAAGAGAGATAAAAAAGATAGAAAAGAAGTTCCAGAGCTCCACTAGAGTATTTAGGTTCAGTCTATTATGTTAATTGGCCTTAACAAGGCTCTATTGTAAAAGAATATTGTAATCTATGCCATTTTTGCCTTATGCATTGTTTTCTCTATTAATAAGAGTTCTTGTTTGTGCACTAAATGTTTGCAATCTTTTGTGTCCTTTATCTCTTCCTACTTAATTTTATTCAATTTTAGATGAATTTTTAAATATCTATCATGTTACAGACCCTTAGATATTTTACATAAATCTATTCATTCATTCATGGTTATGTTTTAGTTTCATTTAGCCTTTGATAATTTGAGATATCTCTAGAATTGGAAAATAGTTTTTTTGAAAGGGACTATACCCTTGTTTACAAAAGAAGGCCTAGAAGCCAGAATAAGCAAGAGAACCAGAGAGAAAAGGATCAGAATCCAAATGTGACAATGAAGTTCAAAGTAGCCAAAAAAATAGCTACCAAGACGAAACAAAACAACAAAATTACTACAAAAAAACAGTAAAGGGTCCGTAAAAAAACAGTAAAAAAACAAACTAGGACAACAGAAGCATCTACAACTACTTTTTAGTAGCTTTTTCAATGATGGTTTTGATATTCTTCCAGGATTTGAACATACCCAAAGTTGTCATGTGGGCAGCGTCATTATAATCCAGCTGCTCCAAGGTCTTCTTGCTTTCCTTATCATTACCCCAAAGTGTTGCCGGAACTCCGCTTAGGTTGGAGACACTTTTGACGTGTTGCTTCAATGAACTCCTCAATCGCCCTAAAGATGGCTATGTTGTAATCATGTCGAGTTTTGGCCTTCCCTAAACGGGAGTCTAAGGAGTGCAGTTTCTTGTAGATATCATCAATTTGGCTACTGTCAACATCCTCCTCCTCCTCCTTCTTCCTCTTTCCTTTCTATTTTGCCAAGTTTTTAACTTCATCCTTCAACAGTTTCATATCAGCCTCTAAGGCTTCCAGCCTTCTTGAAGAGCTTTCCAAGTGCACTTCCCGGGGGCTGGCACTGCTGATATTCAAGAGGTCATGAGCAATTTCAAATTCATGAGAACCCTTCTCCACAGTAAGGGTCTCAAGGTTAAGCTTCCTAGAAGCCCTGGTAACCGGTCTCCGCGAGGTAGAGGCTAAGTGGGGGGTGGGAGCATCAGAAGGGGGAATGGGAGAAGAATCCTGAACGGCCGGCAGGGGGGTGACAGCAGCGGTGGCGGGGGCAGAGAAAGGAGAAACAGGGTTGGCAGCAGCAGAGCCCGGCAGAGGGGGAATCGAGCTAGGGGAGGATGGGAGACCAGGAAACTTGAGGAGACAACATTTTTGCAACAAAAAAATGAGCCCTTGGTGTAAAGGAACCACCCAAGAATGCTTTTGAAACTCTAGAATGGAGTGTTCAAGAGAGTTCAGCAAGTAATGGGGGAAACAAACCAAACGATCCCTACGAAAGTGATTAAGAAAAATAAGGTGTTTCGCAGGAACAGTGACAAACCTTCCTTCCAAGGAGATGAACCGTATCATCATGCGGGTTACTTCATCATATGGCGGAGGGATCGAGCTAACAAGTAGGCCCACTTTTATGTATGTCAGCTTCTCCTCTCCCTCTACAAATCTCCTCTCTTCAACATCTCTATCGACCCTTTTGTTGAAGAATCGGAAGCCCTCCAAGCCAAGGCCGGTCGCTTCAGCAATAAGTTCTTCATTGACTAAGACCTTCTGCCCCCCATATTCCACTGTCCTCTCCTTCCAATCCTTTGAAAAACACACAGAGATGCTTTGATCATGCCATTAAGCCTTTTCCATGAAGTTTGTTATACCACCCTTGCTAAGAATGCTCCACAGCTCAATATTATCTTTCCAGTCTGGGTCCACACTAGGCTCAATTTGACAAGGAGGACCCCCCATCTTCTCTGCTCTGAACTGATTGCAACAAATTCCTAACTGATCTCTAAAGCCAGTCCACTTTTTGCTATAGTAATCCGCACAATAATGGAAATGAGAGCCGTTGCTTTTCCCACGATCGGCTGCGTGTCTGCTGATCTGAGCCTACTGAAAAACACATGTGAGAATAGCCCGCTCCCTGCCATCAATCACTTTATCACCACCTTCGGTTTCCATGGAGGTTTGAATCCACCTTTTAACAGTCACAATGCAGCCCGCATGCGCGATTTTCAAAACCGTGTATCTCCACTTGAAATTCCCCATATGATTCACACTATCTTGATTATTAGACATGATTTGCATAAACCAATACTTTAAATCAACACGTGTGGGAGTATTTTTGAAGTTGATCCACACCCAAAAATCATAACTCATTTCTAGATATTGCTTGCGTATGGAGTTCCGCCTGAATGCTGTTTTGAAGCTGTTTAGGGATGCTATTATTGTCCCAAACTGTAAGGTTAACATTAATGCCATAATTTTCCAGCACATCCGCCAATTTATTACCCTCCCTGTAGGTATGCATGATCCTGATGTTATTGAAAGTATGACTAATACTTATGGACTCTGCAATAAAATCCTTGATGCTCCAACTTGGAGATGAGCACTGTTTAAGAAGATTAATGATATTTAGGGAGTCTCCTTCAATAATGAGGTTCTGAATATTTTGTGTCTGGGTAATTCTCAGACCCTAAAGAGCAGATAAAGCTTCGGTAAAATGATTAGTTTGAATTCCCATTTTACCGGCATACGCAGCAATCATATTTCCTTTATGATCCCGTATCGCTCCTCCCCCTGCCGCAATCCTAGGGTTTCCTTTAGAAGCCCCATCAAAGTTCAACTTATACCAATTTAGATCAGGAGGATGCCATTTAATCAAAGATCTATCAATGCTATTCCTGGGATTGTTCCAACTATTAATTGATCCTATCTGCCAGTTGGATAGAATATATTCTTCATTTTCTGGATATCTCTTGTTCTTGGGGGGTTTAAATCCAACAATATTCTCTTTGATACCATTAGAAATTTTACCAATACTAATCTTGTAGTTTTTCTTTTTATTTCTGAAGATAATATCATTTCTATCCTTCCATATTCTCCAGATTAAATGAGGGATAACTAGCTTCCAGATCCTTTTAACAACACAATGCCCAAAGGGTGGGTTCTATTGAGTCCATAGCTGATTGAGATCCTTCGGCAGCACCCAGAGAGCTTCAAATTTAGAAAGGGAAAAACTCCATATTCTAGTGGCATACTCACAATGTATGAACAGGTGGCTGATATCCTCAGAATATTTCTTACAAAGATGGCACCTATTAGGGATTATTAATCCTCTTCTCATCAGATTGTCATTGGTAAGAATCCTACCTCTGATAGCCAGCCAAAGGAAAAAATTTATTTTGGGAGTTAAATCAGACATCCAAATCCTGTTCCAATTGAACTCTGTTTGATTACTATGAAAGAAGTTATTGTATCCAGTTTTGACAGAGTAATTCCCATCATTGGAGTTATTCCATACCAGCTCATCCTTGGAATCCATCTGACTTAATGGAATAAGATCTAATTGATCTTGAAGGGAGGAAGTAATTTGTTTCAGATCATTTCTCTCCACAGTAAGTTTTTTCCACTTCTTTCTGGTACCATTTTCCTCAATATAGTCCTTGATTTTGATGTCATACTTGTTTATAAGACTGTCCTTGGCCATCCCAAAACTCTCCATGAGATTTCCATTAAACCAATTATCCTCCCAGAAGTTTATGTCCCTACCATCCCCCACTTTCCATTTACTACCCTGCCTGATGAAATTTCTGCTTTTAACCAAATTGTTCCAAAAAATGGAACCATAGGGGAGCTGTTCATCTTGTAGAAAGGAGTACATAGATTGATGTTTTAGATATTTTGCTTTAATTAAATCTATCCAGGGTTGTTTCTCAGTCAGCATTCTCCAGCCCATTTTAGCAATGAGGGCCTCATTCATTTTCTCAATATCTTTTATACCCAGACCTCCCATAAACTTCGGGGTGCAAACCTTATCCCAAGCCACTAAGTGAAATTTGAATTTCTCATCCATGCCTTGCCATAATTTTTTTTTTGGATCCTTTCAATCTTATCCCTGAAAGAAGAGGGGATCTTGTAGAGCGACATGATGTAAATTGGCAGATTTTGGAGAGTACTTTTGATGAGCAGACACTTACCAGCACTAGATAAAATGGCTCCTTTCCAACCAGCCATTTTTTTTTGAATCTCTCCAATAAATCATCCCACACCTTGCAAGAGACTTTCCTAGTGCCGAGAGGAAGCCCCAGGTAAGTGGTTGGAAGCTCACTTATTTTACAGCCCAGAATTTTAGCTATTTTAAGTTGTCTTTCCTCAGGAGTGTTGAAGAAGAAGATGGTGCTTTTGTCATAATTGATCTCCTACCCAGAAGTAGATTCATAGAGCCGCAGCAAGGCCTTGGTAGCCTTGGCTTCAATGACAGATGCCATAAGAAGAAGGATAGTGTCGTCTGTAAATTACTGATGGGAGATGGCTTGACTGATGGAGGTAGGCTTAGAGCCACTTAAAATCCCGTCATTCACCACTTTACCAATTGTTCTACTGAGGTTATCGAGCCAAGAGAATGAATAGTAAGGGGGAGATAAGGTCTCCTTGTCTCAGACCCCTGCTGCTAGTAAAAAAACCTACTGGCTCACCATTAACAACCACAAAAAATCTGGCCGTAGATATACAAGCCTTAATAATTCTTCTAAATTTTTCCGGAAACCCGAATTTTGTTAAGACTTTGTCAAGGAAAACCCAAGAGACCTTGTCAAAAGCTTTATTCATATCAAGCTTAAGGACCATACTTGCCTTTTTATTATTTTCCATTGAATGTATGGTCTCGTGAACCATAATCACTCTGTCTTGTATAATCCTGCCTTTGATGAAGCCACTCTACTGCCTTGAGATAAGTTCATTCAAAATGAGCTGGAGCCTAGTAGCAATAATTTTGGTAAAAATTCTATAGACAGCATTCACAAGGCTGATAGGTCTAAAGTCCTTGAAATCTTTAGCATCCATATTTTTTGGGGCCAACACAATGTGAGTGTTATTGAGCTCTTTTAAAAGATCCGTCGAACAGATTTCCCAAAATTTCTAGAAAAAATTTATGGAAAATCCATCTGGCCCAGGAGCCTTGTCACCCTCTAAAGCAAAAACAGATTTATGCAACTCTTCAAGCGTAGCCACTTTGTGGATATTTCTAAATTTCTGTTCCTCAATTTTATTTTGGGGAATGGCCTCCAACATAAAAGAAATAGCTTCAGAGTTGTTGATATTCCTCTCCTCAAGAATTTTTTTATAAAAATCAAGCGCTTCTTTCTTGATGCTATTGGGATCTTTTATGATATTTCCATTGTTTTTAGAAAATTCTAAGATCCTATTACAAGCTCTGTGCTTCAAAGTGGTCATATGAAAGAAGTTCGTATTCCTGTCTCCCTCTTTAAGCCAAATAGCTCTAGATTTAAGTCTCCATAAAGATTCCTCTCTACTACAGATCGTATGCAACTCTGAAAGAATATTCTTTTCATTGACTTTTTCTTCAACCAATCTCCCTATAGTATCCATTTTTAATTCCAACTCCTGAAGTTTTTGCTTTAACTTTTTTTTTTCTCAAAAACATTACCAAAAACGCTTTTGTTCCAGATTTTGACTTGCTTTTTTACATTTTTGAGCTTTTGGACCAATCTATATTGAGCAGTGCCTTCTTCATTCCATCCCCACCATTCTTTTATCTTGTCATATGTATTGTCATGCTCCATCCACATCTTTTCAAATTTGAATGAGCTTTTGGTGGGTTTAGTCCAATTGAGAAGATTTAAAGCAATTGGATTGTGATCCGATCCAACTCTGGGCAAGGAGGAGAGGTGGAAGTCTTGAATGAGAATCCATCTCACTGAAATTAGTGCCCTATCCAATCTTACCTGAATAAACTCTTTTCCCAACCTTCTATTATTCCAAGTGTACTTATTCCCATGAAGATCCACATCTAAGAGGTTATGTTCAGCTATAAAATCAGCAAAATCCTCCATACCATTAGAAAAGCTAGAGGTACCTCCATACTTTTCACCTGGGTTTAGTGGAGAGTTGAAGTCCCCCATAATAAGCCAGTTAGCAGAACAATGCTGGTTTCTAAAAGTTTTAAGGTCAGCCCAAAGCTTCCTTCTACCACTAACCGTATTAGGGGCATAAATGTTAGAAAGGATCCATTCACCATTATTCTCAAAAGCAACAAATTTGATTGCAAGATGATTAATACTAGCATTAAGAACCATACCAGTACAGTGTATTTTATCCTAAAGAGTAGCCAGTCCTCCAGAAGCTCCCTGGGAGTCAACAGCCACCATTTCAGAGATATCCCAGAAACTCTTTTTAATAGTTTCAAGGGTCATAGCTTTCATCTTAGTTTCTTCCAGAATAAAAATATTAGGATTACTAGAGTCCCTTAACTCCTTGATGGTTCTCTATTTGGAGTTTCCAGTTAGGCCTTGGATGTTCCATGAAATAATCTTCATTTGGAATATTTGGTGGTTGGAACTGCCTGACGGTTCAACTGGCGCTGAACTTCATCTACAATGTCCCTCTCCGTTCTCTTAGATCTAAGAGCCTTTTTAGAGGGTCTTCCTCTTTTTGTACTTCCTCCAAATTCCACTATTCATTTAGCAGTAGATCTAGTTGTTCTGGATGTGGAGGTGTCCCAGTTATCTTTATTTTTTGTCTTATCATTGTAAAGTGATTCTGGGATCAATTCAAAACCTTTCATTATTTTTTTCTTTTTTGAAATAACCTTTGTGAATCCTGAATCTGGATCCTCCTCATCCAAGATGGGCACAACTTCTCCCTCTTCACATTCTTTTTGAGTCATGTCTGATGTGTGTATATTAGTTGTTCTGGTGCTGAAGCAAGCAGGTGAATCCGCTGATATATTGCTGAAACAAGGAATTAAATCTTCTAAAGAATTACCATCTCCCCTAGGAGAGTTTTTCTGCAAAGGTTCTTTAGGAGTAGTACATTCCTTATTCGAAGTTTCCTCAGTGATACACATTTTATTATCTATCTCGAATTCCATATTGCTTTGAGATTGCTCAGTAGGGACTATATTAACCTTCATAGAGCCTTCTTGCTCATTCACCACCATGAATACCTTCACAGGATTTTCCAGGTTTTCTTTGCTCGGTACTTCAGGCAAAGTTGCTGCTGAGACTTTGGGATGCCACAATTAATATAGTAGTTATTTCAATAATATCTCTATGATTTTTAGTAAATTCTTGGTGCATCGCCTTAGATATGATTTATTTATTGTTCTATTTTCTCTCTAACCCCTTATCTCAACAAGAATTAGATAAGAACCAACTTGTATAAAATATGGAGGTTATCTTAGGGGCCAAGTCCTACATATCTAAGATTTCCCATGACTTTGGTGATTCATCTGCAAATGTAATCGTCAACATTTTTCCTAGCACACCCGGTGGGTCAAGCATTGAAATCTTAAACTTCAAATATTGTTAGGTTTGGTGTGTGACATAGAAATTTCTAGTGTATTGAGGCTCTGTAACTACACATCTTGTGACTCCATTTTGAATATCTAGTAGTTTTAGTAGTATTGGTGGTTTGATCCTATCTAGTTCATGAGAAGGATTCCAACAAGGTTAAGAACAAGAGAGGAAGGCATGTTTGAATACCTAAAATTGTCCCCAGAGAGAGGCAAAAGAGGTAGATAGATTCAAATATCTCCATCTCCTCCAAACCAAACTCTATCAACACTGCCACCTAGTAGGCCCTTCTTACAATCCACTAGAGTTCTCAGACCCATAAAAATGGCCCAACATACTCCTAGATAGTTTTTCTCATAGAATCAGGGAAGTCCACTCATCTTGCCAGTGGCTCCAACAACATGGAATCCCATTGCAGCCAATGCACTAAAGGCACTGCCTAAGTTTAGAGGTGAATATTTCAAGACCTTATAAGAACATATTCATAATGTTGTGGATATATGCACGATACATTACATCACAGAGAAGGACGTTGCCTTAAGGTTATTAGTTTCTTCCTTTAAAGGAAAAAATATCGACTAGTACATATCTTTGAATCCTAACTCTATTGATACCTGAGATCAATTAGGAAACATATTTTTCATGAGATTCAATGAGAAGGGTGATAGATATTTTCTCCTACAATAACTTATCAATATCAAGAAAGCTCCACAAGAGCCTATGATTGATTTCAATACCAGATTCCACAAGACATGGCAAAGGATTCTAGTTCTAGCCAAACCACCTGCATGTATGGCTATTGGATTTTATCTAAAGTCCCTAAACTCAGATATATCAGTGATTATTCAGTCATTAGGAGGAGATTCCTTGCCACAAGAATATGATATTGCACTCCAAGATGAGAACAACTTGACAGATTATGTGAAGATTCCCCCAAAAATCCTTTTGACAGTATATCCCGAGATAACTCCTCTTCCTTAGGCACAAACCTCAAGTTCTGCCCAAGCTCTGGCATCCATATATAACTTCCCATATTCCCAAGGAGCCACCACTCTTGCTTCTCATACTATAGCATCATCATATTTTTCTTCAGAAATGGAGGAAGTAAAAAACATCCTTAAGAACTTCTCTAATGAGATAGTCAATCTTAAGAGGATTCAATGCACGTACCCAGGACAAAATCATCAAGGCTATCAAGGAGGTAGACCCGCTTACCATCCAAAATATCAAAATTCTCAGAGACCATCGTTGGCATAGCCGTCTAAAAAAATTATCCTAGTCCCGAAACCACTCCAGACCCTCCCACCCAATAATGGGAGATAAATGATTCTAGGATAAAACAATTTGGTGGAAGACCCCAACACTTGGTGTTTTCCTTATAATACCCCCATATGCCAAAGGATTTCCCCCAAGGGAATCTACAACAAAAGGTAGTAGAGAAAAGAAGAATGGAGGGATACAAGGTCAATGCTTTCGTACCTTAGCAATCCCCAAGAGTTCAAAATGTGGCCTTTGTCAAGTAAATACAAGGGATGTCCCTAGAACAAGAGGTGGACATTGCGCTTGAACATGCACTTTTCTCTTCGATCGAAGGAGAAGAATTTTTATTCACAAATAAATTATCTACTTCTGATTTGGTAAAATCATATTAAAACACTCACTCCAAAAGGTAAATGATAGAAGCTACAATCACTTATCTGTCAGCAGCAAATAGAGAAAGGAAGGAATCTCCAACATCCACCACCCCTCCACCCACAGCTAGACAAGAGACTCCAAAAGCTACTTAGAATCAAGGTACCATCCATCTAGTAGATGAGAAGCTGAAATACCAACAGATATCCAAAACACAACTACCCAGGCTAATGAATGTATTTGAGAAACATAAAATGGAGTTGACCAATGTATTGTTGTAGGATATCTTGGGTATTCTGGAACAAAAGGAATTGCTTCAAGAAGTGTTGAAATCGAATGGCTGCCCAACCAAGACCAAGAAGGGAAAAGAGCAACTCATAGCAACTCAAGCTCAAATGGAGTCAGTACTAACAAACCATAAGGAAGGGGTAGGTAAACCAAGACCCTAACCCTTCTTCATGACTCTTATAATTGATAATAAATTACTACATAACTCCATGATAGACTCTAGCGCAAGAACTACGCTTATGTCCAAAGCAATTGAGAATGCCTTGGGAATCAAATATGAGCCCTTAAGGAGAGGAGCCACAAAACTAGATGGGAAATCAGTTCAAACCATTGGTATCATTAGAGGTCTCCCATTGTAGTTTTCTTCCTACCTAAACATAACCATTCCACAAGATATAGTAGTGATCGATGTTCCACTAGTCTTCAGACTGTGTCTATCCCACAATTTCACTATTAATATTGGAGGTTACATGTCCCTGGATTGGTCTCATCTAACCTTGCAGACTAAGTATGGATCCAAAATGAAGGTACTATCAGATCCCGTCATAGAAGAACATATAACGGATCAAGTAGCCTCATGTTTTTAATCCTCACATGCCATAATCACCTGAGAAGAAAAGTCATATATAGATGAAGGTGGTCATCAAAGTGGAAACTATTTGGTTGACCTGTCACCCGGAGACCCCTTCAGAAAATTTGATTCCATTAGGGGAGGTACTTATGTCATTTTTGTTGAGAATCCCACTATTCCAAAAGTTACGAGGGAGGAAAATAAAAATGTAAATAATCCCACAAAGGATTCCCAATTATGTGCTCGTCACTTTTATCAAGCTAGAAGCAAAAATGGCTCAGGATCTGGAATATGCCTATCTTCACCAAGTGGAAAGAAGATACTCCAGGTGTTTTTCTTCCACTTCACTTACACCAGTAACAAAGTAGAGTATGAGGCTTTAGTGTATGTTTTGACATTGGCATGCAAATAGGGCATACAAGTGAGAAAATTTAGGGGCTTTGAGTTACTAGTAACCCAAGTTAGAAACACCAATGCTATGAAAAATCAAAGGATGAGGTCCTATCATCATAGGGTATGGGATCTTATTGAATATTTTTAGGCCTTTAACATTAAGGTTATCCCTCAAGATCAAAACATAGAAGAAAATAGAATGGCCTAGATCGAATCATAGTTTGACCCAACCCAAGATCTAATAACAAATAAAGAAGCAGTGAGATTGATCATTCATCCATCTATACCTGATAATGTGGATCATTGGTAGGTTTTTGAAAGGGACAAAAATATTTTGCTCTTCTTAAAATAATCTGAAGAGTTTATAGACCAACTCCAAACCAGAATTGAAGAAGCATACAAAGATCAAGTCATCCATCTCAAAACAAACAAACTTCCAAAGGGACTAATAATTTTAGAAATTATTTTTGATTTCGATGATGTTAATACATATAGAAGAAATTTTGCGGTGGTCAAGGAATATTATGTCGAGTTGGAAGTGGTCGATGGGAAGAAGCTAAAGGTCAGGAATTTAGTCACCTAGAAAGAAAGAGAAATAATTATGACCCTATGCCATAAGTATGATAAGGTAATAGCTTGGAATTATGATGACCTACATGGTTATAATAAGGATATCATCCAACATACTATTGACCTAGAAGAGGGGACTAAACATGTGCATCAAAAGCAGAGGCATGTGAATCCAAAAATAGAATTTCTCATGGCCGAAGATCTCAGGAAGCTGTTGGAAGCTAGGATAATATTTCCAATCAAGCACTCCACATGGGTGTTTAATCTAATACCGGTAAGGAAGAAAATGGTGAAATTAGACCCTACATGGATTTCAGAGATCTGAATAAGGTATCCCTTAAAGATCACTACCCCTTACCTTCTATGAAGTAGATACTACAAACAGTAGCAAGTTCATAAAGCTTTCTTTTTCTTGTTGGTTTTTCGAGATACAATAAAATTTGGCTCCTGAAGGAAGACCAACATAAAACCACCTTTACAAAAAAGTGGGGAACCTTTGCGTATGCATAAATGTCATTTGGGCTCAACAATGTCGGGTCAACTTTTCAAAGAGCAATGGATGCTGCATTTAGAGAGATGATCAACAAAGTGAGCCTAATATATTTGGATGACCTCACAGTGTTTACCAAATCAGCGGAAGATCATTTCAACGCCCTAGAAGCTATATTCAAGAAGTATCAGGTATTCAGAATCTCTCTGAATCTAAAGAAGTACATTTTTGGAGTGTTGCAAGGTAAAATCCTGAGACAAATTATCTCAAAATATGGGATCACAATTGATCCAGAAAGAGTCTGATCCATTTTGGAATTGTCTCTACATGTCAACAAGAAGGCAGTATAATATTTCCTATGAAAGATTAACTTCGTCAGCATATTCATCTCAGATTTTTCTGGAATAATCCACCTAATCACACTAATGCTAAAAAATAATCTAAACTTCAAATGAACCACTGAAGGTCATGAAAATTTCAAGGAGGTCAAAAGGAAAATCACATTTACACCAGTGCTACGCAACCCAAACTTCTCCAAGGATTTCATCATGTACATATATGGGAGTGAGCATAATGTATCATCCATGTTGACATAGAAAGGAGAGTCATGAGAAGAGGAGCATTTGGTTACTTTCTTTTCAAAAAATCTCCATGATTATGAGACAAGGAACAACTTTGTGGAGAAATAGGTTTATGTCATCATCAAAGGTGTGAAGAAATTCAGACACCTCGTTAACAATAACAAGATCACAGTCATGGTGGCACAATCCAGTGTCAAAGAATACAACACAGAGGGTGAGATAACTGATAAAATGGAAAGCTAGATCACTAAGACCCTAGAATATGACATTGAGATAAATCCCACAAATTAAGTATGAGGAAGAGGTATGTGTCAGTATCTCACATAATATACAATGGTCACAACAAATGAGGAACCTGAGATGGTACTCCGTATCCAAGAAAATGAATTTGAAAACTAGGTATCGGATAAGATGCACTTCATGCAGAAGGATGAGTATCCAATCCACCTTCCTCTCAAAAATAAAATATATTACATACACCAGGGATCTAAGTTTACTATAATTGATAATTTCCTTTTCAAAAGGAACTTTGATGGGATCCTACTTAGATGCCTAGAAAAGAAGGAGTCTGAAAAGGTCTTACATGAGTTACATCATGGAGACTTGGGAGGCCACTTCTTTGTTAAAATTTCACCACCATAAAGGTCCTACAGGTAGGATACTTCTGGCCTAGCTTGTTTATGGATTATTATGCAATGGTGAGAAACAGTTAAATTTACCAATTCTATATAGGATTCTGGAGAAATTTCACACTTTCTCTCAACCCTATCTATCTGAATAACCATTCACACAATGGGGTCTAGAATTCATCAGAATGGTCAATCCAGTTTCAAGTGCAAATCATAAGTGGATTCTCACTGCCACTGACTAATTCACCCAATGGACGGAGGTAGTTCCCTTTAAGGAAGACACTGAGAATATGATCATGGAGCTCCTCCTAGTTATCACCACACGATCATATTAGATAATGCTAAGGACTTTTTGGGCACCAAGGTGTCTAAATTTTCCGTAAGACATGGAATCTATTTGAATACATCCTCTAAATACTACCCACATGATAATAGTTTGGTAGAATCAACCAATAAGAATCTAATCAAACTCATCAAAAGGATGGGAAATGAACATGAAATATTGTGGCATGAGTATGTCAAGATGGTATTATGGGATGATCGAATCACACCCAAGAAAATCCTGAAATCCTCAATATATGAGTTGGTCTATGGTAAAAGCATCGTAATGCCTATCATTGTGGAAGTCTCAACATTGCAATTATTGAAACAAATTGATATCGAGGGATATAGAGCAATGTAAGTAAGAATCATAGAGCTAATGGAGCTTCAAGAAAAATGGGAGACAGTCCATGAATCCATGATCAACCAACAACAGGTTGTCAAGACTTGGTTTGATCATAAGACTTTTGAGCCCTATTTTTAAATCGGTTCTTTAGTTCTGAAATGGGATGGGAAGGCCACCAAGCCTAGAAATCATGGGAAATTTGACCCTCTATAGAAAATACCATTCAAAATAAGTGCATGTAAGTAGTACAATGCTTTCGATCTTGAAACTATGGAAGGTGAGCCTCTATTAATTCCAATGAATGGGATCCATTTTAAGCATGTCTATTAAAATTTCAACATTGTAAAATTTTGTATCATATGTATATTCCACTCTTTTTTTGTTTTTGCCTCATTTTTGTGGTCTCGCCCCTTCAAATAAGTGTCTTTGGACATGTGTCTCTAGCGAAGACTTTTTTCCCCTTTTTGGATTTGGTGAGGAAGTGTATCTTCCTATGTTTCCTTGAAGTAAATGATCCAACCATTTTTTGGAATATTTAATGAAAAAGGATCATAGAATTAATAAAAATATCTCAGAAAATGTAGAATTCGACGCTAAGGGTCATACTACCAAAGTATTTTTATATGATGTGACCCTAGGTATGCACGAGCCATTACTTAACATGAGTTGATGAGGCTATTTAAGGAAATATTTGAGCATACGAAAGCCTCTTTATAAATACTATGAGTCTCTTGTTCAAGTTCCTGAGTCCTTAGCAAAACAAATTGGAGCTTTCAGCAAATCTCAAGCAATCATGGTAGTATTTGGTTCCTTATAACAACCAAAATTCTATGTAGGGAGACCTTTTCCACATCACTCTCTTCACTCGAGGATGAGATTCCTTGATAAGGGAGAAAAACTCAGTGATGCTTCCATGGTAATGAATTTCACAGATGGAGTCTTTGATCCCATTCTCACCAAGAAACCATAGGATATGAAGGAGGCATCCCATGCCCGTTACCTAAATTTGGGGGATTCTAAGTCTATTAGCTCTGGGATTTGGACCGCCATGCTCACACAATATATGGTTCCTCTCGTGCACATGTATCCTAATCTCATACAGATGTGTGTGCATTGTTTCAACCCTGCCTCCAACATCATATAGGGAATGAATATACATGTGGTGATTTCACCAAAGACCATCAGGGATATGTTGGCCTTTCCCCATGAAAAAATGACCAACTTATATAATATGCCCAAACTCCAAAATTTTCGGGCTTAGTGCTAAAAAAAACCACATTCATCAACAAAGAGTTATGACAAGATGATTCAAGTAGTTCTAGGACACCAGGATTCCCAATCCCCTAAAGATGTTCTTGGTGGATTCTCAGGATGCCTGCTCCATGTTTTCATTCATTTTTGGCCAAGACTCGAAAAGAAACATCCATGAATGGCAAGCTACTTCCCTTTTTTTGGATGAGATATGTAAAGAGGAAACAGACGTATCAGTTTGAATTCACCAAGGTCATTGCAAACTCTATTTGTGAGAAGTTGGCCATGTTTCCTGTTAATGCCACCTTCAGGTATTCTTCCTATTTATTCCACCTCATTTTGTACTAGAAATCCCAGCTCTTTAGCCAATTCATGAACCTAACATTGTGAGACATGGAGGTGGACCCCAAAACATCATCATGGTATCTGTATGGACTCATGTGTTGTTCCACTCCTTGGATGCATATAAATTCACCAACTATTTTTTCATGCCCCTTCTACCTGAGTTTGACCCAAAGGAGGTTGATAACAGAATGAATGACTCCATCTGATCTATACTAGAAAACCCCTACATCCCTGTGACTATTTCTTTGGGACACAATATTCAATGATTTGGTTACATGGATTTTGAGATGAATCCTTCATGCTTCCAAGAATTCTCATGGAGCGAGTGGTTACTTTAGAGGTAACTAGGCAGTTGGTGATTCTCGATGTAGATTTCAACTCCGATTAGAAGAAGAAGGCATTGTTTGACCTCCCTTTAAGAAAGGGAGGGATTACCATCATCAAATGCAAGGTGGAGCATCTTCTCACATATAAGTTGGCTTCCTATGACTTTTCCTTCATCCTAAACACATGGATATATGACCCGAATGTGTGGATGGTTAGTATCCTGTTCCAAAATAGAGTCTCAGACTCTTGCCACCATCAACATAGATTTTTTTTTAAAAATAAGAGGTCTCCCTAGAAAGACACACCTAAAAATTATGTCGATCTGAAGGGTATATTGATCTCATTATGGAAGTCTTTTCATCTAGTGTTGTAAAAATATGACCCCAATGTTAGTATGAATAAAGGTTTGAGGGAAGACCTACAGAAGAAGGAGTGGATCTTAGAATAAATTGATACCTATTGGAAATATAGGAAAGAAATTGGGAAAATGACCCTCAATTTTTATTTCATGACCACTGATGAGCAAGGGGAAGAATACAGTGACATTGTGCATGAATTTGATACAGACATCGAGGAAGCAGTAGAGATCTCTAAGGAGCAGTTTACGCGGTATACAGTGGAGTCCCTTGGCCCCCCTAGACATAAAATGCCACCGTGGCCCCATTTTTCCACTCCTCAGCTAGATCTTGCAAGCCACATGCCCATAATTCAAAAAGTGTCAGGCCCTCAGGGTCAGGGGTCAGCAGCTCAACTAGTGCTGGGTCCATCCCATGGACACACTTTGGCCCAACCAATAGTCTCGACCTCTGCAACCATTGTTGGAGTCTCCAGCCCTCATATCCCTCTAAGAAATATGTTTAAATAAGTAGTTTTCTCTTCTTTCTCTACCCCTTTGCCACCTCTCATTCATCCATCTCTTCCACCTTTCACTTCTCTACCCAGGGGTGCTCCCACTCTGAGCACTCCAACCTAGACTCTTCTTCCTCCTGGCTATTATTTTCTTTCACCACCATCCACCATTCCCACATTCTCTCCCCAAATTATGATGGGCCCTTCCTTGGCTCTTATGACTTCTCATCCCTCCTGAACAGATACAATCCCTTACGTCCTGTCACTAGGATTCCCATTTGCAGGTGGGATAGTCCCTTCTTCCTATGATTATTTGAATCAAGCCAAGATGGAAAAAGTGGCCTGAGATAGAAGGAAGGAGAAGAAGAATAAAAAAAGAGATGATGGTGGGAGAAATGAGGTAAATTTGGTCATTATATGACCATTAGCAGAGCTCCCTGACCATCACCCATATGGCCCCCAATGTCCAAAAGCCCATGGAGCAAATGGATTTGGATGATTACTCCATCAATGTTGTTGTGGTGGACCTAACTCAGTTCCGGCCTCAAGATAAGGTTGATTTGATGAGTGAAACATATTTCATGGTCACCACAGATTATCTCAAACTTTGTAATAAGCTAAAGAAAGTGGAGGATAGCCTCCTATAGAAACAAGGCATTGTATCGCACCTCAATTCTGAAATCAAGGGTAAGAACAAAGAAATAGAGAAACTTTGAGAGGAGTTAAAAGAGGTGGAATCAAAATAATCTCTTACAACTTCTCAAGCAAGGACCACAATGTTAGAATCCAAACTTGCAACATCTAAGGATGCAACTAGTTCACTTGATCAAGAGAAGAATCTCCTTCAACAGAAGGTTGATTCCAAGAAATCAGAGGTCACCTTGCTCCAAGCGAAGGTACGTACCTCAAAGGATGAGAAGGGAAGCTTAAAAACAAAGTGCAATGAATAAGAGGATTTACTCAAATATTTAACTTGGAAGCTCACTCAACAGCCCTAGAAATGGGGAATCTTCATGTTGGTGCAGGGATTATATACCTTCTACGGTAAGAGAATTTCCCATAAGGAAACACACCTAGGGCCCATACTCAGATTCATATCTGATATGTAAAGCATGTGCGCTAACGTAGAGTCCTCAGCCTCAACCATCAGTAACATCATATCAGCCAAGTCCTTGAATCAAAAATGTTTGTTTAGAAGCTTTATGACTCTTCAGATGCCACCTTGCAAGGGGCTAAAATTATAGACAGGAAAATGGTTGCGGAAAATATCAACAAGATTATGATTTATAACAAAGCAGCCATCAAGTGCCAGAATCACCTGACTCAGCTCCAGCTAGGGATCAAAGATAGGATGCAGTGCATCAAAGAATTAGTTCAATTAGGCCTCCCCTCTCCCTTTCCCAATGAATCTACCATCCTATCAGAGGACCAAATTCAGCAACTACTTACAGCTAAGTAATAGGATAAGATTGCCTTTCAGTATTAAAATATTATTCTAGTGTTGTTGAAGTAGAGGCCATTCTGAACCCTATTGTGAAACTAGAGTTCCATTTGCACACAATGGTGCAAGATCTCCAAACATTCTCTCACAAGGATATTATTGAGCTAGATAGATCCTTTCAAGCTCTATAATGAAGGACTTACCTGATAGAGGCCGAATGGACCAGGTACCAAGTTTCTTTGAAGTAGCTTTGAGTGGCATCTCTTCGAGCCACATTTTGAAATTTTGGAATTTTGTGGAAGGATTATCAAATTCTTCCTTGGCTGGAACAGAGTCCCTTGGTGATTCGCCAAAATTGTAGAAGGATTTATACATTATTTCAGGGATCTTCTATTAATGCTACCTTTTATTTCCCTAACCGCTTTTCCTTTTGGAGTTCTTTTGTATTTTTGTTCGGACTAGTTTTTCCTAAGTTTGGAACTGAACGTGGAATGTATCCACATGTCCCTTTGGTGCATTTTGGAGAAGGAACAAAGCATTAAGATTTTTTGAGCAGCGAGGATCCTCCATGTGGCTAAGGTGTAACTAAGCAACCCCAAGTGGGTTGAAAAGTCAAAAGATAAAGCGGATGAGCGCATAGGCCTCCACGTGTTGTTTAGGTGCAGTTTTAAAAGGAGAGAGAAAAGGTAAGGCCCTAAATAAGTGTAAAGTCTCCACGTGTCAAGTAAAGAATCCACCACTATCGAAAGAACCAATTAAAGAAGCAAAGGGCTCGAGGTTCGGTGGATAAAATGCAATCTCAAGTTCCAAAACATGTAGTTGAGATATGCTCCAAAGATCAAAGATCTCATAGGTAAGAACTAAATGTGTGTGGTGGAAATCTTAATGGAGGCATATGAAGAAAGAGCCACGAGGTCTATATAAGAATGTTTTATGGCTAAAAGAGTAGAGAGAGAGAGAGAAAATATAGAAAAGAAGTTCCAGAGCTCCGCTGGAGTATTTAGGTTCAGTCTCTTGTGTTAATTGGCCTTAGCAAGGCTCTATTTTAAAATAATATTGTAATCTGTTCCATTTTAGCCTTATGTACTATTTTCTCTATTAATAAGAGTTCTTATTGTGTGTACTAAATATTCGTAATCTTATGCGTCCTTTGTCTCTTTCTATTTACTTTTATTCAGTTTTAGATGAATGTTTAAATATCTATCATGCTACACACCCTTATATATTTTACATAAATTTATTCATTTTCTCATGGTTATGTTTTAGTTTCATTCGGCCTTTGATAATTTGAGATATCTCTGGAATAGTTGATCATGCTTAAATATCTTCAATTAATCTAGTAGATATTTCAATAATATCTCTATTATTTTTAGTAAAGTCTCGGTGCATCACCTTAGATATGATTTATTTATTGTTCACTTGTCTCTCTAACCCCTTCTCAACACGAATCAGAGAAGAACTAGTGTCTATAAAATCTAGAGGTTATCTTAGGGGCCAAGTCCCACATCTCTAGTATTTCCCATGACTTTGGTGGTTCATCTGTAAAGATAATCATCAACAGTGCCTGAGATTGCAAATGACCAACAACATACATGAGTGATAAATATCATGTAGTAGAATTGGTATAAGATGTGACAGGTACATGGAGTGGTTGAAGTTTTCAATTATGATTTATTAGAGTAATATCAAAAGAAGAAGAAGATGAGGATATTATAGGAACACTAATGTAGATGCAAAAGAGATAAGTGGTGGAATAGAAGTAGCAACATGAATATCATCATGAGAGAAAGAAGAGGAGGGATATGGGGATGAACTTGGATTATGAGCAGAAACATTAGCATTAGAATCATAAAAATCCATAATAGGTGAACTAGTAGGAATGAAAGAATCATCATGAATGCTAGCAAAGGTAATATCAGAAGTAAATGAAAGCTGTGTGGAAAATTCACATTCAATAGTCTTAAGAAAAATTAAAATCACTAATAACATGTTCATGCTCAAACATATCATCATACAAAGTTTCACATGTAATTATTTCATCAAGCAAGTCATCAACATAGAGTGAAGTGGGAGAATAACTAGCATGATATGTATCTTTACAATTATTAGAAGCATGTTCAGAATTGGGAGAGTCATGAGATAAAACTTTACATTCATATTGACTAGTATGATAAATATAATCATGCACACGTACATTTTCATCATGATTTTTATCTATAGTATCACAATCAAGACCAAGCATATAATCAATAATAGCATTATCAAGAGTTTCAATAGAAATAAAAGAAGGTGGAGTAGGCCTGGTACCTATGGAATAGCAAGAAGTACAACCAAAACAATTTTTCTCTTTAGAAACAATGTATAAAGAGTAATTAGTTAAAGTAGTAGGAATATTATATTCATTAGCCAAAAGTATCTTTTGAATACTATCATCAATGCGAGGATTGTGATAGAGAGTGCAAAGTGGGGCCTCAGCAACCTCATCATAAATAGGGTTAACACTCTCATGATGCATATATTTCTTAGGATAATAATATCTATCTTTAGCCACTAGGGTTTAGTGGATCCTAAGGCAAGGAGTTATAAGATACAGCTTCACTAAAATGATTCAATAAAATCTAAAATATTTTACTGAAATCTAAATTTAGATACTGCTACAAATTATATACAATGAAATATAAATGCTAAGAAAATTTATAGATCTAATTATAAAATCAAATGAGATATGTAGGGAACTTACCTTGATTTCTCTTATCCCAAAGTGTATCTGAACTAGAACAACTCAAAGATTCACGAACAAACCTCGAAAAATATAGAAGAGTTGGGAATGTTGGGACTACGGCTCTTATGAAGGGTCAGGGGTGCCTATGGCACTAAATACCTATTCCATGAACCTGTGACTACTTAAGAGGTGTGAAACCTAATTTCATAGGGTCAAAAGATGTTTGTGGGTCATCACCTTTTTTTTCCTATATGTCGCACTTGGATTGTTGGATTACCTAAAAATTTACAACAAAAATAATAGCCTGCAAAACCCCCAAACTAAATCAATTCCTAAAAAAGAAATATGTAAAATAGGAGGTCAGGTTGTCCTCAATTGTCAACAAATTGAACTTACAACTGAGTGTTGCACTACATCTTAGACCCCATGTAGTTCTCTATGCTTGTGTGTGAAATAGTGCTGATAGGTTTCCCTTGCACCAATGACTCCAAGATAGTGGGTTAAAATCTAGATATAATGCAAATGTGTGCATAGAATGCATCACTTCCCTTTCCTATGTAGTGTATGTAGAGTAAAAATCCCAAAGATGCAGTCCCTTTGATATTATGTAGATAGATAGCCCTTGAGAAAATTTCCCACCATTATAATTGTTATCCAATTTTGCACACATGGCAAGATTGGACAAGGGGGTCCTATCACGTCCAAAATGAAATAGTAGTCCCAGGAACCCATCTCCGGTTATTATAAAGATACAAAAATTAAAAATAATTCTTAAATTACATATGAGAGATCACCTAGCATCGAAAGGCACCCAGTTTATCTCAACTCAGTGAAGAGTTCGGGGTCGAGTTGATAGAGAATCTCAGAAATCATCTCGGTAGAGACTCTCAGTTGTAAGAGCTCAACGATGGTCTTGTTAATGAAAAATATAGCTCGTTGAAAATTGACGAATGAAAGTAACTCTACAAGGATCTCAGTGGAGATCGATGCAAAAAGATCTGAAGGCCAAGTCAGGGAGAGTCAAAGTTAACATGATGCCAAGTTTAATCCATTAAGATAGTGCTCGACCAACCACTTGGGAGAATTATCTTGTTTGACCGAGATGATATGAAATTATGCAGATATGGGAGGTTCAACATCATTGAATCTTGGGTTTGTAATTACATAATGGAAGGACTTCTATCGACCCAGGAAGATAGTATAAGCACCATAGAATACCAATGTAAAATTGAGTCAAACCGACATCTTAAAAAGAGCTATGAATTATAATGGTGTTCAGACCTTCCTCGACTGAGTATTTAGTGCACAGGCAGTTGACATGTTGCAGTTTAGTAGAAGCCTTTTGAATGCTTCCAGCAAGCAGGTTGTCCAACTGTGTTGTTATCTGTTCAGTATCGAATGCATCGTCAAATTTGTAGGCTTATCCTTATTCTGAACTCAGATCGAATAGCAGCTGCAGGAAACAAATATTCACTACCATATACGATGGATTGGAGTCACGCTATTCAAGGCTTCATAAAATTTCCCTGAATCAGGAGATGAAGGTTTATTATGGTGCATAATGAAACGATTCATATTTCTCAGCATGTTTTCTCCTAGAAATGAATTGAATGTGAAGGTCAGCTCTGAAAATACCTGGTTGGCCGTTTTTCATGCTACATCCTTGTTACTCGTAAATGGTCTCTTTGAGAAACTCTAAGGGTAATAGGCAATATTTATACCCTTCCATTATGTATGTCCAATCAAGCAATAAAAATTATTCCTTTACCAGGTTCAAAGAAACTTGTTTTTTACAAATGGACGATTATACTGTAGTTTCAAGCTAATTTTATCTAGCTTTATTTCTATTATCTTTGATCCACGACTAAGGAAAAATTCATATGGTTGTTACCTATACATTTTTCCAAGGTCCTCTTGGTTGCCCCAGCTGTTTAATGTATTTTTTGAAGGGCTCTTTGACCAAAAATCAGTCTTAAGAGTGTCTATCGACATGTTATGGGCATGAACCTGGGTCATCATCATGGCAGCATTAGGTCTTTATTGGTAATGGAATTTTCTCATCGTTTGGAAGGTACAATTGTGCTTATTATGGCAAATCCAAAACATTTTTACTACAAGTGTTATATGATGAGGAAGAATCTTGAGCATTGTGGTAAAACCATTCTTTTCAAAAATGTTGGGTTAAGCTCGGTATTCAAGTGAGTTTGAGCCTAAGAAAGGTAATATCGTTTGCTGGATGAAGATCTCGGTGACTTTGCAAGGAGCTCGTGGTGTTGTTTCATGAAGTTTGAACGTGGAATGCATAAATGGCCTCGAGTTAACCAAGGAAAATGATAAGAATCGAGTTTGATAGCTCACCATTCAAATGACTCAATGCAAAATAGCTCGATTGCCAAGGCAAGGAAAGAGTTAGTGTGGGGTTCAAAATCGATTGCAACACCGAGTTAGAGGATTCGAAACTCACCAAGTTGGGATTTGTGCAGACTCTATCCACATGGACCCCCCTCCTCTTCAAGTCAAATGGGTCAACGGGGGGTCTCGACATTATGTTAATTAATTTAATATTTTTATTTAAATATTTTGATAATAATATTTATTATTATTATTTAAATATTTTATTTTAATATTCTTTTAATTAATTGAGAAGACTAGGTCATTAGCCAATTAATGACCCATGATGGAACCTTCTCAGGTGGTTCAACTAACTATAATAAATACATCATGGGCCTTTAATTTAGGAATGTAATTATGACATTTTCTCTTCTTTCTCACATATTCCTCTATAAATGTAAGTTGGAAGCTCATTTCAAAGGGTTCCAACAATTCAAACAAGTTGGGCAGTTAGATATCTCAGGCGAGTGTATTCTTTTCAGGAGTCCTCTCTCTTCTGCAAGTTGTTCTTGTGTGTTGAGAGAACTTTCAAGCCTCCTCTTCAAGACTGTAATGGCAACTATTGCCTCTTCTGACTATATGATGCATTGTGCATGTTATTGAAGCAATAAAAGTGTGTGTTTTGTGACTAATCTCGGTCCTTTCATCCTTCTATGCTTCTTTGTGCCTTTCTCATACTTGCAGGTACACTATGCAAGTTTAAGTTTCTATTGCAGGTTCTTGGAGTTCTGTGCTTATCGAGTGGTGGAGTATTGCATGTAGTTGAGTTGTGGTGTCTATTCACCCTTCTTGAGTTCATCCTTCTTCACTGGGAAACTGGTATATTTCTCAGTCTGATAAAATTTAACAAAGGGAATGCGTGTCTCTTAGTTTGTGGTATCTTGTACCCTCTCTAAGTTGCAGTAGGTGAAGTTGACCTGTGGTGCACACACCCTCTTCAAATTAACCCTTCTTGAGTCTGGAAATACCCTTTATCTGGTGCATCACCATCCCTAGTATAGTTTCATTTCTTTAAATCTCTTTCCCTAAAACCCCATGAAAATGTTAGCATAGGACTAGATAATCATTTTTGTTACACTAGGAGCAGTATAGCACTTAGTTTAGGAAGAGGAAGCTGGCCTTCTCTGGAGGTTCACCTCGAGCCCAAGTCCCACAGCTTGAGAGGTGATCCGATGTGTCCCAATCACACCAAATGTCCTATTCACATCCTGGGCATTCGGAGGGTGCGGTGATTTGGCGACAACAATAATGGTATGTATGTTGTGTTTATATAGGGATCTCTTTCTTGAATTTTGACACTAATGACACGACATTCTGACTAGTACCTCAGGATATGAGTAATAAAACCGAAAAGGCCACCTACAAATGTCAAAACTGAGATCAAAAGCAAAGAGGACATGATCACCCAGGCTGGATAGGAGTGTCTGGGTGCTAGTGTTCTGAGACAATTGACGACAAATGTGAGAATAGTAACAGATGGGGATCCTTGTGACCTGACCAAAAATGGGTGCAGAAGTGAGAGAGGTGAGAGATAAACACAATAGATACACTTAAAGCAAGAATATGGACTAGGCAATGTGTCATCAGTGAATAATTTTCTTGCGCAAGATTCATATACAAAACAACATACTTGGCGGTATAGTAAATCATAGTAAGTGTGTGATTTTATGTCTACACCTAAATGTGTAGACACACTTTTTATTTTATTGAATGTTTATTTTGCATTTTCATTATTGTGCTAAGTGTTGGCATGCTCCACAATGAAAATTGCAACACAAAGTATAGTCAATATTCATGATATTGACTCGACTGTAACTCAAGTAAAACATGTAATAAAAAAAATTGTGTTTGTATATACGTGAAGTGAAAATATGTAAACAAGGAAAGAATAAGTTTTCTCATGCTTTGATTTTTCTTGGAGATTTTTATTATTTAAAATTCACTAAAGGATTGGGGTGATTATTCCTTAATCAATGCTGAGGAGAAACCAGAGTGTTAGGTGCATACAACCCAACACAGAAATGCGTAAAAGAGAGAAGAAGAAATAGGTATAAGTGTTCCTTTATAAAGGAATAAGATTATATACCAAATTTAATAAAAAAATCCAATATACTCCCCTTTAATTAGAATAGAAGATAAAATCCTACCCATGAATCCCTTAGCTACTTCGTTTTCTTACATAACCCCACGGATCACACTACTGAAAATGGATCTAGACCCAATTTTTGAAAATAAGGACATACAATACAAAAGAGAATAGGTTCCCCCAAAATCCTCCTATATGTCAAAAAACTAAGTATGAACTGAAATACAAGCTAAAATATGTTGAAAATATGCTAACAAAATTGAACAAGGAAGGAGATCCATGCTCCAAAGATTCTTGAAACTAAGTCCTAGTATGAAGAAGGAATGAAAACTTTCATGTCCCTTATACTGATTTGAACTGAGTAATTGGATGTAAAAAACTTTTATAAAAAACCTGCTAAAATTTCCTCCTGGTTAGAAATGTGTAGGGATCAAGACTATACTTTATGGTTCTGACCAAAGCATACAGTTTTGACCCTGCACTATTTTTGCTAAATTTTTGTATATGAATGCATTTATAGGTGCTTATACCATGTTTGTACCTGCATATCCCCCTATAATTTTTTTAATTTCTACTAAAAATGTAGAATAAACCTAGATAAATACCCCGTATTTTGAGGGATGTTTGAAAAACCATGTTGAGCATGCAGCTCAAAAGAAATATATGTGTACGTATGTCGTAGATGTATGATAATCTATGTAAAGTGCTAAATATATAGCAACCTTCGACAATATGTACATGAAAAAGGAAAGGTGTTTGTGCATGGTAAAAACCATGACGCATAACAAAAATAATGATATCAATACATAATGATAACGTAAATTAAAGAAACCAATATGAACAACACATGTAGGAGAAAACAAGAACAACAGCAATACATTGAATTGTAAGCAATGACATGCAAGAGAATATAAAAGACTTGGGGCTTGTAAACATGAGACACCCATGGTTTTGTAATAAAATCAAGTCCCATAGCTCTACAAATAAGAGAAAGAAAGTGTAAAAAATATAGACATGATGCCACAAACATGGGACACCCATGGTGTCACAAGACAATCAAAGCACATAGTTCATAGGAAAGGAAAATAAGTAAGAAATAAGACACACACAAGCATGTATGCATGAAACAAGAGTGGAAAAACATGATGATATAATGTAGTAATCAACATGAGTGACATATTTGAAAAAATAGATGTCAATGTTGCATAAGACACATGTGCTAGTCCTATTAGTTTGAAAAGAAGCAAGTAAACAATAATTTATCGTAAATGAGGAAGTGTAAATGAACTATAATAGAATAATAACACCTATAAAATATTGAGAGATTTTCCCTTAATGATGAGAATGTGTGGAAACATGAGTGTTCCTATAAGCATGTATCGGTATATGCATCTCATATCCAGCTTAATATACCAAGTGAATGCATGTGTGTAGAGAAATAAGGGATGATTTTTATCAAACCAAAGTGGCAAACAACATTTGTAATGTAAAATGATAACAATGCAAGTAAGATTAACAGATCTTGATTTTGTATTTTTGTAAATATTTGAATGTTTTTGTATTATCACAATGCATAACTATGTACAAAAGATATGAGTAGTAAAAGAGTTAACCAATGAGAACCTCTTGAGGAGGTGAAGGATTTTCCATATAATATGGGGATTTGGGCCTCAACGATGATGTAAATACTAGTGAGACTGTTATAGTAACATGTTCCAAAGAATTCTTAGTACATATAACACCAACATGCATAGAATGGTACTGATGCGGTGGACTAGAGGAACAAGTTTGATGACTAATAGGAGGGTGTTGAGAAGCTATGGTGGTATCATGTGCAATTTTAAATAATATAATTCAATGAATAAGGAACAACAACATTATCTCTATGGTATTTAGGGTTAGCATATTAGCAGGCATAATACATAAGGAATGGATCATAGATTAGGTTAAGGGTTCGATCAAAAGTGGGTTCACCAAAATGTTTAAACCTTAATTAAATGTTAGGTCAATTTAATAACTTGTAGATTATATTATAATTGATTACATGTCTTAAAAATATGTTAAAATATGAACGACAACTCAAATTTACAATTCAGACCAAATAGAAAGAAGTTACATACACCAATCAACCTAGCATGTAATTAAAAGATTCAAATAAATGTATGAAGGCACTTAGTTTATTTTAGATGACTTTTAGAGAGATTTGGGACTGTGCAATAGTTAAACTGGGAGATCTAAACTTGAATAACCTTCGTAACTAATATTGTAAATAAACCTAGAGTGGAACCATACCAAATTGCCAAGACCATAATGTATGGTCCTAACCCTATTATATATCTTGGACCTATTTTGAATAAGCTTCTGTAACTTTCTAGGTTGGTTGCCTTCTTGGATTTATCCATCATTGATAAACCCTAATTATCGCAAATGCAATTAGGCTCTCTGAATGGATAGATTATCATCTTAAACCATATCCATGGATGAATATTCATGCAAAAATATATAAAATGGTTATGGGAACCCCTATGTATCAAAAACATTGGCACTACTCTGAAGAGACCTCAAACTACATGATTTTCTCCACCTAGAATTTGATATCTAGATAGATCAATTGGATTTGGAATTTGTTTGTACCTGGATCTTGCTAAAATACTTGGAGAGAAGGTGTTCGATTTCTTGTAGATGAGATATATGTTTACCTTGACCTGGTTTGTAGCTTCAAACATGATGTGGGTGTTTCCCTAAACAATTCAAATGTGTTGTTGCAAGATTTAGGGAGCTTTGGATGTCTTTTATAAGTGTATGAATTGTGTGCTCTAGTGCCTTTCCTTAGGAGTTCCAGGTTAGTAAATGAGGTAGTGTTTACTTTTTTATATAGGGTTATGTAAATGAATTATCTAAGAAAGTACGACCCAAATGAAGTATAAGACCCAATGAAATATGTCAATTTGAAAGTATAGATGAAATACATGTCAGTATAAGACTATACAAGTAGGCCGGGATCATATGTATGGCCCTAACTAATGTGTATGATCATGATGTTATGTAAGTACACAAAAATAAAGATGATATAAGGGTTTGTACATGAGACTATTTTTATCAATGAACATCCAACATTAACCATTCAAAACTAGAATAATACATTAATAGTTGCAATGATTCATAAAATGATAAAGAACAAATCAAATACACAAGAAGAGAAAAAAATTATTTGTATAGGTTAGAACATAGAGGATATGGATGTGTAAACTATTGAAATAGGTAGATCAAAGATTGGAATGCTCCTGTGTAAATTTTGGAACTTAAAATTAGGAAAAGACTGAATGAATATTGTATAGTCCATATTATAATTGTATTGTCTTGACCTAGATTTGTATGGTCTTGGACCCTTTGATAATATTGGTCTGAAACTTCTTGTGTGCTTCACTTTCCTTGAAATGACCTTTTCTTTGTGTTTTTATTACTTACACAACTTCAGGATGACCTGTAATCACCCATAACAAATTGGAAACTTGTAAACCCTTCATCACAACATTAAAAAACCAAAAAGAGAAAAAAAAATGTGTGGTGAGGTTGGACTACCTTTGGCAGTAAAACCCTAGTTACTGAACAAATATGCTTGTTGTACTACATGACCTTGTCATGGGATCAAGCCTCATGAAGTTCTCCTAGGTGTTTGCACAAGTGTGAATAAAAACTAGCCAACCCTCTAGGGGTGCCCCCATCTCTCCTGACACCAAGATAACATGATAACTATATAGTATAGAATATACCCAACATGGTAGTAGTTTGAAGTGGTGTGCCTTAGCTGCATGACCTAACCATTTATTTCTTTAAACCTTTGAACAATTCTTGGAGTGGTTTTTTTCTTGTTAGAACATCGCTTTATGACCTTTAGATGCTTGAAAATGGAGGAAGCTAGAATCTTTGACCTATTAGAGTGCTTCAGACATGTACTAGGGACTGGTCTAATTGATGCACAACTAATTTGGGTAGATTTAGGAAACCCTTGAAAAATTTTAGAGTGATATTTGTAATAATACCTTTTAAGAGTGTTATATGAGTTATAAAATGGTAATGAAATTTTCATATAGAATTTCATAGGTAAAATATCCTAATAGGGTCAAATATAAAGAGATGAAGAGAAAAATAAATATATTAACATTAAAAATAAATTTTAAGAAAGAAAAGAGGCAAGACCATACAATTCGGATGAGACCAAACCCTACATCTTGACCCCTTTGTACAGTCCTATACAGTAAAGGTGAAAAGTAAAATATGAAGTTGTCACACAAAATAAAATGGTTCTTTTTTTCTTTGATTTGATAATATTCTTCAAATTGATGACAGAATAGAGTGAAAATATAATAAAGTCACAAAATATCTAGAGACATGAACTAATTGGATTTTGGATGTGAGTGTAAGTAGTGAAAAACTTAGCATAATTGAAAGATTAATCAAATAAATACAACAACCCTCAATGATCAGATTGTTTGAAGTGTTTGAACTTGTAGAATCTTGTAGTTGTTGGATTATGGATACATTTTAATCAATCTCCAAATATAGAAATGGCGATTCTATGAGAAGATATACATAAGGATGGACATAGTAATTTTGGAAGAAGTTGGCTGCAATTACACAAAGCTTCCAAAGATTTCCAGAGATATTATTTCAAAGGGTAAGGCCTACTTTTATAGATAAGGAAGAGTCCATGAAAATTGGATCTAATTTTTAATGAGTTTCAGGACCATGAATGCATTTCCTAAAATAGCAAGTGGACTTGGTCTATGCATTTATAGCTTTTAAGGGGAAATAATTGTTTTGTTCATAGTAGCATTTCATTCGAGAGAGTGGTTTATGTGTAATTATTACTTCCCCCACCTTTGTAGGGTTATAGAAGTGGAGTGGGAGTGGAGTGACTAGGATAGTGGATTGGCTTCCAAGTGGAGGATGAATAGGAAAAATAGACTTATTTTTATCTAAATAACTAATTTAATTAGTTATGATGTGTGAGAGAATAAATTAACCATTTAACTAAATAATGATTCATTAAATTAGCTAAAGGTTTAAGAATTAATTTAATCAATTCCAAAGGGTATGATAGAATTAAATTAATTAATTCTAAGGGTTATGATGCAAAGTATGAATCGATTAATTTAATTAATCAATTCTAAAGGGGTGAATAAGTGAGGATAAGCTCTAAACATGTATGTATTTTTGGGGTGTCTACATTTTCCCCTCTTTAAAGTGGTATTATGAAATAATAACATTTTAAATATAGTAGATTCATGTAGATTAGCAAGTAGAAGGCAAGTAAACATGGCGGGCTTGTTTGATATGCCCCGGTGAAGCATTTGGATGCCCTATAGAGTAGAATGGTAAGGGAATGTCCCCTCAAGCAGGTGGCTGACATAAAAAATAGTCGACAACCGTTTGATAGGAAGAAGACAAGGAATTTGAAGAACGATGGGAGAGATTATGCTCGTAGCATGAGAGTCATTTACAGAGTGAAAGTTAGAGCAACCTTATTTTGTTGTTGTAGAATAGAGTTGTCACCATGATTATGAAATAATCATAATGTTTAACTTGTTATGTGCATAAAAAACACACATATAACAAAGAAAATATAAAAATGAAAAAAAACCCAATATACATCATAAAAGTATGCACCATGGCTATAAATTATCCAAGATGATAATGAAATACATATAATTGGTTTAAAAATTAAGATCAATAATGTAACACAATTTCAAAAATAAGAAAACTAGTTATGCCCCTAATACATGTCACAGTGATGATTAAGCATATGTTAATGCCCCTAAGAAATATCTTAGAAACACAAGGGGATAGGATCAGACTAAAGAGTGGAGTAATATTAGATACTCCTAATGATACTCTTGTTGGATCTCCATTGAAGGTTGATATGAAAGTGAAAAATGATCATTTCCCTCAAACATTAAACTTATGAAATGCATGGGAGGGAATGAGGGCCGAGATTACCCCCAAGAAAAGTAATATCGTAAAGGAAAAACAATTGATTAGACTTTCCCCAAGAAAATACATTAACATGCAAATGGAAGATGATGTATTGTGATAGTTGTAAGATTGGAGCGATCACTAGGGTAGTAGTTAAAAGTTTGATGTTATCAAGATTGTGTTGAGTTGTACAAATATTCTCATGTGTTTGCTAATTTTTATAATTTTGTGAATATTTGGATTTTTTCTGATTTTTTTGAATTTTTGAAATTGTTGAAATTTGTGATGCAAAGAAGGGGAGTGACATGGTTATTACACCTAATTTTCCTAGGTGAAGCATTGATGTGCCCCAACAAGGTGAAATTAGTGGAGGAAAATTCCCCTGCAAATGATTGAGCATCGCGATAGAATGTCATTCAATCATATGAGAGAAGAAAAAATAAGCCATGGACAAACCATCCAGAGTAACGATCAAGAAGGGAATAGATGATATTTCTGAGTTTTATTTATTGTGGATAAATGATGATGTTATATGTAATTATGGTAAACATGTGATAATAACAAAGTACATACAAATGACACAAATACAAAGAAATTTCAACAAATCTAACTTACACACATTAAAAAATTAAAACACGCTATGGATTATTTAATAAACTCGGATGACAACACAATTCTTAAAAGCAAGCATGTTAAACAAACCCAATATGATTAGAAATTAACTATACCAAGGCTATATATGAACTAAAGTGTTAATAATTCATCTGTAATTGGTCTAAAATAACAATACACAACAAAATCCTATATACACATAAATTTGATAAACACCCTGATTATAAAGGAGTCAAGACACTTACAAAATACTTGTAATAGATCACAAAACAAAATAGTTGAAAATGAGCCCACAATTTAAAAATAAAATTGCAACAAGGATTAACACACAAACCCAAAAGACATGGTAAAATAACCAAAGAAAGAAGAACACTAAAGCTGACGATGAGCCTAGTTATCTTATTACATAAGATTGAGTTGAAACTATGTAAAATAAGTCTTACACACACCTATAACATAGGAGGTTGAGCACAAACTAAAATCCTAATAAAAAGAATCTACAAGAGGTTAATAAACAACAATATTACAACACAATGTGAAAAAATGATGTCCAACGACACCCCTAATGTGTTCCACAGTAAAGGGTAGATATATATGAATGTCCCCAAGTGATATCTTAGAAACGTAAGAGGATTGGATCAGGATGAAGAGTGGAGTATTATTAGATACTCCTCATGACACTCTTGTTAGATCTCATTATAGTTCAATCTATATTGGATTTAATCCAAGCATGCCCCAAGAAAAGTGATTTTGCAAAAGGGTAATTAATTATTTTTCCTTGAGCATAGATATACACCATGCACAAGATAAGTGAGTATCATAAGATGATCTAGAATGATCAGTAGGATTGTCGTTAAATGGTGATATTGTTGAGATGTGTTATTAAGTTGTTGAGATTTTGTCAAAAAATTTCTAAATGTTTTGATTTTTTTGGTTTTTGCCTGTTTTATATTGTTTTTTTATTTTTTGAATAGTTTTATATTGTTTTTGGTATTTTGAACATATTTGAATGTTTTTGGAGTTTTTTATTTTAAACATACACCAATGAAAGAGGAAATAGTGCCTCAAAATTATATAAAGCATGGTACAAGTGAACAAGTAAAGCATAATCAGGAGATGAGACACAAATAAAGTGGGTGAGCAAGAGCAACAAAGCATGGAAATGATAACCCAACTAGGAGAACGTGCGACACAAGGTAGGACAGAATAACACAAGGATGGGACAAGATGAAAAGGTGAAGAAAGAAATTATGTTGATATTCCCCTAACACAAGGGATACTTTTAGAGGATTATGTTGGAGTAAAAATTGCACATGAGTCTCAGATCTAGAAGAACCGAGCCATTTGATACTCTAATGGAACTTTCTCCAAATACTAGGACCTTGCACGCTTGAGATGGATCTCTGGAGAAGGCCAATTCCTCTATTTATTTCTACTGCTACTCCTAATTTTAAAAGCTAAAACTAAGCTAAAAATACCAAGGGACCTGGGATAGAAGGCTAACAAAAAGTAAAGTTAATCTAAGGAAGGAAATAACACTAGAAAAAGAGGGAAGAATGCCATCTATTCTGAGTGAAAATGAAGGGTAAAGCCATTAAGGGAGGTTATGAATATGTAGCATAGACCAAAATGCATTTACACAATTAGTTTTCATGAAACACAACTAGAAAAAGGTGATGCAAGGGACGCAGAGTGACACAACAAGCACGTAATGTAAAAGAAAGGCAAGAAGAAAGAATACAAACACACTTAGGAAAGAGAATAGTCACAAAATGATGCTTTCATTATTTCCAAAAATGTACAGAAGTGTTATAATGGCAAAAGAGGTTTATATCCACATGCATGAGCCAGATATAGAGGTCTGCAACTCAGAATACAGAAATATCAAGTCCTTAGAAAAGTGCATAAGGATCCAAAGTGTCCAACATTAACGATGAGTCCATATCTTACATTTATAGATGAATCCATGGGAGAAGAAGAGAAGAGGGAGGGAAAACCTGATTTTGAAATACAACCACCAACAAGAAGCATTCAATGCATGCAAATCCACCTGAAAGTTTATCAAATACATTTCCCCAATTCTGTTTGGCATGTTGGAGACGGAAAGAGAGCGGATAATATCAAATTGGGTGGATAGAGTAATCAAATCAGCTCATTAATGCTTAGAAATATGTTTTCTCATTTTTCACCCACCAGATCTGCCAAGAATTTGAATTTGAATATCTAACACTATAGCCTATATCAGCAGCTATCAATTGAGACTAGGAACGCACCGATCAGATCTCTATAGCAAAATATATGGTTGTCAAAATATTATCATGGTTTCCTACACATGTAAGTAATGTGGTATGCGCTAATTGAATGAAAATATGGTCAACTGCACAAAAGTGTTTTTTCATTTCCGTCACGTGTCACTCACTAGTTTGCTGCAAGGATTCAGTGTCCTATTAGTGTGCTTTGATAGGTTGTGTGTGGCACACTCAATCATGTCAGAGAATGGCGCAGAGGATGGTACAAAGGTATGTGCGTAGAAGAATGAGTTGTGGGAAGAAGGTTGAATGAAGGCCCGTGTAATCACAACGCATGTGGAGGAAAAGGGGAAAATTGGTGAGTGGAGAATGTATGGTCAAGGCACAACTATTACAAGGTAATGTGTAGGGCGTGTGAGAGGGCCAAGGACTTATCTGATTGAAGCAAGTGTAAGGGACACACACATGATGAATAGATACTAGGAAGAAGGTGAATGCACACAAGATGCATGCAAGGTAAGAGTGGAACAAAGAGGAAAAGGAAAATGGAAATGGGAGAAGGGGAAACATGCAAGGGTGTGAGGAAAAAGTGACCAAATGAATGTGCCAAGGAGATAACTGAGGTGCGTGCCACTTGTAATGAAGATCTCTGAGCCATAATATGTATGTAAGTTTTCCAAATAACTAGAAGAGTTATTTGGATAACATATTAAGAATATAAATTATTTATATTAACCGCATTCATGTGCTCCTTAGTCTCTTTGTCATCTTATTTAGATAACTTATATGCTCCCGGTCCAAATTTAACAGTCACAATATATGGTCCTAACCAATTAGGGTCAAACTTGCCCTATTTTTCACATTATTTTGTATTATTTTTCTAATTTTACTCAAGCACAAGGTCATGAATCTCAAACTATCTAGGTTTGATCCATTTTTATAACTGTAAAAAAATGATTTTGATATACCTTTAGATGGTGCAAGGCATGAATTCTTCTCATCCAAGAGCTCTAATTATACAAGGCATGCTTAACAGTAATCCTCTTCATGCACTAGGTGTTGTAATGATATGTAGAGGGAAGGGAGATCAAATTCAATGGGTAATATGGCTTACGAGCCGTATACGAGGGAGAAGGGAGTGGCTCTAGTTGGAGTGTAGAATGAGGTGTGATAGGCCCAAAGGGCAGGATATAGCTGCATGTGCCAATTGTAACCATGTTTTTCAACTATCTTCTCCAATATTGATTTAATAATTTTATTGGATGTTTCATACTAGTCATTGCAATTTGGGTAATATGGGGTTTCCCATTGTTACAGGCTAATATGGATTTTTTTAGCGAGTGATTTGACATTATTATTTTTGATGGATGTATTGTTGTTTGTAACAAGAGAGGTCAAGATCCCAAAGTGAAAAATTATGTGGTTAAATATGAACTTAGAAATATTTAAACCAGTGATGTAGGAAAGAGGCATGGCCTCTATCCACTTGGTAAAATATTTAGTGGCATTGATTATGAAGGTGTGTCCATCAAAAGATATGGGTTTAATTTTACCATCTAAGTTAGCCCCCCAACTGGAAAAGGGCCAGGGTGAGGTGATAGGCTGAAGGGTTTGTGAAGTTACATGAATTATATTACCATATCATTAACATGATTTACACATATTGATAAATTTACATGCATCAAAATCCGTAGTGGGCCAATAGTAACCCACGCATAAGATATTCTTAGCCAAGACCATACCGCTGATATGTACACCAAAAATATCTAAATGTATTTCGACTAGTATTTGATTCACTTCTTCCTAATTGAGACATATTAAGATATCCCCATTATAGCCTCTTCCATAAAGGGTGTCAAAAATATGGTGTAGCATGAAGCACATTGTGTTAAGGATCTTTTATGGGCTGAATTCATGTTGGCAGGATAGGTTTTATCTTAGATAAATGTGTAAATGTCATGATACTAGGGGTTTTCAAGACCAAAGAATTCACACACCATGATGGACTCTATAAAATCATATGCAGGCACTAAAATATGGTCCATGAGAAAAAATTATGTGTTTGGTTTGTATCAAACTCAAGAAGAGATGTGATAGTCGTCATGACATCTGTTTCTTTATTATGCATACAAGGAACTTTTTCAAATGTTATAAGATGAAAATATCTTGTAAGTCTGTCAACCATGCATTTTTATAGAAAAATATTAACATCCTTGAATTGATCTTCCCCATTTATGTGCTCGATGATTAGGAGGGAGTCTCCAAAAATTGTTAGCTCCTAGAGCCTCTAAGATATAGCCAAGCCTAGACCTGCTATTAGAGCTTCATATTTTACGATGTTATTGGTGCATGTAAAATCAATGTGATAATATTAGGGTATAACATTTCAATTTTTTGTGCACAATACTATTCCATATTCCGATCCATACATGTTACAAGAACCATCGAAGAATAAGGTCCATGATAGAAATACGTTAATATACAACAAATATTTATCAGAGAACTCAAAATGAAGGGGTTGAGAACCTGATAGTGGCATTGCGGCTAGTTGATCTTCCAGATCTTGCCCCATTTATGGAATTTTTACTGATGAATTAATTATCAAACTCACTTAGGATCACAACCCAACTAGACATCTTCCCTATTATGACAAGTCTTGATAGAAGATATTTTAGTGGATCTAATTTGGCAATAAGTTTTTTGGTATGATTGAGAAAATAGTGTCACAACTTATGAAAGTTGAAGGCTACTGCCAAACACACTTTTTCAAACTAGGAGTATTTGATCTTTTGGGCTACAAGGGGTTTACTTAAGTAGTATAGTGCTTTCTCTTTTCCTTTATCATTGTGTTGTGCAAGCAATGCCATAATTGCATGTTCTGTTGAAGATATCTACAAAAAAATTAGATTATCTTGAATAGGAAGCATCAATATCGATGGATTTGATAGGTACTCTTTCAGATTATTGAAAGAAACTTGAAATTATTACATCCATTTGAATTGGAAATCCTTTCTAAGTATTTAGTTGAAATGGTGGTACTTATCTACCAGCTAAGATATGAGGCACCTAATAAACTGAATCCTCCCTTATAATCCTCATAACTAATGAAGGTTTTTTTGTGGAGGCATTTTCATTATTATATTGACTTTGATAGGGTAAAATTCAATTCCCCTCCCTGAGAATATGAATCCCATGAGTTTTGTTGAAGTCGCACCAAAGACACATTTCTTTGGATTAAGAAAAACCTTATATTCTCTTAAGCTATCAAATATACGTTGTAAGATGGTTGGATGATCTATTCTAGTTTTAGAATTAGTGATAATATAATGAACATAATCCTTCATGATGTCATGAAGGAGACCATGGAAAATAATTGTCATTTCTCTCTAGTAAGTTATGCATGCTTTCTAGAGACCAAAATGCATGACTTTGTAAAAAACATTTCCCCTTGGTGTCATGAATGTTGTCTTATGTTGGATCTAGTTATAGACTAAAAATCCATCCATTAAGGATAACATCTCATGACTTGCTATATAATCGATAATCATATCGATTTTGGGAAGGGTAAAGTCATCCTTAGGACAGGTTTTGTTGATATCCCAAAAAATAGTGCAAATATGGATGTCATATGTCTTCTTGGCAATAGGTATTATACGGATGAAAAAAGACACATGACCTTCAACCACACTTGACTCCCCAAGGTCGTGCTGAGGCAGCCAATGTGGAAATGTGGATGGCTAACTATAGGAGAATCAGTGACTAATATTTGGTAGTGTGAATTCCTAGTAGTCGAATCGGCAAGGGGAAATTTAGTGGATATGAATGGGTAGCATAAATTCCCTATGGCTTGATTAAACCTAAGTTTCAAGCTACGTTGAAGTTTCCATTTTAACTAAAATGAAACTAACAATCTAATATACTGCTGAATGGGAAAATAATTAAACAAATCAACTAAACAAAACTATTAAAAACACAAGACAAAAAATTGCTTCTATTCTAAATAATTAAACTACCTCTACACTAAAACTAAACAAGTAAATAACCCAATGTATTTATTCACCTCTACAGAGTGCTAGTCTATTTTAGTTAATAAAAGCTTTACTAAATCATGAATTCAAATATAAATCTCACTTTTCCTCAGAAGTAGGGGAAGAAATTAGAGCTTCTCAGAAGCTTTTCTCTCCTGCAACTTCCCTGACAAGTAAAGAAGACTCCTATTAAGTATTTCCTATTGAATTGATTTATAGTGACTATTGAATGATTAAAACTATAGAAATTATTCTCTACTCTATTTGATAATCATGCATACAATTTTGAAATAACAAACTTGAAGAAATGAAATAAATCAAATAACAACTCCAACTTGGAATACAGAACTGTGGAAATCCAGTTGTGTGGTACTTGGTCCCCTTAGTTTATATTTTCAGTCTCTCATGTCCATGTGAGTATAGATGTTGGGAATGTAGTGGAAGAAATGGAAGGAAAGCGTTGGAGCAATGGGAAGATTGAATTGGAAATTTGGAACAATGTAAGAAGAAGAAAGATAACACAATAGAACTGAGATTGGCTATGTAGTTTTCAACAGGAAAGAAGGCATCTTAACAATTGCAAGGATGCACAAAATAATTCTCTGGCCATTTTATTGAAAGCAAGCGATCAATTTATAGAAAGTTTATATTTCACAAGAACGTCTTAGTGGAAATGGGATGCCAAATCAACACATGAAGAGGAAATTAACTATGTAATCAACAATCACAAGTGAAAGAGGATTTAAGCACGAACAAATCAAGCCTAAATTTAGGAAATTTAACTAATAAATGTGTCCAAAACCTAAACTAGAGTTGAGTTACATGCATTAAAATGATGAGTTAACCATTCTAGAAAATTGACACAAGATCATTTCCCAATGCAAACCAGTGATTACAGGACTGCCACCCTTCTTGGGCGGAGGTTACAAAACCACCTCCTTGCTTGGGCATCGGTTACAAAACTACCACCCAGGAAGGGTGGTGGTTTTGACACTAAAGGTCAAAAATAAAGGAAAATGAAGTGGGGAGCTTAGGAAAAAGCATGTGGAGGCTAAGTAAGACATATTAGGCTACAAATGTAAGCTGCAAATAGGTTTAAAAGCTCAAACACCTTCTGAAAAGAAATGAATCATCATTGGAGACCTTTTTGTAATTGTTTCCATCAATGTAGCATGTGTAAAATTGGGTGCGTACATATTTCCCCCTCAGAGAATCATTTTACCCATAAAGAGGCGTAAAACATAGAGTCCAGGTATGGCATTCCTGAAATGAGGAGTTATAAGCTATACCTGACATGCCCGTGTGCCGAAATGTCATCGTCCAAGATCCCACTACCTATAAGACAAAAGGAAAACTCAAGTGCATAGATAACATATCAAAAATTAAACGCTAAATCAAAATGAAAAGAGGAATTACCATTTGCATAGGATAAGAATATACCTTTTCCAACGCTCCATCCCTATGGTCACATACACTCAAAACAAAGTTAAAACACAACATATATATACCAAAACAATTCATTTTTCAAATCATTTCCACATATCCTATAGGTGATTTTTGAGCTTTGGGCCCATGGTGACCATTTCAAGTGAGAGTGCAATCAAAATTACCATTGTGACGAGGTGAAGATGACTCTAAGGCTGAGAAACCCAGTGACATAGAAAAAGGTTAGTTTTCCTCATTAATTCATTTTGAAACCTAAAATGTAAAAAGTTGAAAATCTAAGCCTAGGGGGAGATCTTCAAAAAAATTAGTTTTAAAATTGTCCCTAGGGGGGATGTAAATGGGGTAGTCTTTTATTTCATGAAAAATGAAAATTTTTGCATTTTTTTTAGTGTTTAGGGCTAAAAAGATGGCTCGTCATTTTTTGAGGCACATATATGATCTTAGCTTTGTTTTCATTTTGTAAGGCACATATATGATTTTTTAATGTATTGTTGGGCTCATTGTGAGCAATTTGACCATGCCTAGTGTGTGATGGAATTGTACAAAAACTCAATTTATTATGATATATATACAAATGCATATTTTTGGTTCGGTTATTCCTTGCACAGAGTTAACTTTCATTTGTGGTTTGCTTCGCATATGTACTCTAGATGTTTAGAACTTTTGATTTTTTATGCTTTTCAGAATGTATGCAATGGATGATTTATGATAATATAATGAACTCTTTTTGTTGTTTTGTAATGCTAAAATATGATGATTATGCAAACACAATGTAATGCTAAACTTTAGATTTTCAAGTAATGTTTAGTACTTCTTGTTTATTGGCAATTTGTGATGAATAATGACATGATGATAAAATGAATTCACTCCAACCCTAACTCCATGCAATCAGTAAGATATGAGGGCTCAACATCGAGATCCAGGAGGGACGTGAATTATGTGGTTTTGATAGAGACGAAAATGATGAGAGAAAGACAAAATTTTGACATAAACCTAATTAGGAAACTACAACTTAATTCTGCATACAGTTTACTACACATCCTAGAATGTAATTACTTGCAAGTTTTTCTAGACTTAGATCTGAATATGGTCTCTTGATACACTACCTAGTTTTAAGCTTTTTACTCTCTTTTGGAATGTGCACATCTAAATTCATTTTTCTTGGGATTTTTAAGATTTTCAAAGCACTTTATTTGATTGAAGTTGCTCTTAATTTATTAGTTTATTTATAGATACCCCCTACACCTTGCCCCATGATACCAATAGGAATTACGGGCTCGTCACCAAGTACAAGGCATAGGTAGGAAAGAGCACTTCTCTCCTTTCCCAACCTCATGCAACTTGTAAGAGATGTGGGATTAACACTGAAGGTTGGTGGGGAAAAGAAGTGTGTAAATAGAAAAAATTATTTGATTTTTATTTGAGATATGTACTTTTTATTTATTTTTACCTTGGATTTTAATTGTGCTTTTGGGAAGGGATGCTTGCCCCTAGACTCAACCCCATGCAACCAATAAGATGTGAGGGCTAAACACCAAAGGTTGAGATATGTGAACAAGCATCTGAGGTGAAAATGTTTAGAATGTTTTTGTACCAAAGATATTTTTCGAGGGAAATATATGACATCATGAAGCTTCTAGAACTGGCCATGGGAAAATAAAACTATGCTAGAATAAAGCTATAGGTAGAACCAAGTATGTAGGCCTTGGTAGGATTAGTGTCAGAATTTTGTCTTGTCTTATAGAACTGATGAAGTGATAAGAAAAGTTGATGATAATATCATGAATGTTTTGAAGAGATGATTTGAAATATTTCCAATGTTTCATAGAATTTTTTGAGAGTTACTTGAAAATAGGTTCCTTGATTACACATTATTTTCATGTGAGCATGACTACACTGCTCAACTTTGTCTTCTACGTGAAGCATAGTGATTTTTTGCAACCTTTGTTGTGTTATGGGACTGAATCCCATGGAGATGACATACTTGATTTCTGACATGTTGGTATTTAGACCAAAGTATGACATAGAACAAGCCTTAGGGATGGATTTGACAGACACCATCTCAACATCAAATCTTTTTTATTTCATCATTAATTTTATCATATTTATGCCTAAGCCAAGACCATCAGCAGGAAGAGAGGATATACCAAGAAGGCTACCCATTCCTTATGGTTCAAACGGGACGAATATCGGATCACTACTCTCCAAGAGTTTCATGATTTCTATCATTGTTTTGGTTTACACTATTTCCAAAGATATTGATTTTCCTTTATCGGTTTTAGCCACCTCAAAAAAATTTGGATCAATGACTTTAGCCTTTACAATGCTCAGCGTGTTCATGACCAATTGGTTTGACAGAGGTGGCTTATTTAACTAGTTTTTAGGGAGTTCATATTCTGAATGGACTCCTCTTTTCTTCTTGAGGTTTTCTAAGTGTATATTGAAGGGCTTAGGATCCCACTGGGTGATGAATAATTTTCCCAAATGGAGGAATCTAACTTCCTGGAACAAGGTAGAAGGGATAGCCTTCATTCAATGAATCCAAGGTATCTCAAGGATCATGTTATAATTTTTTTCCTTGTCGATAATGTAAAACTTCGTCAGGATGGTTTTTGGCCCAAGGGTGACATGATGAACTATGGTTCCAATTGAAGTATCCTTAAGACTGGTGTACCCTCACAACGTGTTTCTTGTAGAGGAGAAATTGGTCTACCCTTACCCAAAATTTTGTAAGAAAGAGAAAGGAACCACATTCACTATAGCCCCATCATCAATCATGGCTCTCTTAATGAAATTTTTATACACCCAAACTTGTAGATATAAAGCAAGATCACTGCTTCGGGCTATTTCAATGTTAGATGGCATCTTGTCTATATGTATCCCTATAACTCTTCCCCAGATGATGTATGTCAAAGTCAATAAGATTTATTTGAATGCTGGGAGGATACATAACTTTCATTAGATGACCAAGACCTAGTTCATCAAGAAATGCATAATGATGCGTAGGAGAATTCTTTACCAAATCTAGGAACGAGATGTGAGAGAAGGTCTTGTTCAAATCCACTATTAAATCATAGGATCCTACTGGTTTTTCAATTGTAGTAAATTCACTCTGCGAAGAGGAAAGATTGGGTAGGGTTTATGGAAAGTATTCCTTTTCCTGAATTCTATTAATTTCCGGTTCAAATTCTATCTCAATTAATCCCATGATAGTTGTATTGTTATTCAAACTAAGGTTAGGAGAAACCCGAGATTTATTGGAAGTTGAGGCCTCATGACGGTTGTTCCCTATAAGAATGCCTTTTTTATGTTCTAAGGATTCACCTTGAAATTAATAATATGCATAGGGATTTGATCCCGAAAGATGCTCACATTAGCATTCTGAGGAGCTATGGGTCTTGTATAGTCAGACAGTGAATTTGTTTCCAAATTTGCTAAGAACATGTCTACAAAGAGTTGTCTTTAGTTTTGAGGAAGTCTTTGTAGAAGCTTGTTGCAATCGTGGAAATTTTTATCATCATTACCTTAAACCTTATGGAAACCAAAATATTTGTTAGGATCATACTTTCTCAGCATTTGATAAGCATATTGTTGTTGTTGATTATAACCTCGATTGTAGTTTTGAAATTGGTTGTTATAATCATAGTTCACTGCACCTTAGTCGGAATTCTGATATTGGTTTTAGCCTTGGGTTTGAATTTACTTCTGAGGGGAATGGTTTACATCAACCCTATTGATTGAATTATGGCTTACATGATTTCCCAAGTTACCATTAGCATTACCATTATTTTCTTGGTTAGTGTTACCAACATTCAGATTCATGACATGTTCAGTGACACCATCAGTTGTAACACCATGGTTCTTGTTAAAGACCTTAGGCCCTTGATTTTTATTGGAACCATTGGGGTAGTTACCCTATAAAGTAGTATTCAATCTCCCATTCAAGCCATAAGTCTTTCGACCACTCTTAATTGCATCCTGGTCAATTCAGAGTGCACCTTCCAGTACTTCCTCGTAACTACAGAAAGGAAATTTCTAGACTTCCTCCCTAGTCTCTCAATTGAGCGAATGAAGGAAGAGATCATAAAGTTACATTTGGTCAATATTTGGTACAATTACAGAAGAGAAAAGAACTTGATGCCACCTTTGAATGAAATGGGTGGTAGACTCATTTTTCTCCTATCTAATAATCCTTATATGTAACAACTTGTTCATATCAAATGCTCAGATGAATTTTGACACAAGTTTTTTAAAATAATGAATAGAAGCTTCTAGAATTTGATAGTACCAGTCCAGTGCCATTCCCTCAAGCTTTTTCAAGAATATTTTAGCTACCACATCATCCAAAGGAAGTAGTTCCCTGATAGCAGTAGCATAATCCTTGATATGAGCATTCGTATCACCTTCTCCTTTAAATTTAGGAAGATTAGGAAATGGGCAGGGAAGCATGTCACCAAATATAGTGAATTTAATAGGTTCCTTTAAGTACTCAACGTAAGTACCCATTGTGTAAGATTCCACCATTGAATATCCTTGATAAGGAGGTGGAGGAGGAGGAGTTGGATAAGTTACATTATAATCATTGACTGGAACATATGGAGCTATTTTATATGGTGCATAAGTAGTAGGAGCAGCCTATGGGTCCATCTGGGGGGACTTCAAATACATATGTAAGTAAGGTAGGATGATACCAAGTTATGGACTAGTGGACGTAAAACTAGGGAATGTCACATTGCCTAATGAAGCGGCATTCAAGAGCACACTTCCAACCAGTACTTGCATAGGATAAGTTTGAGAAGGATGAGGACCCATCCCTAGTGTGTTAGATCCTATAAGAATATCACCTAGACTCATATGTACCGGATAACCTTATTATACAAGATGTTGCATTGGTTGTTCATTGGTAGGTATGTATCCCTTGTTGTCGATTGGATATCCCATGTTCTACCCTACTGCATGAGTTGGTTGTGATGGTTGGTCAATCTCTAGTTTTTAATCCTCCCTACTAAAGTAGAAATGACATCATTAGGATAATATTGAGTCCCTTATTGGGGTTTCTATGGCATAGGGTTTGATTGAGCAGGCTCATGATACCCTGTCATGATTTTTTCGGTGTTATAATTCTTGTACTCCTTAGAAGTAAGAATATTAGGATAGGAATTTGACATCTCAGAGGTTATAGCTTTCATTCTATCTAAATAATCATCTATCTAACAAAGAGGATTAGCTATTCATGCAAATATGTCATCTTTTGTTGATTGCATGGCAATGTGAAGTCTTGACAAGACTCTATGGTAAGAACTTGTTCCATTTATGATAACAATGTAGTTTACATTGGGTTGACCATATTACATGTTTAAAGATTGATCAACCTCCTCCATCCTTACATAGGTAATGGGTTTTGAAGTGTAACTAGGGGAGGTTTTCATGTTGCTTGTGTAATATTCAGCCCATCCAAAAAGGGAAGAGGATTGTTGTGGTTAAACATTTGTGTAATATCTATCAGAGCCAAATGGCCCACCAAACTCTCTTCCAGACATATTTTAGAAAGTATAAAATACCTACCAAAATAGGGGAATAAATGGAGAGGTGGCGTAATAGCAATGAAAGAAAAGGAAACAAGAAGGAATTAATCCTTCACGTCGGGTTCACCAATTTATACAGATGAAAATTGAAACGCGGCCTTCAACCGCACTCAACTCCCTGAGGTCATGCCAAAGAAGCCGATGTGGAAATGCGTATGGCTAACTATAGGAGAATGAATGACTCAGATTTGATAGTGTGAACTCTTGGTAGCTAAATCGACAAGGGGAGATTTAGTGGCTATGAATGGGTAGCATAAATTCCCTATGGCTTGATTAAACCTAAGTGTTAAGCTATGTTGAAATGTCCATTTTAACTAAAACAAAACTAACAATCTAATATACTACTGAATGGGAAACTAATTAAACAAATCAACTAAACATAAATATTACAAACACAAGACTACAAATTGCTTCTATTCTAAATAATTAAACTACCTCTACACTAAAACTAAACAAGTAAATAACCCAGTGTATTTATTCACATGTGTAGAGTGTATCAAGTATATTTTATTTAATTAAAGCTTTACTAAATCATGAATTCAAATCTAACTCCCACTTTGCCTCAGAATCAGGGGAAGAAATTAGATCTTCTCATAGTATTTTCTCTCAAGTAACTTCCCTAAAAATTAAAGAAGACTCCTATTGAGGATTTCCTATTGAATGATTAAAACTAAAGAAATGATTCTCTACTCTATTTGATAATCATGTATACAATTCAGAAATAAAAAACTTAAAGAAATGAAGGAAATCAAATAACAACTCTAACCTAGAATATAGAATTGTGGAAATGTGGTTGTGTGGTACTTGATCCCCTCAATTTATATTTTAATTCTATCATGTCCATGTCAGTCCAGAGGTTGGGAATGCAGTGGAAACAATGGAAGGAAATAATTTAAGAAATGGGCAGATTAAATTGGCAATCTGGAACAATGCATGTGGAAGAAATATAGCACAATAGAACTGAGATTAGCTATGTAGTTTCCATCAAGAAAGAATGCAGCTTAACAATTATAAGAATACACAAAATAATTCTCCGACCATAAGCACTCTTGGCAGCAATGGGATACCAAATCATCACATGAAGAGGCAATTAACTATGCAATCAAAAATCACAAGTGAAAGAGGAGTTAAGCATGAACAAATCAAGTCTAAATTTAGGATATTTGACTAAGAAATGCATCCAAAAACTGAACTGGAGTTAAGCTACACATGTTTAAAGGATGAGTGAACCATCATGTAAAATTCACACAGGACCTCCACCCAATGCAGAGTGGTGATTAAAAGACCCCCACCCGTCTTGGGTAGCTGTTACACCACCATCTAGGAAGGGTAGTGGTTTTGACACTAAAGGCCAAAAATAAAGGAAAATGAAGCAGGGAGCTTAGGAAAAAACATGTGGAGGATAAGTAAGACATACTAGGCTACAAATATAAGTTGAAAACCTTCGGAAAATACATGAATCATCATTAGGGACATTTTTGTAACCATTTGCATTAATGTAGCACATGAAAAATTTGGTGCGTATAGGTACCATGTTCGAGATCCATTCAGAGTAATCTATAGACCTTATAAAGGTAGTTTCTAGCAACTTTTGAATTTCCACTTTGACTAATAATGCGACCTTAGGATGCATTTTCTAGAGTTTCTTCTTAACAAGATTTACATCTGGGAAAACCACCAAATTGTGCATAACTAGAGAAGGATCTAAACCCAAGATATCCTTATAAGACCATGCAAAGACATCTTGAAATTTTATGAGGAGTTTTGTGAAGGCTTATATTTCTTATCATGATAATTTTTCTCTTTGCTGCAACATTTTGGGATTATCATTCATTCCAATATTGATGGTGATTGTCTCTTATACTAACATTTTAGATGTATCGATGTCTTGGAATAATGTTGTCAGCTTGTGCAAGTTATCTGATTTATTTGGAATTGGTTCTCTTCTCCATGGTGCCTTAGAAAGGTTTTCATGGGGAGATGCATCCTTTTTGATTTTTTTATTTTTCATTTTTTACTTTTCACATAATGCCTCGATAAGGTTTTTCATTATGCGAGACAGTATTCTTATTTTTTCCATTTTCATATTTTTTGAATTTTGGTGGACTGGAGTGTCCAAATTCCTCACCAAAGTAAGCATATGCATCAAAGTTTATATCGAATCCATTCTTTTTGTCTGATAAGGAATAGGTTCCCGAGTCCCGAGGAATTCTTGGATGGCCTCATTATTCTAAAAGAGGTCCATGGAGATGTGACAATATTGGTCCTGACGGATGAGAGATTGGTAAACAATATCAAGGGTGTGAATAGACAGGTTTTCAAGGTAGAGGGTGGTTTCATCTAGGTCTTCAAATAGGCTATGTGTGGAACCGATCTCATATAAAATATTATTGGCCATTTTTTTAAATTTACATACCCTAGACCATAATGGTATAGATTTTCTTCATAGATTACTTGTTCAAGGTGACCTTGTGCTTACAAGCCAAGTCATTTTCCTTTCTTATTCATGTTCTTCATCATCTTGTTAGTTTTGAATTATTTTTTTGATTCATAGCACTCAGCCATCTGATCTTCGTATAGATAATTTTGTTTGTAAATTTAGTCTTTGGACACAAGCAAAAATTCAAGGGACAGCAGTACCTCCTCTTTGTGGGAGAGGATCCCTTATTCACCAAAATTATTGGAATCTAATTACTTAAAAATATACATGCTAATATTTTGATTGAGGATTTTGGTGAAAATAATGCTTCCATATCCTAATATATATAAATACAGAAGATGAAATCAGGATAAGAATCTTGGAGGAGGAAACAATGGCTTATACAAGTGAGAGTGATGAACCTAAGACACACAGTCCTAATTAATCCACCAATAAAAAATATAAATTATTCTTCTTGGTTATGCAAGATCACACACCATTGTTATGAAAATAAATGAGGAAGGCAACACTTTTAGATATATAGATTATAGAATAATATCCTACCGATGCATGCATACAAATTCAAGAACATATGAATTTATATATTTGAAAATCCATAAGATAGAAATGTAGTAGACATAAATTTCTCTACACTACAACACATGGAATGAACACCCTATTCCAGTATTTAAATATACAAGATTCATGTCGGTGACATCATGAGACAGAAATAGAAATAACACACAAAATAGGAGAAGAAACCTCTTATGTATTGAATTCAATTTTTTTGTATCATAGCATTATTTTTACGCCAAAATCCAACCCCTTTACAATGAAAAAGAATATTTATATATTCGATGGGTGATTATAACCAAATTTATTAACCAATTGTCTTTTAATTAAGCACAAGCACTTAATTAATGAACTATATAGTTAGACTTTTTTACGCTTCATATTTTTGAAATGATAAAGCTAACATCAAAATACAACAACTAGAAAGATAGATTGTCAAGCACTAATAGAGGGAGCACTGGTGAACGGTGTAGTTGGGGTCTTTATTTTGAGTATATGATGCCTGAATTTCGCTAAGGTGCTAGAAATATCCATGTATTTTAGAATTTCAGTGTTTGATGTAGAATTTAACCAGCTGTCAAGAGTGTATTCCATTTCTTTCCCAATGCCTCCATTTTGTAACAAGCCCTTGGTGGCTTCTATGAAAACATTAGGTAGCTCTATAATTTCCTCCATTTTTTCTTTGGTAATAGTTTTGGCCTTGAATAGATCTTATTTGATCAATAAACTGAATGTTTCCTCGACCTCATCCATTAGGTTCAATTTTTTTGAATTATCCTTGTAAATCTGGCATCTAAAAGCTTGAAATTCATCCAAAATCTCATATTTGAAGGCTTCTCCTTTTCATAACATGATCTTAAGTTCAGTGAATGTCTCCTTAATAAATTTGATCTTCCACTCAACATAAAACATGCTCTTCCTGGAAAGATTACTCTTAGAATCATCAAAAAAATTATGGGAAAGGAGGATTTTCTCATTTGTTGTACTCATGATCCTCAAGTCCTGAATACATTCCAGCCAAAGCTTGAGCTCCTTCTTAGATCCTATAATTACTATATAAAAGTGATTTTGGGCCAAGGAAATGTTGTCATACAATTTTTAATCCTTGTCTATGAAATTCAAACAAAAAACCAACATCCCTTCTACCATTGCCTCAATATATATCCCATATGAAACATGTTTATGAATATCCTTAATAGCTTTGGCATCTTCTTCAAACAAAACTGTGGGAGGATGCATTGAAGAGAGAGTAGTAGGATCAAGAACTTTGTCACTAGAGAGAAAAAATTTGATGAAACTGGAAAGGATTTGGACCTGCTCTTCCAGCTACTCTTGTGTTTTTTTATCTTTGTCTACTCTTTCAATTACTCTAGAAACTATCTCCTTTAATTTCTGAACTTTCTCTTCAGGGGTAGATTCACCAAGTGGGATTCTAGTCAGTTCCACGTCTGTAATAGTTATATATTTTTCATAATTTTCTCATCTTAGATTTTCAATTTCCAGGAATTATTGGCCTTTTAAACTAGAGACTAGCCTTGAAGTTTTTTGTGGCTCTTTTTGGTGGAGGAATTGGGTTTGTATTAATAAAGGAAACAATAGTGTCAGAACTAGGAGAAAATATCTAAGTAAAATTTCTCTTTCTGTTATCAATCATGGGATGGACCCATGTGAAAGAATCACTTGTAGATGGAGGAGGAGGTGGTGCCAATGAAAAACTAGGAGAACCAAGAGGATGAGTAGAGTAAACATCAAGGGCAAGTACCTCAACAGTAGAAGAAGACACTTTGATTGGTGATTGGAGCTTGGAAACACTCATTTTCCTATTGTCTAGTTCTATGATTTTCACTTCCTCTTCACTTTATCCACTCTCTTCTTCATCATGAATTTTCTCTTGATCATATTTTTTTTCCTTAGTGTTGAATTTATTTGTATCATCTTTTGGTTCTTTAGATATTCTTATTTCTTCTTCCAGGGGATGTGTGATTTGTTCAAGAGTGAGGGAAACTTCTCCTATTAAGATTTGAACATTTTCTTCTCCTACCTCTTTCTCAAGAGTATTTTTGATTTATTTTCCTTCATATGTCTTGTTTCTTCATAGACACCTTGGTTGTAGAGTCAAAAGGTGAGGCGGAAGGATTTGATTCAGTATGAGCCTCTAGAATAGAAATTCCTTTTTATGATGAAGAAGCTTCTTGAGAAGAATATTTTGTCATATTCTAATGGTATGCCTTCATTTTCTTACAAAAAAAAACCTTGGTTCTCACTAGCACATGGTTAATTATTTTAAAGAGATCATATCTCTCCTTTTGTGACCATTATATAGTAAGAAGATGCATGTAATAGATAGTCTTGATGTATTCTATTGAGTATAGATCCTCATCGTCATCTTACAGGTCTTCTAGAACCTTATGTACCTTGAAGTATTTGACATACTGCAAAGAGAGTCTGCCAAACTACCTTCTTCTCACTTCATACTCATATGAAAAAACTTCCCAATAGTCTTCAAGAGCAGGCACATGATAATAACTCATTTTGAGATGATTAGAAATAAAATTCTTTATATCAAAACTAGACCTTTTATGAAAGGAGTAGAATTTGAATTCAGTAATGGTTCTCTCTAAGTTCTGAGCATCCAAAGTAGTTCTGCAGATGTAATTCCCCAGGGAGATAGGGAACTGGATTCTAGTGATATTATTTATCTATACATGTTCTGTGAAAAAATTCCAATTGCCTAAAAACTTTCACCAAAACCAGTTTATCATTGCAATATATATGTAGCTTATTTGGTGAGCCCTCAAATCTAGCTAGCCTAATGTAAGAGAATATTATGAATTGGATAAAGAGGTTTTCATATGTTGAGATCAACTTTTTTTCCTCAGTAGACACTCTTTAAGTTGTGTTTCCCTATAACAGTCTAATTATATACATGGTGAAAACATCATTCACCCTTCTAAAATGGAATTTGTTTCTTTCAAAGACAATTTGGGAATAATACTCATAAACTAGCTGGTTTGGCATATCCTCTTATGGAGATAATCCTACCCATACCCTGTAGGTTACAATTGTGTACATTAGTTATGAGTTCATGTAGAATTTCTTTCTCTGTTGCACATTAACTAGTTGTTCACTAAGATTCTAAAAAATTATCTCTCCCCAATTCAAGATTTGTCTCCCCTCTCAGATGATGTTTATGTAAACACACATATAAAACTGAAATTCATTAGTAGAAGGGAGACTCACTAATCTAGCCAATAAGGTGATCATGTTAGATAAATCTTCTTTTGAAATCTTATATATATGATACTTTGGGTAGTTTGGAACCTCCTCTCTTTGGGGCCTTAAGCCAAGATTTGGATATCATTACCTTGTACCTTTCTTTGTCTTGCTCAAAAAGGTTTTGAGCTTAGAATCTAGTTAGATTATTACAATCTTCAATAATGAAAATCCTCAAGGTAGCATTTATATAATTGGCATCAAGTTTGGAAATCACTCAACCTTGAGGATCTCTAATCTCTTTTGTATTTGGATTAAAACAAGAGGCAAAAGCTAGAACTGTATATGTACATTGTACAGAAAGAGGAAGACCAATGACATAGTAAATTATTCTATACTTGATACATTGGGTCATAGGAGTAGGAGTAACTTCATAAATACGGGCCCAAAAATCATTAAGGTCAATGTGTAATGAAATTACTTGATTAATTATGATTATCACCAGCAATAGAACACCAAATAACACAATATTACAGATAAATTCTCTCAATATGAAAGTATAATAGCTTGGCCACTTTGAGGGGGCAACCTCCAAAACATATAATAAGACCCAAATACTCAACATAATGATCATCCACTACCTATAACCCCTATTTATACTATTCCTATACTATGGCCATCTGCAAGGCTGACCCACCAATGATAATAGATCATATATAAAAGAGATACATCATGATATTAAGTTATGATAGCAACAAGTTGGCTATATCCATCCCATGTAAGATATATAATTAAGGGTGTAACATGCCCCTCCCCTTCAAAGCAACATTGTCCCCAATGTTGGGAAGCCCTAGATGCTACTACATGAATGCTTCATCTTCCCATGATGCATCATCAATATTCATATTCTTCCACTTGATCAGGTACTCGGTAATTGCTCTGGTCCTCAGTATTTTGGTGCGTGTCTAAAGAATTCCTTCAGGTTCCAATATGATCCTTCCTTCCTCGTCTAATTCCATAAGCACTGATTGGGTGGAAATTTTCTACCCAATAACTTTCTTTAAGAAAGAAATATGGAAGACTAGATGTATTCTACTTCCTAGAGGGATCTCTAGCTTATATGCCACACTACCAATTTTATGCAAAACTCGGTAAGGACCATAGTATTTAGGAGCAAGCTTATTATCCTTTTGTTGTTGTTTAAAGGATAATTGCTTATATGGCTTTAACCTTCCAAAAACAAAGTCTCCCTCTTCAAAGTGTCACTTACTCCTATGTTGAGCAGCCTGTTGCTTCATATAGTTTTGTGCCCATGCCAAATTTTCTCTAAGACTAGAGAGTACCTCATGTTGATGCTAAATGTAATCTTCGACTACTCTCACCTTTGGTTTGACCTTCAAGCTAGATATGAGTGATGGAGGATGGTACCCATAAATTTCCAGAATTGGAGACATTTTGGAGGAGGTATGAAATGAAGTATTGTACCACCATTCTGTTAGTGGCAACCATTGCACCCAATGTTCTTGTTTATCTGAAGTAAAACATCAAATATATCCATCTAAACATTTATTTACCACCTCAATTTGCCCATCTGATTGGGGATGATAAGAGGAACTCTGGGCTAGTTGGGTACCTAGACAAGAGAACAGATTAGTCCAAAAGTTACTTGTAAATATTAGATCACGATCACTTACTATAATTTTTGGCATGCCATGGAGCTTTTGAACTGTATCCATAAAAGAGATGGCAATGGTACTAGCTATGAAAGGATGAGCCATGACACAAAAATGAGCATATTTGGTAAGTCTATCTACCATGACCATGATGACACTTTTCCCTTCTAATTTAGGTAATCCTGTGATGAAATCCATTGATACCTCTTCCCATCTCTCACTAGGAATAGACAGAGGTTGGAGAAGACCAGGTGTCTTAATGGTCTCGCCCTTTTTTTTGGCAAACCAAACATTCTGCCACAATTTTTTGAACATCTCCTTTCAACCCCTCCCAAAATAAATCCTTCTTAACTCTATGATATGTTTTCAGGACCCCAGCATGGCCACCTATTAGAGAAGAATGTAGCTCTGAAAGAACATGGTGTTTAAGTGTAGAGTTCTTACATAGATATAACTGATCTTTGTACCACAATGAGTCCCCTTCCATATAAATTGATCTAATATGGACAAATCTTCCTGGAGATTTTGAATGAGAGTATGTGTGATTACATCTTTCTTCCATTCTTCTCGTGCTTGATCTACCCAATCTACATGTAGTATAGAGATGGCACATAACAATGCTTCGGCGGACTCATCCCTCCTAGACAGAGCATCAACGACCAAATTTTCCTTTCCTTTCTTATAAACAATCTCAAAGTCACATCCCAACATCTTAGTGACCCATTTTTGTTGTTCTTCTGAAGATAGATTTTGTTCTAAGAAATATTTTAAACTATCATGACCAGTTTTTACCTTAAAATGTCTACCCATCAAGTATGGTCTCCATTGTTTGACTGCATGTAGTATTGCCATCATTTCCTTTTCATATGTGGGTTTTAACAAATTCTTTCCTTTTAGTTGTCATCTCTCAAAAGAAATGGGGTGTCCTTTTTTTATTATTACTACTCCAATTCCATTTCCTGAAGAATCGCACTCAACTACAAATTTTTTGGAGAAATCTGGGGTTGCCAATATTGGAGTGGTGCACATAGCTACCTTTAATTTTTCAAATGCCCTAGATGCTTCCTCAATCCACTAAAAGGAGTCCTTATTCAATAATTTTGTGATTGGTGCTGCTATACTGCCATAGTTTTTGACAAATCTACAATAATACCCTGTGAGACCTAAGAAACCTCATAATTGTTTGAGGGTTCTTGGGGTTTCCCATTCCACCATGGCCTGGATCTTGTGAGGGTCCACCTTAACACCTTCATGAGAAACCATATGGCCCAAGTATTCCACTTCTTGTACCCCAAAAGAACACTTTGAAGGCTTGGCATAAAGTTGATGTTTCTCTAAGACTTCTAAGACATTATTGACGTGATGTAAGTGTTTCTCCCATGATTTGTTGTAGATGAGTATATCATAAAAAAAATACTAAGACAAAATTTCTTAGGAATGGTCTGAATACTGAATTCATCAAGCTTTGGAATGTGGAGGGATAATTAGTAAGGCCAAATGGCATCACTAGGAATTCATAATGGCCTTGATGAGTTCTGAAATCTGTCTTATGAATATCTTCTTACTTGACTCTAATTTGGTGATACCCAGAACACAGATCTAGTTTTGTAAAATAAATGGCACCGTGCAAATCATCTAATAAATCATCAATGATGGGAATAGGAAACTTATCTTTGATAGTGAACTTGTTAAGCTCTCTGTAATCTGGACACATGCGCCATCTTCCATCCTTATGACGCACCATCACCACGGGAGTAGAATAGGCACTTTGACTGTGACGAATAATACCCATTTCCAACATTTCCTCCACCATCTTTTTGATCTCACTCTTTTTCACATATGGATATATATAAGTCCTGATGTTGGGGGGTTGGCTTCCTGGAATCAACTAAATAGCATCATCATGCTCTCTTTCAGGTGGCAATCCTCTTAGTTCCTTGAAGACAACTACATGTTGATTAATAACCTTTTGAAGATCAGGATGCAATACCTTCATTTTTGGTTGGACTTTTATAGAGAATAATCGTGCTACAAAACCTTTAGACCCCTTTTTAAGAATCTTCTGCATTTGGTGAGAACTCGCCACTAGAGGATCTTTAGCTTGTAGACCTCGAAGTTCAATTTTTTTACCCTTAGAATGAAAGTGCATGAAAAATTCCTAGAAATTTATCTCTATGGTGCCCAAGGTAGTGAGCCACTGAACACCTAAGACAATATCAGCTCCACCCATGGGAATAGCAAACATCATAGATTCCAATGTGTAATCACCCATCATGATTTTGACTTTATGGCATTTACCTGAACATTGGACTGTGCCACCATCTGCAATCATTACTTGAAATTCAGGTGTTGGGTAGATGAAACAATTTAGTCTTGTTGCCAACTTATGATTGATGAAATTATGTGTGCTCCCTAAATCAATCAAGACTGTTACCTTCTGCTTCTTAAGATAACCCACAACTTGAATGTTTTGTGGAGTAATAATACCTGATAGAGCATGGCATGAAATAGTGGGCTGAAGATCTCTAGATTCTTCCTCTAATTTTTCCACTTCCTATGTTGATGTTGCCTCATATTCTTCCTCATCACCAAATCCTTCAATGTAGAAAAAAAATTTCTCAGAACATTTATGATTTGGTCCATATTTTCTATCACAGTTAAAGCATAACCCTTTGGCTCTTTTTTCTTCAATTTTTTGAGGTGTCAACCGAATTGGCTGAGGGTAAGAAGGAGACAAGGTGTTACAATATTTTATGCTAGAAAAGGTCTACCTTCTACTGGAAAGAAATTTTTCCTCTACTCGACGTGCCATGATAATAGAATCAACAACCTTTAGTGGGTTAAACATGTGTACCTCATTCTCAATATGGTCCTTAAGACCCCCAAGAAATAGGTCATTCAAATACTCTTCTGTAATATCATCCACATGCAAGGACAAAGTTTGGAATTGATGGACATACTCCTTAACTGAACTATTTTGGCGTAACTTTTATAATTAGCTGAAATAATTCTCAAAAACACTAGAACTATAGTGTAATTGAAGATCTTCAGTGAACACTGTCCAGGTGACATTTAGGTCATTCTTCTACCTTTGAGCACATAACCAACGATACCAAACAAATTGATCAGGTTCTAGGTATAAAGATGCCACAGTTACCTTTTTTCCTCTTGGGATTTGATGGAGATCAAATAAATTTTCCATTTGTGTAATCCAATTGAGTGTATCCTTTCCATCAAATTTACACATTTAAACTTTTGGAATCATGCCCCTCCATTGGTGAGAAGATCCACCAGAATGATTAAAGGATCCTCCCTAATTTGAATGATTTGGATCTGTGTGACCATTTCTAGTAGAACCCATATGACTAGAATTGGAAGTTGTATTAGAAATAGCATTCAACAACTCATGCTGCATTACATGAAAATCCTTCTGAATCTCACTCCTAAGGCAACCTTTCAGTTGATGAAGCTCAACATTAGGGTCATCCTTACTCACCATATTGTTTACCCTTTCCTGAAGTTGGATGACCACCTCAGATACTCTGAAACCAGTAGAATCTGAATCCATATCTTCCTTATTTGGGGTCATTCCTGGAGTTGCTTGTCCTTTTCCTTGGTCTCGGGTAGATCTACCAGCCATGACGAAGGATGTGGGCCTAGGGGTAGACTTAATAGGGCAGAATTTTAGGGTTTAGGGTTTAGTAATTTTTTTGGCCTAATATAGGAATTTATAAATTAGAAACCCTAGCTATTTTTTGGAGGGGTTTTCGAAAATATAAGAAATTTGAAAATTTTCCAAAAATTATGCCCTAGGGAGCCAAATTATGAATAAATATAGAACCGTAATAAATTTTTCAAAACAAGTCAAAACTTATTGAAATTTGGAGAGAATCTTACTTGACTTATTTTTCCTTGCCACAAAAAACATTGTAGAAAAATTTGATACCAAGCTTGAGATATAGCCAAACCTTCAGAATTAGGGTTTGATGCCGTCCTAGCCAAGATCAAGCTCTGATACCACTTGTAATGAAATTAATTGATTAATTATGACTATCACCAGCAATAGAACACCAAATAACACAATATTGCAAATAAATTCTCTCAATATGAAAGTATAATAGCTTGGCCACTTCGAGGGGGCAACCTTCAGAACATATAATAAGACTCAAATACTCAACATAATGATCATCCACTACCTATAACACCTATTTATACTATTCCTATGCTATGGCCATCAGCAAGGCCGACCCACCAATGATAATAGATCATATATAAAAGATATACATCATGATATTAAGTTATGATAGCAACAAGTCGGCTATATCCATACCATGTAAGATATATAATTAAGGGCATAACACAATGTGCCAAAAATCTCTATTCCCAATATTAGGTACAAATGTTTCTAAAGAAGATATATGTTCATAACCCCCATACTGGAATTTCATGGTGGATAGGTGAGGAAAGAAAAATAGAAAGGTAGGGCTCTAACAATGGTTTTTAGGGATAATGGAATGGTAGAGAACAGAATCCAATTTAACACCAAATAAACACAAGAGGCTCTTGAATGGATTACCTTCATCATAGAAAAAAAAGGCAGTCTCCTGAAGATCACAATGAAATTTGAATTTTTTAAAATGGCTCGCAAATGAGTGAGTTATGGCTAGAAATGTGCTTGAGGGCACATGAACGGAAGGAGAACAACACATAATTGAAATCCTCCACTTGAAATGGTAAAAAATGAATTACTTTACCTCCTTTTATACGTTTTACATTCGATAAATGATCAATCAAGGGTTTATAGTGTATTATAGGGAACAGAAAGGTTTATGGAATATTTTATTTATTTTTCCCTTTATATTGTGGATATGATGGAGATATAGGGACATGAGGGGCTCAGTTTTATGAAATACCTGCAACACAAATGGATCAAAGGAAATGCGGGTAAATTAGGATTCCATAAAACATAAGGCCTGTGGGAACAATGGTCGTAGGGTCACAAAATCTCCACATCTCCGCAATATAAAGAAACCCAATGTAAACTTAAGACAAAGGCTTTGTGGGTCGGGAGAAGGTGCAGAGAAAAAGAGGATGTAGGGAGCAAAGGATCGGGAGGAACAAAGATTGCGAGTTCCAAAAATGCCTGAAATATCTATAATATAAAGGATGCATAGGTAAATGTGGACAAAGCGTGTATCCATAGAACACAAGCCCAAAAGGAAAAAAGGACTCGAGGGATAAAAATATCTGAAAGTACCGCAATATAAATAACTTACCAAAATTAACTATGGGAAGAAAAAAGACCCTAATAAAAGTTCTTCGAGACATTAAAAATTACGCACAAAGAATAACAAGTATATTTCAGGTAAAATAGTGATTCAAGGAACTGGAGGCCCAGAGGAACATGTACCACTTATTCCACGAGAAGCCAAAATCAACTCAATAAAAAGGATTTTGACCCATAAAACTCAAAATAACTAACTATTTAGAATTATTTCATTCTTCAAGACTTCTCAAAGGAAAAAAATGTTAGCAAAGGGGGCACTTTGAATCAAATATAAATACAAATTTAATTTTGAAAAATTGCACATTTTGGGTAAGTGACAATAGTTGGCTCTTTCTGGGGATTGGATTGACTTGACACATAATGAAAACAAGATAAAGAAAAGGACCCCAGAATCTATGGTTATAAGACAAGTGATATATCCATTGGGAAAGTTATACAGAAGAACAGGAAAGCACAAATACAACACAAACCAAAAACAAATACTATATAAGACTATTTATAAGACTATATACAAATAATGGTTTCTCATTCAATACTAGACCAACTTTAAGTATTGACACTTATATGGCAATGGAAGTGAAGCTCTATCCATATAACTTAGATAATAAGAATTTTCACCTGTAAAATGATAAATTTTGAAAGTTCCAAGCCAAATTGAATCAAACTTACCATGGATTCCTCGTGGTGCATGCCTTTTGTCCCAGAGTAAAACAAAATCTCCAACCTGGAATCTCTTGACCTAGTTTTCTTATCAATTTTTTTTTTTTACTTTCTGTTAGTGTGCAGGGAATCTATCAACAACTTGTAATCTCTCTTCATCCAATTTATGTAGGCACATTACTCTTTTCTCCATATCACTTGAGAACTCTTCATCTTTAATAGATTTTACAAGGTGAATTTCAGGTAACTCCACAGTTACTAGAAATTTTTATTCTACCACGTACACCAACTAGAATGGAGACAGCCCTATGGATCTCTTTGGTGTGATTCTATCTTCCCAGAGAGCATCATATATCTTCTTATGAATATTTATTTGTGATTCATCTGTAAGGTTCCTGATAATTGTTACCAGGTTTTTGTTGGTTGATTCGTCTTACCCATTCCCTTGTGGATAGTAATCAGATGAGTGTTTAAGGTAAATACCATATCCATAGCAAAAATCAATCAATTCATAGGAAGAAAATTTTGGGGCATTATCTATGACAATATTATTTGGAATTCTAAACTCAACCAATATGTTTTATTTGATGAAATCACAGACTACATCATAAGTGGTTCTCTTAACTGGGATTGCTTCAACCCACCGCGTGAAATAGTTAGTAGTTATTAAGACATGTGTGTTTCCTACACTTGAGGTTAGATTAAGAGTTCCTCTAAAATATATGCCCCATTACTGAAAGGGCTCTTCAATTACCATTGGTTTGAGAGGAAAGATGGCCAAATTTGGTCTGCCTATGAAGGTTTGGCATGCTTCACACTTTAAAATCCATTTTTCTGCATCTTTGAAAAGTGTTGGCCAATATTTACATACACAGAGAATCTTATGAGATATCACTGAGGAAGAAAAGTGACCTCCATAAGCCTGATCATGGAAATCCCTCAGAAATCTCTTGTGTTGTTCCTTATCAACACACCTAATGAATCATCCATTAATTCCTCACTTGAACAATTAATTGTCCTAGAGAACATATTGAGCAGATCAAAATTTAACAGCTCTCTTTTCTTTGGCACTTAGATGTGTCAGACATTCTCTATAAGTAAGAAAATGAGTGATGTTTGTATACCACTCATCAATAGAACTAAGAAAAATTATAGTTGGAACACTGGCAGTTTCCTTCTTAATCAATCCATTTTTCAAACCATTAGAAAGAAATTCATAAAGGCTTTTACCTTGAACAAGCTTGGTTGGCTTGATATCAAAGTCATACTCTTGAAATTTTTCTACCCAGTCTCCTCATTTCAATCCAAATTCTTGCTATGTGGGAATTGATTTTATTTATGTGTCTGGTACAAAAACAATGGAATAAGAATTCAAGATATAAAAATGGAACTATTTTACCACTTTAACCACAACAAAGGCATGCTTCTCCATTTGAGAGTACTTTAGTTTGTGGTCATTTAAAACATAGCTCATGAATGCGATAGGCACTTCACATCCCTGCAAATTATTTTGCACGATAATTGTTGCTAAAGTGTGCTCAACGACATAACAATAGATTATAAAATCTTTTTCAAATTCTGAAAAATCCAGAATGGGAGTATTGGAAATATCTTTCTTAATATTTTCAAAGGAATTCTTCTCAATAATATTCCAGTGAAAATATTTCTTTTCTTTCATCATATGGGTTATACTCCTAGTCAATTTTGCAAAATTAGGAATAAATCTTCTAAGGAAATTAATCTTTCCAAAGAAGGAATGCACACCTTTCTTACTTGTTGGAAGTGGAATTTTTTGAATGGATTGAACACATTCAGGATCAATTTTTATTATTTCCTTTGAGACAATATACCCGAGAAACTTTCCTTCTGTTATACCAAAGCTAGACTTATTTGGATTCAAATAGATTTCATGGTCTCTAAACCTTCGCAACACTAATTTAAGGTGTTGAAATTGGTCCTCTCTTTTCTTTGAGAAAAAATTCAGATCATCAACATAGATCATTATGCATTTCTTCTTGAGATCACCAAAGACCAAATCCATTTCCCTCTAGAATGTTACACCTACATTGATGAGACCAAATGGCATTATTCTATAAGAAAATGTGCCCCAAGGAGTTGTGAAAGTAGTTTTATGTCGGTATTGTACATCCACAGCAATTTGGTTGTATCCTGATACTCCATCGAGCATGGACAAAATCTTTGAACCAATGAAAGTTTGTAGAATCTAGTCCATCATAGGGAGTGGATAGTTATCTTTGAGAGAAGCCTGATTTAAGTTTTGAAAATCAACACATATCTAAATTTCTCCATTATTCTTCCTTACCAACACAATATTAGTAACCCATTTTGAATAATGAATGGGAAGAATTATTCTAGCATTTAGCAGCTTTTGTATCTCCTGGTGAATCATGCCTGCAATCTTCAAATTATATTGCCTCTGTTTCTGGTGAAATGGTTAAATATATAGCTTGAATGGAATTTAATATTACATCTCCCTTTGTTTAAAATTTTTATATCATCATACGAGTAACCCTGAACATCTATATAATTTTTCAAGAGTTCAACCATTTTCTTTCTTTCCTCACCAGAATAGAGTTTTCTAATATTGACAAACTTGGGTTCTTCATCACTTCCTATGTTAACTTTTTCAAATTCAACTGATTGGAGAGCTTATTAGGATACCGTTACTTTTATGTACATGTTATTGTTGTCAAAAAAATCATCTAGACTTACGAGACCCTTAGTTATCTTATTTCCTTTGAGTTTAATACAACCATCTTGATCGAATTATTCTTCAACTCCTTTGGATATAGAAGAGGAAAAAAATTCATGATAACTAGCTTCACTTCATTCAAAATACAATTGAATAAATTTATCTTTGAGTTTGAGAAAGGAAATAAAGTACTGGTCATCATTAAACACCTGTCAATTATTTACATTGTCTGGGACACTGGGTCTATAAATCATCTCTATGAAGAATTTATCTTAGGAAAACTATGGATGTGCGATGAGCAAAGACCCAAAAATTGCTAGAGTGTCTTCTCTAGTGTTTCTTTCTCTTGGCACATCATTAATTGAAAATGCATCTAATAATTCAACAAAATCTCATACCAATTCCTGTAATGCTTCAGCTTTTGATTTTTTACCTGAAAATCTCCTCAAACTTGTTTAACAATAATTTTTGCATCTCCTTGGGCACGTAAGTTCTTCATTCTCATTTCTCTTGATAATACTAGGAAAAGAAGGAGGGCCTCATACTAAGCAGTGTTATTAGTAGTAGAAAATTGGATATTGTAAAATAAAGGGTGGAGTTTACCATCAGGTGAAACCAATACAACTCCTACTCCAGAACCAGCTGTGGAAAAAATTCTTTCAAATTCAATAATCCAGATGCCACTGGATCATTTTGCACTATCTTGGGAGATTTATCCTCAGATTCATACATCACCATGTAATTACATGACCCATATATTCATATAGAATTTTTGCTTTGGGATATTTGTTTTCTGCTCGATATACTCAGCATGTCATTTTGGAAAAAAAAAATTCATTTTCCCATTGAATGGAATGAGAGCATGAGACCAATCCATTTGTATTTCTTTGCCAACTTCCCTATAGAAGTTCTTACTCAATAGTATACCATATTGTGGTGGAATATCTACAACCAATATTATGGCCTTGACCCTCTTCTCAGGGAATGTAGCAAAGGCTACTTGAACATATGTTATTCTCCCAACCAGAGTTACCTCCTTAGTATCCATCAAATAGCATGAACCAAAGGTTCAATTCAAGGTGAATCCAAGGGCATGAGAAACTTTGGAAGGTATTACATTATCAGATTCTCTAGATTCAATGACACAATTGTTGAGTTTGTGACTAGCTATCAATAGCGTAATGTAGAAGGGCTCAATCTTATCAGAAGTGGATGGTATAGAGGCCATCAAATTCTTTGGGGGAGGAGAGATAGGAGTAGGTAAAAGACCTTTAGAAGTTGCAAGAGATTGATTACACTTAGATTTGAAAATTTTAATTACTTGAGAAAAGGCTTTTGGGTGATTCTGATAAAATTCAGCTTCTAAAATATGAATTTTGGTCTTATTTATATTATCAATGATATCAAAATACCCTGAGGTAGATGGGGATTCTTGATTGGAAGCATTACAAGCTTTAGGTTTTTTGTCCTTTGGAGTTGAGGGTGCTTTAGATACATAATTAGAAGGTGTAGTTGATTTAGGCAAAGGGGAAGAAGAAGAATTATTATATGTGGAAGTGGTACTTACTTTCCTGGCAACAGTAATGGGAATGGGTTCCCCTCTTTTTACAACTTCTAGAATGGTAACCAGAACTTCCTTAGAATTATCCTTCTTTATAGGTTGTAAAATTTCCTTCTTCTTACTCAATTGATCTCTTACCATGACAACATAAAATATGTTGTTCATGTCTACAACTAATTCATCATAATCATCATCTTCATCATCCACTCCTTCAGTAGTAAGAAAATTAATTTGGGAATCATCAACATCCTCTTGCATATCCTCAAATTCTTTTTCAGGTTCTTCCATCTCCTCTGCATCTTCTTCATCATCAAGCTCCTTGCATTTCATACATTTCATTTACTAGGACTTTGACAAGAGGAGCTATCTATTGCCAAATTTGGTAGAGCAGGAGGGAGATAGTTCCTTGGCTGAAAATTTATCCATGCAATATCCTTATATGGAATGTTCTAAGTAAGTTGTTTCTTGATTGCAAGCATATCATTTGCTATTTTTTGAACCAATTGTTTAGAATTTGTTGTTCCTGAAGTAGAGTCCTTTTCCTTGGTGAATCTCTTTCCTCAACTTTCCCCAACATTATTAGATCATCTTCCACAATTATAGCTAACTGTTGACCATCATCAAAATTAGGAATATTGGATCTCCTCAGTGCATAACTCACCTCTAGAAGTTGATCATTTAGAAAGAAACATTTTAGAATCTGATCAACAGGGAGAGTAGCGGCTTGAATCTTACTAACCAATTTTTTAAATTTGGCAAAGAAACTCTTACATAGGTTCATAAGGTTCCTTCTTAATCTGAGAGATTTGAGCTAAGATGGCATGAACATATTCAGCAAGTTTGAACCTATTCTCGAATTGAGTTTTCATGGTCTTCCAGATGGTAATAGTACCAATTGGAAGATGGTAGAATAAATATATGGCATTATCTTACAACGTTTTGATAAAAATTCTTAACTGAAACATCCTCATGTTCTACTCCAATAAGTCCACATGCAACAATAAAGGCTACAATTTGCTCATCTGGATGTACTTTACCATCACTTCTGAACTTAGGTAAATTCTTTATGTTCCCTTTAGGTAGATCATGAAATGGTTGTGGAAGAGCTAAACATCCAAATCAATGGGCCCAAGGTAAATGTGCAACCATTGTAAGAAAGATAGTTTGTAAAGGAAACAACAATACCCACTAAGACCAAATCCTGAGCACTAAGACTTACTTGTGGCTGAGTGTCAACGTCTTCTTGAGAAGATGGACCAGATATGATCTTTTATAGGAGTGCTCAAAGACATTTTACTTCTACCTCCTTCTTTTAGGATTTCATTGAAAACCTTGTTATTCAATCAACTGAAAATCAATATCTTCAACACCTTGGGCTCTTTTTCTTTGTGTATATCTCCTTTCTGCCATTGTGTTTGCATTTACTGGTTTATGTTGAATATTTTCCAATGGGAAGCACAATACATGCCCCATGATGGGTGCCAAAAAAATGTTGATTAGAAATTTGTTCTTTAGACACAAGAAATAGTTTAGGGGCCAGTAGTCCCTCCTCTTTATGGGAGAGGTTCCCTTATTCACCAAAAATTTAGGGCTCTAATTATTTACAAATGTACATACTAACATTTTGATTGAGGATTTCAGTGAAAATAATGCTTCCATGAACTAATATTTATCAATACATAAGATGAAATAAATATAAGAGTCTTGAAGGAAGAAACAATGGCTTATATGAGTGAGAGGGGTGTACTAAAGACACATAGTTCTAATTAGTCCAAAAGCCAAGAATAAAAATACTATTCTTGGATATACAAGATCACCCATCATTGCAATGAGAATAAATTAGGAATGAAGCACTTTCAGATATATAGATAACATAATAATATCCTACCGATGCATGCATATAATTTTAAGAACATATGAATTTATATATTTGAAAATCCATAAAATATAAATGTAGTATACAATAAAGTTCTCTACACAACACCTAGATTAAACACACAGTTTCAGCATTCAAATATACAAGATTCGCATTTGCAATATAAAGAGATAGAAATATAAAGGATGCATATAATAGGAGAGGAAGCTTATTCTGTATTGAATTCAAAAAAAAATTATCATAACATTCTTGTTACACAAAAATCCAACCCATTTACAATGAAAAATAAGCTTTATATAGCTGAGGGGTGGTTGTAACCAACTTTCTTAATCAATTGTCTTTTAATTAACAAAAAATACTTAATCAATGAATTACATACCTATCTTTATTTATAATTTCATGTTTTCAAAATAGTAAAGCTAACTTCAAATTACAACAACTAGAAAGAAATATTTCAAGCACTAGAAGAGGGAGCATTTATGAATGGTGCAACTAGAGGTCTTTACTTTGAGTATATAATGCCTTGAATTTTACCAAGGCATCAGACGATCTCCATGCCCTTTAGAATTGCAATGTTAGTTGTGGCATTTGGCCAGCTACTAAGATTGTATTCCATTTATTTCCTAATGCCTCCATTCTACAACAAGCCCTTGGTGGCTTCTATGATAACATTGTATAGCTCTGTAATTTCCTCCATTTTTTATTTGGTAACAGTCTCAGCCTTGAATAGATATTCTTTTATCATTGCACTAAAATTTTCCTTTACCTCATCCATCAAGAACCTTTCTCTTGAATTATCCATGTAAACTTGGCATCTAAGAGCTTACAAATCAGCCATAATCTCATACTTGAAGGTTTATCCTTTTTGTAACATGCTCTTAAGTTCATTGACTACCTCCTCAAGTACCTTTATCTTCCATTCAACATCAACCACCCACTTTCTAGAAAGATTAATTTTGGAATCATAAAAAAAAATGAGAAATGAGGATTGTATCTTCATGTATTATACTCATAATCCTCAAATCCTGAATGCATTCCATATAAAGCTTGATCTCCTTCTTAGATCCTGTAATCATTGTATTAAAGTGAGTTTGTGCCAAGGAAATGTTTTCATATACTTTGTAACCCTCATCTATGAAATTAAAACTAGAAGCCAACATCTCTTCTACCACTGCCTCAACATCTCTCCCATATGAAGCATGTTTATGAATATCCTTCATATTTTTTAGATAAAATAGTGGGAGGAGTCATTAAAGAGAGAGGAGTAGGATCAATAAATTTTCCACTAGAGATAAAATATTTGATGAAACTGGAAAGTAATTAGACCTATTCTTCCAGGTGTTCTTGTGTTTGTTTGTCTTTTTATACTCTTTCAATTAGTCTAGAAACTATCTCCTTCAAGTTTTGAAACTCCCCTTAGGCAGTAGATTCACTAAGTAGGACTCTAGTCAGTTCTAGGTCTACAATAGTTATATCGTTTTCATCCTTTTCTCCTCTTGGATTTGCAATCTCCAAGGAATTTTTGATCCTTTTGAATCGGAGACTATCCTTGAAGTTGTCTTGAATCTTTTTTGTGGAGAAGTTAGAGTTGTATCAAACAAGGAAGCTATAACATCAAAACTAGGAGCCACTATCTTAGGAGTAAACTTTCTCTTTCTACTATCAATCATGGGTTGGACCCATGTGAAATAATCACTTGTGGATGGAAGAGGGGGTGGCACCAATGCCAAACTAGGTGAACTCAAGAGATTGTGTGGAGGGAACATCAAGGGAAAGTACCTCAATAGTAGAAGAAGACACTTATATTGATTGGTGATTGGAGCTTGGGAACACTCACTTTCCTAGTGTCTAGTTCTATGATTTTCACTTCATATTCTTCCTTTTCACTTTCTCCACTCTCTTCTTCATCATGACTTTTATCTTGATCATCTTTTTGTTTTTCAGTGTTGATGTTTCACCAAATAATTATGCAATAAAAAAGATAAGGTAAAAGGTCAAGGAGGAATACCTGTGATATGTAGGTCAAAGGTTGAATGCACGTGTTACTGAATTTATCCAAGATAGATCATAGAGAACTCCTTTTTATTTGGGAAGGACTACCTATAGATACAAAGCAAGAACACTAAATGATATTAAATAACAAGATAGAGGACTACCTAGCAAGGCTAGATCCAGGAAGCATGATGCTTCCTCGAATGGTTGTCAATCCTCTATTTTTATCAAATCAATGAAAGTAAATATGAGAAATAAAGGTCCTATTCCTAACACTTTGATTTAGGTATCTCAAAATGTCATCAACAAACTAGATTTATCAAAGTATTGAAATTTAAACTAATATAGCATCAAGCAAGGTATGTTTCTAGTTGAGACATGTCACAGGGGTGTTAGGTAAGGTCTAGGGTTGATCTAGTTGAGGTCTAGGTTGAGTTTTGGTGATGTTAGAGGTAGTTTCGTGAAGGTCTAAGACTGTGAAAACACAGATGGCTGATTTTGGTCTGGTGACCGATGCCGATAGAGAAGGGATACCGACAACGGTTAAGGTGACCAGTATCGGTAGGAGCAATTTGATAGTAAATTATTAAACATAAGTTTTTAGGCTCTTTGTGATTGCATAAAGAGTGAGGGTAGTGTGGTTTGGGTCATAATATGGCTGAGAAGACTCAGGGATACTAAAAAGGAGGTTTAGAATGATGAAAATGCTTGGGATGGTTGAATAGTGGGTTGGTGGGAAGAAGGTGATGTACATGCAACAAAGGAAATAAACTACTGAAAGGAGCAAAAGATCTACAAAAGGAATAAGAAAAATGATTATAATTACAATACTTACTTGATGTCTTGAAGATCTTGGGAGTTGGAATAGTTGATGTTTAATCAGAGAGGAAGTTCTTGAGTCCAATGCCATGGTAATACAGCCTATGTGCTCCTGTGAGTATTCCAATGCTCTGGAAGGGAAAACGGACTGTTTGTCTTGCACTATGGTCATGTGTGTTTGTCATCTAGATGTAGAAGGGCTTGAGGATTCATGCTTGAATTCAATCAAGGCTCAATAATTGAATGACCAACCCATGTAAAGAGTTTTGAAAGTGTATATAAGGTAACCAATGATGGTTAGGTTAGGTGATGTATGAATAATCGGCAGTCGGTTAAGGCGGGGAAAGTCTAGGTTTACTAAAAATAGGCAGATATTTACTATTTTTGGTGTGATTTTGATTGAGTCCTACTTAGGGAAGTGGAGTTCACGTGAGAGAAGGAATGAAGGTCATAGAAGAAGTCTAATTAGGTTTTAGGAAGAAGTCTTAGTTAGTTAGGTTAAGTGGTGACTCAAGCAACTGGGAGTAATGACTCAGTGCTGAGAGTGATGAATCAATCATTGTGAGTTAAATGCCCCTAGAGTGGGTCTAGGGTGAGGTTTAATGATGAGGTGGAGGTGTGAGGATGAAATTAACTTAATTAAAATAATTAAATTAATTAATAATGTGAGGATGAATATTAGTATAGGATGAAGGGGTCATGCTTAATTAAATATATTACGTTAATTGATTGAAGGGGACCAAGGGGAGTGTGACCCAAATTTGGTGTCTACATTTGCCCCTTTTTATTGCGTAGCTTGTATTGGTAAGCGATGATGACAAAAATAGGGATTCAATGTCCCAAGTATAAGTAGAGGTTTGGTTACCCCAACTAGGGATGAAGGTGATCCCCCTCAAACTACAAACCGATGAGGTTGGAATAGTAGTCAATGAGTGGTTTGATAAATAATTTATTGATGAAAGTGAGGGTCAGTAGGTAAGGGTATGGTCAGGCTTAGTAATGGGTAATGTGTAATGGGTAATGGGGTAATGGTCATATTGGGTAATGGGTAATGGGTAATTGGTAATGGGTAATGGAAATAGGTAAATATCACACACACACATATAAATTGTGATATGGTACCAGGATGAAGATCTTGCAAACTCTACGTTGTCAAAAGGGTGATAGCTTTATCCAAATGAGGTTGAAGTGATTCAGGTATCCAAGGTCTAGGATATGGTCATGAATCAAAATGAGGTCTGGTGTAGAAACAGATAATAGGTTTTGTTCCATGACACCAAAGGTATGGTCGGGATAAACATCACATCATTAGGCAAGGTAAGGTCATTAGGCTAAACAACATGGGTAACAACATCACAAGGTATAGCGAGTACACAAATTCAAATGTCACAAAATTCTATTCAGGTCAAGGTATGTAGGTCAAGGCACATGTAAGGCCAAGGTATAGGTAAATAACATGTCCCTAAATGTAGTTAAGGAAATGTACAGGTAATGTATAGGCTTGCGGGTAGGGTGTAATAGGTGTTGGTAAGGTCAAAAGTTTATTGGATCAATGTTGTTTGTAGGCCAAAATGGGCATATGGTAGGTCAAATGGTTATGATAGTGTGACTGATGTCGGTTATAGGGTAACCAACATCGTTTGGCTAGGGCTCTACATGACCGAATTCGGTCACGTCAATTTTAAGGTTAAAAAAGAAAAAATCCACTTTTTACAGATTCATTAGTACCTTGCCACTTTTAGAAAATAATAGAGGAGAATTTGAGGAGTGGAAAATGAAAGTATGAGGCATCGAGCTAAGTTGGCGAGCCATGTAGCAGGTGATTGGAATTCAATTGGTGGGTCCCATGAGATCGAGTTGATTGATTTGATTGGTTATGAGGTGAGGAGTTGATTTTTGCATGGAGGAGGTAGGAGAGGGATCAGGGGGACCACCAACGCAGAAAAAATATGTTCCACCATGGAGATAGTGCCAAGTAGAGGTAGGAGACAATCTGAATCCTTCATTTGGTTAAAAATAGTTTGACGAAATCAGTTTTGTTTAAAATTCCAGTGTAATTTGAATTTGTTAAATTATGGGTAAAAATGAAGGAAATGAGGGGTGGCAAGGTCAAACATAGGTAAAATAGGGTTTGGAATGAAGATAGGAGAGTTTTTCGGTGGGTTAGAGTAGTTTTTTAGGTTAATTTTTATGATTTTTGGTGATAATGGGGACGAGGGTTTTGGTTTTTGGCCAAAACAAAGACCGACGACGGTCAAAGGTTGGCTGATGTCAGTCAGCTTTGGCCATTGTATGTCATGGTTTGGGTGACTTACACTGATCAAAAGGAACAATGATGGTCAAGGTGACCAGATTCGATCATGATTAAGAGTAAATAGGTGAAAGAATGGCTAGGTAGGAAAGTAAAATAGGTGAGGAAGGGGTAGGTGAATATTTATGTAGAGGAAATAGGGTAAAATGTTATTTGGCAATGTGGGATAGGTAAGTAGGTGAAGTGAACTAAGATAGTGGGTAATGATGATAAGGGACAATAGGTTTGTAGGTGAATTAGGTAAAGGGGGTAGGAATGATTGATGTGGTTGGGTATTGTGTGGTGGGTTTTTGGTGATTTGAGTTGGTCAAGTCTTGATAAGGTTGTGTTAGATGATGAAAGCAAGAGATCAACTGATGATGAGGGACAAAGTACCACCCACACTAGTACATATGCCACATAGCGTCACCGCAGAGGAGTGGGAGCACATGAACGATGTTGGACTTAGTGCAATCTAACGCTATAGGGATATAGCCTGATATCATAACTTGATGGTCACTCTCATCGATAGATGGGACTCCGTGACCAATACCTTTCACTTACTGACGGGCGAGATGACTATATGCTTAGAGGATGTTTATAGGATCTTGTAGCTTCCTATTATTGGGGAGCCAATATATTCCATTTTTTTCTGAGGCATCAGTGGAGCCAATAGTGTCAGTATTTGGTGAGGTGATGGGCGAGCTGAGGTATTACAGTGTGAGTCTCACTTATGGAGATATGTATGCATCCTATCCGTAGGAGACTAGGCTATTGGTGTTGATGATGGTGGTGGTGGGATGTTTTTCTCTACCAGATTTTGAGGGTGGGAGATTCCCACAAGCACTTATGGGGGTGCTACATGATATGATAGAGGAGTGGATACATTTTTCTTAGGCACTGGCTTTCCTAGTTTAGTTTTATAGGGAGCTATGGGCCTATGGGAGATTGAGGAGATTTGGTATGTGTTATACCTATTTATTACACTATTAGGCTTATGAGCACATCGTGTGTGTGCACCCAGTTGGTTTACCATGATAGGATTAGTTTGGCAATGGATTTTTCAGAGTTGGTTTCAAATGATGGGTACCAGTTAGTGGATAGCCGAGGGTGGCGATGGACACATATGATGTCTCATACTATAGGAAGTGATTGGAGGTCCTTTTGGTAGTTGATATCATGTGGAGGTAATATGTTGACTATCCTTCATACAGAGGCATGGCTGAGAAGTTAGAGGAGATTCAACTATATAGATGGATACAGTGGCATCGTACTGGGGAGCATGAGATGATACTCATGGATAGGGTCAGATGGTAGTTTAGACTATGGTAGGATGTGCCTCAATTGTTCCCACAGTACCGTAGAGATGATGTGGAGAGGCCCATGTCTCCACCAAATTTGAGTGTTCCTACAGGGTAAGATGAATAGGTACAACATAGACAGATTGACGACACAGGATTCACTGATGGGTACAGGAAGTGGTGGGTGGCACAACTACAGGTGGCACTACCAAGGCCAAGGAAACCTGATTTAGCTACTATCATAGTGCAGAGGGATACATTACATGGTTAGGTGTCTACCCTATATGCATAGATTACAAGCTTGCATGGACAGATGATAGGGTCAGAGGCACATGTAGCCACTTTACAGGCTCAGGTTACATCCCTACATGCCTAGGTAATATAGGGGAATGCGCCCACACATGGTGTAGATGGGGATGGAGGATAGGTGGATTCCTTATAGACATAGGTAGTTGGTTTACAACGCCAGTTGGCCATGGCACAGGCACAAGTGGTGTTCGTATAGGCATAGATTACAGCATAGGTACCCCCACAGGCCCAGGGATAGGGTCTCATATTATAGGAACCTTCAACAGGATAGAGTATCATGGCATAGGCTGGAGGTAAGGCATCAAGGAAAGGGCCAAGGCCATTATTAGCAAGTCAAAGTTCACAATTTGCAGTGAGACCCATCGTACCACCCAAGACTGTGTCGATGGAGAGGTCCAGGGATTCCCTAAATGAGGCTCACTACTATCATGATCATTTAATGACTATCGATATTGATGTCCCTTCATATGCCAAGTACATATCCCAATAGGCAACTAGTGAGTGGATGAGATCTAGGACTCACAGTTCTGGTAGCATAGGGGGTGGTCGACCCCAAAGACATGGCCATGGTGAGGTTATGAGCACTCAAATACCAGGTTTAGCAGAGGACCGGGAGGAGAAGACTTGTGAGACTGGATAGGATGACATCATATGGGGGTGAGTGGCCACGGTATGGATAATGTACCATTATTTTGATTTTTGATAGATATGTCGTCCTATGTGCCGAAGATGTGAGATTATACATGAGATTTTTCTAGATACTAATATTTATTGTATGTATGTGTATATATGTATTGATACATAGACTCTCCCATTTATATAGTTTATAATGTTGACTGGATGGATAATGTACTCATTTTGAATTTTTATTATTATTGTGTATTATCGAAACTAGTTGAATTAGGCATGATGGAGTCGAGGTCATGTAGGTATGGTTGAGTTTTAGGTCATTTAGGCATGGTTGAGTCAAGTATATACATGGTGGAGTTTAGGTGTGTTATGTTATTGAGATCATGTAGGCATGATGGATTCAAGGTCATTTAGGCATGATGGATTCAGGTATAGGCATGGTGGAGTCAGGTATAGGCATGGTGGAGTCTAGGTGATTTAGGCAGTTGAGGTCATATAGGCATGATGGAGTCAGGTATAGGAAGTTGAGGTCAAGTTTGTTTTTGTTTGATTTAATTTCCAAGTTATTGGTAGTATGGAAAATAAATGATGATGTATATGTATGTTGGGGTGTGAATTTCCAAATATTTAATATCATGGAAATGTGAAATGATTAATGTATGATAAGGTGATGTTATAAAATGGTAAATTTGTATGTTTTATGATTGTTTAATTTCCAAGTTTTGTGTAAAATGGAAACTAATTAGGGTAAAATGTGAATATAAAAGGGTGAAATTTGGTTAGGGGAAAGAATGACCGAGCTAACCTCTAATGGCCCCGTGTCCTCGGAGTGTTGCTTACATAGCCATAACGAAAGGGGATATTAGGCCGATGTAGTTCTCCCATAAGCTAAGGAAGAATATCATAAGGGAGATGAATGGGTGTTGAGAGAACAATATTTTTCTAAGGACACACAGAAGATTTGCACATGGGAACAAGGCACATTTGACTGTGTGGAAGGATAGGAAAGGAAATGTGCACTAGGACAAGATGGTTTGGGACATATCCATTTTCATGGTTACGAGCTATTTTTGGAGATAGCATGCAGAGAACACATCGGGATGGATACTTGTGTGACATGAAAATTCTATTTCGGGGATGAGCATCTACTTAGCACCATGCACGAGTTCGGGTTAATAATAGGATTACTAGGGCCAGTTAACTGTAGGAGATCTATTATTAGCACACTTGCATGTGTGCATATTATTGTAAAGGCACATGGTTATTTTCAACATGCGACCTATTTTGGGAAGTACGTAAGTGGTGAAGGGAAATTCCCCACCCCTATAAGTATGTATTAATTTGTGTAGTTAGGAAGAGACACTGAGACACTGTGTATGAGTTATTATAGAGCTTTGCTGCCAGATCTGATGCACACATAAACTTATGGTAATGTTATATTGTAAGAAGTTTCTATTTTTGCAGTTTCTAATATAATGGATTATATTGGGTGTATAAAGTGTTAACATGACTATAATTTGTTCTTATATGATCAATCTTCTCATATTTATTGTTCAGTTCATGATTACTTAAAGATCTAGATCGGGTTATGCACTATTGAATAATTATGCTTTGTGGAATGTTTTTGCTTATTATGGTTCTGAATATCCTTTATCTTCAACACATTAATGTATTGCACAAGCAACTCTAAAGAGGGGCCTTGTACCTTTGCACACTTCAGGTGAGTGCCCAACTCAGGATGAGTGATGTGTCAGCACGCCTGGGTTGTTCGTGGTGGATTCTAGGCTGCATCATTGGTTCCATTGCCAGAACCTCTTTTTCAGTTTTTTTCAGGATGGTTCATGATGAAGACGTAACGGTTGACACTATAAAGTGTTGAGGAGTGGATTAAATATCTGGAAGAAGAGTACGCATGAAGGTTCAACATCAGATCTGATTTTTATGCACACACGTGGGTGGAACAGAATATGTATGACTGTTTGTGTGAGAGATTCTTTGTTATCTTCCCAGTAGAACTGTACAAGTGGCTAGTTGCATATGAATTTAAATGGAACTAGATGTATCACACACTTGTATAGATACAGGAATAATTTAAGTTCCTGTATGATGCCGATTTTATTTGGAAATGCATTGTGGATACTTGATTCCATGGTGTTTTGGACAACTATATTCTCGAATACTCAATTTACACTTATTCTTCCCCAAAGGTAGTTGAGTTAAAAATTTTATGTTATCCTAGGGGAACTTACTTGAAATGCATTCCACTGGTAATCAATATCTTAATGGTGACCCTAAACTTGGAAGGAAAACTGATGGCTAGCTAAACCCTACCACGCATGGGGGCAGGAGTAGGTTTGGTGAAAGATGGTGCACCTAGCAAAAAAAATTCAGAGAGAAGAAATGTGGATTAAGTATAATGAGGCGCATGAAAGGGAGATGGAGAAACATTAGGATGTTACAGAGTGGATGAAGTTGAGGAGAGAGATGACTCATGAAGGATTTGGAGCTCACACAGAAGTCATGGAGCTAGAGCATATGGAACTCCCCCATTTTGGAAACCATGATAGGGAACCCTCCTTGGCCTCACAAGGGAGCATGCCAGTAGAGACAACCTGGGCCATAGGTGTACATTTGAAGCTACCTAGAAACCTAACCCTTGCGCTTGGTTTTCTAGTATCTAGTACATCTAATAGTCAGCAAGCTACTTTGGGTAGTAGGGAAGCAAGAGTAAGTCACATAGCAAGTACATCCATGGCAAGGAAATTGTCTTTGTTTTTGTTTGGAGGTACCTTTTCAGGTGCATCATCAGCACATAATTTGAGCGTTCTTAATTTTGGACTCACTTCTGGGAGTAATACCACCATGCAGACTATAGGAGTTTAGTTTAGTACTACTATTGGGACATAGTGAAGTACATCTTCTGGTCCACTTCTGGCTACATGTAGAGGATCAGGAGATATATGTGGCTCTAGTTCTTGTGGATCTAGTGGTTTAGGAGGAAGAGGTAACATAGGAGGTTCTGGATTAGGTGGGAAAGGTCCATACCAACCCCAAAATATTTACATGGATATTTCTCTCTATCTTCTAGAGTATAGGGGTATAGAAGATGTTGTTAAACATATGCACATGTGTGAGATACTGTGGTTCATAAAAGGAATCATGGCTTGTGAGTGCAAGCTAAGTAAATTTGTAACTACATTACAGGGACAAGCACACAATTGGTACAGAAAGTTTGACCCTGATCAAACTTGCATAGATTATGTAGCATTGAAATATGCTTTCCTCAAAGAGCTCTATATCCTTGAATTTGAGTAGAAGAGTATAAGTTCACTCAAGGATATTAAGAAGCGCACTACTAAGAGTGTCCATGAGTATGATTCCCATTTCAAAACATGTTTTTCTAAGCTTTCTTATTATATTCATTTCAGCCATCATGCACAATGGTTTTTTAGGACTGATCAGACCTCTTAGAAGGGTGTTGTCACATAAGACATACAGTGATCCGTGCAAAGCACTTGAATCATATTTGCAAGTTTAGGAAGTTGGAAGTATAGACACTAGAGTTAACCCATTCTTGGAATCACAAATTGTAGCTATGGAAAAGTAGTAGGAGAAACTATCGGTGACTTTAGTACATGAGATGTGCATTGGGATTTGGTGTACACACTATGAAGTAGAAGGGAACACCAAGGATAGTTGTCCCCGCATGTCAGTGTGTTCATTATTGCTATACTGTGAGATATGTCATCTAAACCATGACATCGGTGGCTACCAATTATTACAACACATGATAAGGAATAATGTATCTTGCTATTGTAAAAAAAAATTGGTCCACGATTCACGATACAAAATACTGCAAGTTGATTAGTCATATCCATGATGGAATAGATATTTGTGTGTGACAGAGAGGAGTATCAGATAACTATAAGGGTAAAGGTGAGCACTAGGATCAGGATCACAATCAAGCATGCTATGATTGGAATGAGGGGTGCTATGAAGGAGGAAATGGCAGAGGTCGAGGATACCATGGTGGATTCATGGGTCAAGGATGTGGTAGTGGATGAGTTGATTTTCCTTGTGGGATGTGCTTTACATGTGGATCTCCTGACCACTACAGACACGAATGTCCTTAGAATATTACTTGTTTTTTTGTGGGAATATTCATAGCTATGAGGAATGCCCGGACCTATATGAGAATCTTAGCAAGTAGCATAAACATGAAAATAAGGGTGCATGGATGGTTAGAATACAACACACTGTGGAAAATTAGTGGATGTCAAAGTTGGCACTGGAATCAGAGGTATTACTTGTGAAGATTACTACATGTGTTGAATTTGCATGTGCCAGAGAAGTGTTATAGTAGAATCCTACCATCACTAAGGAGAAAGTTTTACATGCAAGGTATCTAGATCATGCACACCAAAAGGAGGTTTATCAGGAGACCATGGAGGTACTTAGAAACCTTCATGGGGAAATATAGTGTTTAAAGGAGAAATCATGAAACATGGAATAGAAGAAGGCAGCAGAGATGGTCCAGTTAGATATTTATGACTTGAAGGAGGTATGAAAAATGCTGCACTAGGAAAATAACATTCCATTACTAGGGAGTTGACTAAAGGGAAACACTTCGTGCATAGTTATTGAGAATGGAATTAAGAACCTGTATGCAAATCTTCACCCTCATAGCTTAGATTATGATAAGGAGATCACTTTGAATGTTGTTGTGGATGGATGGCTCTTAAGTAATATATTGATTGACATAGGCATGGAGGTAAATGTGCCTACTTTAGATGCATGGGTACAAATGGGGAGACCTCCATTGCAACCATCTTCTAATGTATTGTTTATGGCTAATTGAACTAAGGCCACTCCCATCAGAGTTTTAAAAGATGCATCCATTACTATATAAGGGGCCAAGTTCACTGGGGACTTTGAGGTTTTAGCACTTGCAGAAGTAGACACTTTTCCAGCTCTGCTTGGGCTCCCTTGGTGCTACACAAATAATTTTTATCTATGGTTCAACAAGGGTTATATGAGTTTTGAGAATAAGGAGGGAAGATTTATTATCCCTTTAACAGATGGTAAATTTGTGCCTTATGTTGAGCCTTTGAGTGAGGAATATCTGAACAAGATTTATGTACTCATCATTCGAGACCCAAAAGTACTTGAGCCATCTAAGGAAGGAATCCTCCAATGGGAAGATTCATAGTCTATTAGTGATACCACAAGTATTTATTGTGATAATTGGGCTCATGACACTTATGATATGGTTGGGTGTGAAGTAAGGAGCACATTTAATTGGATAAACATACCTTGTTGTATAAGGATGATAGGTAACAACTATGTACCTTAGTACACTAGAGAAGGAGACCCTATGGTATTCCTACGCACCATGGAAGAATAGTGGACAAACCAATTTGATGGAAGAAATATGTTAGCATATACACTGCCTGGGATAGCAGTGCGCTGGTGGGTGGTTCACAGGGATAATATTGGATAATGGAATGAAGTCAGGATTGCTCTAAAAACTTGGTTTTCTAGGAGAAATGAACCTACTCAAATCTACACATATCATGGTAATCAACCTATTCAGCACCACGTTCAACAACATGAGAGGCTCTAGAAAGAGGGGAATGAATCTTTACTAGCTTCATTATGGGACACAAACTTTATTCCACTTTACAAGGCTGCACACACACTTGGTATGTATATACAGAGCTACATAGAGAGACTAGAAATTGGCAGAATTTGATTGCAGGAATGGTCCAAAATTTTGACTACTTCTTTACTAAACCTCTAGTGGAAGAGGCATTAAGGGTTATAAAGTGCTTCTATGGGAGACAATGTAAAGATAGAAGAACTCATTCAAGATTTATTTGGTGAGAATGACTCAGGGGTACGCTTTGATAACAAAGAAGAGACGGATGCCATGCTGCTTAAGCATGTTTTCTTTGAGAAAGAAAAAGGAAATATGGTCTACATAGTGGATGATGAGGAAGTAGAAGATTTGGATATAGATCATTTAGTAGGTATGTGTGAGGTATTTGATAGTGTGGATAAAAATTTGCGTGCTTATCATAAACCCATGAAGACAAAAAAAGTGAATATTGGTATGGATTTTGAACCTAAGGAGGTAATAATTGGGTATTATTGGTCCAACCATGAAGTGGAAAAAATCATTAAATTACTGCGTTTTTTTTAGGAATTATTTCCTAGGGGCTACCATGAATTAAAGGGAGTGCATGAATCATTAGGAGAGATGAAGATTAAGCTTAAGGAAGGTGTGCAATCGATCATGAAAAGACCTTACAGAATGAACCCTAACATGGCCATAAAAGTTAAGGAATAAATTGCAAAGATGTTGAAATTTTTTGTCATCAAGCCCCTTGAAGAATCAAAGTGGGTTAGCCCTATGGTTATCAGTATAAAGAAATATGGTAGGATTAGGATTTGTGTGGATTACAAGGAACTGAATGTTGCATGTGTAATCGATCCCTTTCCTACACCTTGTACAGAGGAGATATTAGAAGTCATTGTAAGGTGCAAAATCTATTCTTTTACAAATGGATTCTCTGGGTATGGTCAGGTCAGGATTGTACATAAGGATCAAGAGAAAACAACTTTCACCACTGAATGGGGAAATTTTGCCTATATTGTGATGCCCTTTGGTCTGAAAAATGTGTCTATTGTATTTTCGCGCATAATTCCTAAAGAATTCTAGGATTTTATTCACAACTTATTACATGTTTACTTGGATGATTGGACGGTGTATGGACTTGTTAAGGATCATTGTGACAATTTGCACTTAATGTTTGAAAGATGTAGAAAATTAAGCATCTCTTTAAACATCAAGAAGTGTGTGTTTGCTATACCTTTTGGCACTTTGTTAGGGCACATCATCTGCAACGAAGGTTTGTTAGTGGATCTAGATAAGTTTATAGTTATCGTAGGCCTAGAAGAGCCTACCAGTCATAGTGAGGTGTGTATATTCTTAGGTCACACGGGGTATTATAGAAAATGTAACATTCCTATTTTAAGACTGTAGAAACAAGGGAATTTTTTTTTGAGTAATGTTCCCTGTTCTAAATACGTAATTTAGAACACACATTCCAAAACAACCATTCTTATAACAAATAACCATATGCAGCTATAATGACTTGGTAAACTACCAATCTATTCATTTCATGACTCGGTGAACTACCGATCTATTCATGTTTAACACTTAGTATTGAATAATTTTTTGTATACTACGTATACTTGGTTTTCTTACCTTGTTCTGGGTATTGAGTGATCTGTCTAAGGAACCTAACTGAATAGTTGTTACCAATATTCATCTACAACATGATCCTTAGACTAGGTGACGTAGGACAATGTAACCAGCAACTTGCGATACTTTGGCCAAATATTTTTAACATATTGTTCGTATTACTTATTCCTTGATGGCATACTCATCAATCTAGAATACGTCCTTCACCCCCACTCTATTGTTATCTAGAATGTCCTTTACTAACTTCCATCAGTCCTCTTGCCCAAGGTTTAACCCTAGTTCTGGTTAACAACATAGGATATGATAGGAAGGAGCTCACAAAGACTTAGGATAGATTGGCATACTGGGTCAACCTAAGTCAACCTCGTGTGCCAAAGTACCCTGAGTCCTAGAGGGCTACTTCATATCCTAACTATGCTACTTCCTAGTCCTGGAGAGAAACTAAGTTCAAGTCCAAAAGTGTGTAGATCTAGATGATCAATACAGAAGGGTGTTGCCACATGTCAACTACAGTGTTGTATCCTCGAGAAGATCCTAATCTTCTCGAAGGTACAGCCCTACAGTTGGTGTGTGCCAACATCCTACAGAAATAGCCTCGTCGAGATATACATACCCCTAGGAGATTATTAAGTTAAATTAATTTGGATTTTTAAAGACAGATTTCAGCAACCCTGCCCAAACTCTAATCCAACTCTCCCTAAGTTCTTTTCCAAATTAGGTTCCATTAACCCTTGCAGAACTTCCTTAACTTAAGATTTCTTTCGATGTTCATTAACTTTGGCTTATCAAGTAACTACCATGAAGAAAGGACAGCAACCTCTTAAGTTCCATTATATGTGACTTAACTATTCAAGAAAGTGTAACAACCACCGTGGTTGTAACTTAATAGACTATATTAAAGGAAGTCTAATGATTATATTCATATCTTCCTTTTTGCTTACTTTTTAATAAGAGAGGAAGAGTCTTCCTCTTCATGATTAAGTTCTAGGGTTTAACACACCCTTTATGTCCTTAACAAATTTCATAGTTTCCATTATAAGTTCATTACACATTACCTTAATGATATGAGTTGTTTAGATAAGTTCATTGAAATTCTACAACTTACTAAGTTGCATCACAATTAGGGAATTACTCTAATTCCCTTTTTCCTACTTATCCAAGAACACTCATTGAAACATATAAATAACATGAAGAATATCAACAGGATAGGATTCCATTTCTTTTACAAAAGTACAAGATAATTTACATACTCTATGCAAGTAAATCCTCATTTTACATTTCATTTTCAAAACTTATACATTTACAACTTATGCATTTCAGACATACTGCATGACAACAGCCTTCATTCAAAAGATAATAACGTTTCTTTTTTTTTCAATACAACTTAAGAACAGATCAGAATTCTTCACTAGAATCAACTTAGATCAGACAATGCATCATATAATTTTTTGCCTTATTTTATCACTTACAAAGTCCATCTGTAAAAATTGCTAGCACGGGTCAGTTCAATGAACTGAGCATGATAAGCACTAAGCCTTAAAACGAAGTGCATTCCACTAATTGTTCCAATAAAAACAACCCTGCTTTAATGAACAACAAGTAATTCATACTCCCTAAGCATAAGTAATATCAATAAAAAGAAGAGCAATACTAAACAGGTTTAACAAAAAGAAGAACATAATATAATCTATAATACCTGTCCTAAAAATTAAAGTATAATTGATCCCATCAATTATCTTTACCAAACAATAAAACATAACATATCATTGTTCTAATCCTACCAAATATAATACAACACATATCTTTACTATAAGATACATGAGTGTTTACATCATATTCCCTCTTGGATGTTTCATCTAACTTTCAAGTAACAAAGAAGAGAAACCATACCCATTATGCCCAAGTACATAACATCAACAAGGTAGAACAGGTGTATATCAAAATTTAAATTGTTCCTTTAAAGTTCCTCTACATTAAAATTACACATTTTAAGGTATACATCAAAATAGATCATATGGAAGAAATCCAAGGAGTGATAGATTCAACAACAAGATACAATTTATTTTTCCAACTTTACTTCAATCTCATTCTACTTCATTTCAGTCAAATGATAAGTATACAAGACTAATAAACACTAATTTCCTTTTCCAACAAGAATAAAAATCAGGAGGTTCCAACCAATGAACTTAACCCAACTGCATTATAGAAAGAGTCTTACTAGAATATGATCCCAAACTCTAATCATTTCTTTCAACTTAATAAAACAGCTTTACCTTCTCTCATACTTACAGTTTAAGTTCATGCAAGAGTTCCAAAGAAAGAGAACAAAATTGACTTCAAGGAAAGAGAAAACTAAATGCTATATTCCTTTCTAAACCTTCCCATTATAATACATGAGTTCTACTTTCCATTAGAAACATTATAACAATAAAGCTCATACACAGTCCACAGCAGTAAAGTTTCACAATGTCTCTGTTAAAGACTTAACAATCTTTTATTAGACCAGAACAGCCTAAAGGAAACATGCTAACATTTTCCTTCCTAGATCATTTTACATCAAACAGTGAAGTTCCATCAGTCCTTACCATTAACTTTCCCTTTTTAAACTCTAAGAGAAAACAGTGAAGTTCAAAACACAGTTGCAGTCAAGTTTGAATCGTAATTAGCCTTCCCAACTTAACATTCATTTATTGGACTCATCAAGAGACAAGAAACCTGAGTAGATACTACGCTCAAAATTTCCCAATAGTTAAGGCAGAACTATCTCAATAGTATTCCCATGCATCACTACAAGAACTACAGGTTGAGATTCCAAATAAAAGACATCCAACAAGCTGATTCCAATCAATATCTCTAAGAGTTTATCTAATAGCCTACTAAGCCATGCTTCCAGGTTTCTCTTACATATGTAGTTTATTCAAAAGGATTATATGTCTAGAACCACTTCGTATAGTAATAAACTTAATTTAAATAACAAGATCAAACAACTAATTAAAAGTATGTTCAGTCAAAGACTCAAATTACAAATCTGAACACAATATATAGCATAAGCTCCCTCAAAGGATCAGAATCATTCAAATGCCTTTAACCAAGTTCGGGTAACAACGTGTTCCTTCTATAGTTTATAAAATAATCAAAAGATTATAATATCTGAACCAACACGTCATTCAGGTTACCTTCTTAAATTACAAACACCAAGTAACAAAACGATTGAACAAGAATGTATCACAACATCACAATCACAAATACCTAAATACACCATCACAGCAAAACTAGATCGAGTAAGAAGAAAATTCTTATAAAATAGTTCATTCTACAAAAAACTAGCTTCCTTTTTAAGTTAAAGATCCTTTTAAACCCAGTTTCCCAACTTCAAACAGAAGGTAAGATGCTTGATAGAACTCAGACAAGACGTCTTAAAAGCGAGGATCATAAAGAACCTCCAATAACATTTAATATTGTCATAAGAACAAGAATTCACAAGCACCATGCCATATGAGGCTTAAATAAACAGTCCATTTTATCTAAGATAACAACACAGGTTCCAAGTGCATGCGAGTTCCTAAAACAGTCAAGTTTTCGCATGATGAAATACAAAAACTATCCATATATGGTTTCTCCAATGCATGCAAGTTTCAATAACAGTTAATGTTTTTTCGCAAGGTGAAATACAGAAACCAAACCATACATTGGCTTATCCACGGTCCATTTAACTATGGAATAAACACAGGTATCACAGAACTGAGAATCTCTGCTACTGTTCTCTCTACCAAAACAAGTTTCCAACTGAAGCTCGAATTTGTAAACAAGATTAATAAGACTGGAGTTCCTTACCAGCTCGAATTCAAAAAACACAAGTTTGTGAACACTAACTCAATAGACACAGGAAGATCTCTATAAAAAATATAGGTTGTAAAAGAAGTTGAAACCAACCACAATGTCCAATAACCAAAGAATCTAAACAGAGTCACCAACCTTGTTCTTACATGCATAAATCATTTGTGCAACATAAGTTTTCAACATAACCACATATAGAATGGATTTCAAACCCAGAATGCAAGTTTTACTAAACCCATCAAACTATTATCCAAATAAGCATGAAATGTACAAACTCTTAAGAGTAAAGTGGTTTTAATGAAAACACTTAGAGGAAAGTAAGAGATTTTAACAGTTAGGGCCTATCATGCCTGATAGTGTTGCTATAAAATCGAAGAAGACATCGAGCCAAACTCATTTCTTCTCCCCTTCCCCACGAAAGATCAAACAACCAGATACTTCTTCCACAATGCTTCTTATACAATCCACGAAATGAAAATAGATTTGAAACCTCCAAAATATCCATGCAGTGTAGTTTAAACTGATGGTTCGAAAAACCAGAGCGCATGAAGAGAGAAAATCGGAGAGCATGTAAAATGAAACAACCCAACAAAAATCTGCTGGCATGCCTACCTAGGTGGTTTGGGTTCAACAACCAAAAACAATTAATTTCATTTACTCCATATCTCCCACCTATTCTTCCTTGCCACCGCCTGCTAATTCTGGCGATCTTCAAATCAAAAATAACATGTATTTCCATTTTTAGAGATGCTGCCACCTAAGCCTCTGCCAAACCAACTAACCCCTGCCAAAGCTGGCATTCTGTATGCATTTAAAAACTTTATCAACATCATCATAAATTCCTTAAGAACCGTCGCCACTATGCATGTGACCCCCTTAAGTCCCAATTCATATCCATTAGTTTAGGATAGGTTATATTTCTTAGGTTAGATCTTAGGTAGGATTTAAATTTATACCTTAGGATGTAACACTAATATCTAACCCCCCCCCCCCCCCCCACCATGGCCTTAGCAATTAAGTTAGCTAATCTCAACATAGGTAAACAATTCAAAGTACCATAGTTTAGTATACTAGGTTAGGTTTACAGATCAAAAAATCAACCAATCCAAATAGAATAAGAAGTTTTAGGTTAGAACCAGAATTCTATCCAGTATCATAGCTTAGACAGAATACATATATATTTTACCTAGCTTAGGATCTATGGGTTAGTCCTCAATACGATCCTGGATATCTTTCTCTGGTACTGTGAACACCTGCACTCCCATCTTTATCAGCAATGACCTGTCATGGTCGATCTTCAAGGACCCAAGCCAAACAACCTACTGAATGGAAGTACGTTCACATAGAAGTCAAAGAACTTGCAACAACAAAGTTCAGTCCAGCATGTAGCTTAACTCATGGAATGTCAATTTTACCATTCATTCAACAGAGCAGTTTTAAAAAATTGATCTAAGGATGAGTTGGATAAAAAGACAAGTTTACACTTTTAAACCAGATTGTAAATCACCTTCCAAAAGTGAAAAATGAATTCAGAGAAGTCATTCCAGCTTAGTCAAAGGATCTTAAGAGAAAAAAATACTTATCCATATCAAGCATGATTTCCAATAATCAGAAGAACATATCCTTATAAGGAAAATCACATATCAGCACTTGAATGCAAAGGAGGAAAATAACAATAGTCAAGGGTGTTACATGCTTCCCTCTTAAAAGAATCATCATCCTGATGATTACATCCTTTAACAAATTACATCAAGGACAGTGAATTCATTCACTTCTCTTATCCTAAGTCAAATATTTCAATACCTTATAGTTCCATAAATCAGTATTAAATAACATTTTATTTAAATCAAGTAAATATCTACCAAAAATTGGCTTACTTAATGTCATAAAGGATAAATTTATAAAAAATTATCAGTCAAAAGATTCAATTCTGTTCAAATAGATATGGAAAAGAAATTTTCATATCCTCTTGATTTTCCCAAGTTTCACTCTCCTTGTTAAACTGGTCCCACTAGACCTTACATTGACTTATTTCTCTATTTCTTAAATGCAACTGGTGAGTTTCCATTACTCGAATGGGCTTAACCATGATAGTTCCTGGGTCTTGGACCTGCAAGGAATTCCAATTTAACACATGTGATAAATCTGAAACGCATTTCTTAAGCAAAGAAATATGGAAAACATCATGCATTTGTGACAAAGCAGGTGGTAGTGCTAAACGATAAGCTACAAGGTTGATTATTTCAACTATTTCAAAACGTCCCACATAACATGGTGATAACTTGGCAGCCTTGCCAAAAGTTATGGAGCTCTTTTTTGGTTTAACTTGAAGAATTTTTTTTTCCCCAAGTTCAAATTTCTTGTCAACCCGCTTTAAGTCAGCATAACTCTTTTGCCTATATGTTGCTTCTTTCAAGGGTTCACGAATCATTCTAACTTGTTGTTCTATTTCCGTAAGTATTTTAGGTCCAATTACCTCTCTATCCTCAATGTTTTCCCAACTAATAGGGGTTATGCATTTTCTTTCGTAAAGCACCTCAAAAGGTGTCATCTTAAGAGAAGCATGATATGTGTTATTGTATGCAAATTCAACTAATGGAAGATACTCCTCCCACTTATACTGTTGATCCATACAATGCATCCGTAAAATATCCTCCAAAACCTGATTTACTATTTCAGTCTTTCCATCCATTTCCGGATGATATGCAGAACTAAAATTCAATTTAGTACCAAGACCAGCCTTAAGAGTTTGCCAAAATCTTGACATCATTCTAGGGTCTCTATCAGATATGATTAATTCAAGTACTCCATGTAATCTGAAAATTTCATGTACAAATCTTTTAGCCAAAACAGGAGAATCATCCTTTAGATTTCCAGCAATAAAATGAGCTACTTTCGTTAGTTTGTCAACTACTACCAAAATAACATCATGTTTATTTCTTGACATAGGCAATCCTTGTACAAAATCCATGCTTATTACATGTCATTTATACTACGGTATGCTATGAGGATACAATAAACCAGCTAGATGCATATGTTCCACTTTTACTCGTTGACATTCCAGAAAATGAGTCGCAAAATCTATAACATCCTTTTTCATTCATTTCCAGAAATATTGTTGTTTTATATCAACAAGCATTTTTGTAATGCCAAGATGTCCAGAAAAAGGTGAATTGTGAAACTCTGTCAACAATTTCTTTCTCAAATCATTAGATAAGGGTACGTATACTATGTTTTCATATCGTAAGATTCCCTCATTATCAAAGTGAAAACCTTTATACCTTTCATCCTTCAGATCTGCAGCAAGCGCTATTTTTACTTGCTGAAAGTAAGAGTCAGATTCCATAACACTTTTTACTTCATCCTTAAATTGAGTTCTTAGTGTTATAAGAGCAAAAATGTGCTTCCTACGACTTAGAGTGTCAGCCACTCTATTCTCTTTTCCTTTAGTGTAACTTATGTCAAAATCATACTGAGACAAAAAATCTAACCACCTTCATTGTCTTGGATTCATATTTGGCTGAGTAAAAATGTACTTCAGTCTAAGATGATCAGTTTTTAACTCAAATGGTTTACCAAGTAGATAATGCCTCCAAACTTGAAGTGCATGAACTATGGCAGCAAGCTCTAAATCATGTGGAGCATAATTCAACTCATGTAACTTAATTTTTCTACTTTCATAAGCTATGACATGATCATTTTGTAACAAAATACCTCCAAGACCCTCCCCAGATGCATCTGTTACAAACATGAAGTCTCCATCAGGATAAGGTACAATGAAAATAGGTGATGAAGTCAACTAAATTTTTAAATTTTTAAAAGCAGATTCACATTTATCATCCCAAAAAAATTTCTTATCCTTTTTCTACAATGAAGTTATTGGTGCAGCCACCTTAGAAAAATCCTTAACAAATTTTCTATAATAACCAGTAAGGCCCATGAAGCTTCTAACTTCATGTACATTCTTTGGTGCAAGCCACTCGATTATAGCTATAATTTTAGAAGGATCTACAGCAATCCCATCTTTACTTATAACATGACCCAAATAATGAACTTCAATGTCATAGAAAGAACATTTGGACATCTTACCATATAACCATCTCTTTCTCAAAATTTACAAAACTATTTTCAAGTGTTCATGATGCTCCTCCACAATTTTAGAATATATGAGAATGTCATTCAAGAATACAAGCACAAACTTGTCCAAGTATTCTTGAAAGATATTATTCATTCAGTTCATAAAATTTGCAAGTGCATTCGTTAATCCAAAGGGTAAAACCTTGAATTCATAATGTCCATACATTGTCCTAAAAGCCATTTTATGAATGCCTCATCCTTAATTCGTAATTGATGATGTCCAAACTGAATGTCTATCTTGGAGTATACCGATGCTCCATGCATCTGATCAAATAGGTCATCAATTCTAGGAAGTGGGTATCTATTTTTAATTGTTGCTTTATTTAACATCCTGTAATCAATGCACAATCTGAGTGTTCCATCCTTCTTCTTTACAAAGATCACCAGTGCTCCCCAAGGTGAAACACTTGGTCTAATCAAACATTTAGACAAGAGTTATTGTAAGTAAGCCTTAAGCTCTACTAACTCTATGGTATTCATTCGATAAGGTGCTTTAGAAATAGGCTCAGTACCTAGTTTGATTTCAATTGTGAATTTAAACTCCCTTTTGGGTGGTAATCTTGGTAATTCTTCCACAAAAATGTCATCGTAGTTCTGTAATAGCGGCTAACGTTCCATGAAATCACTGTTTTCTTCCACAGATTTAGAAATTTTTACTACATATAAGGTACAACCCTTATTTTTGGCCTTTTTAAGTTGTATAGCTGACAATTTTCTAGCAGAAATTTCTCGTTTTACACCCTGAATCTCTATTGTTTTCTGCATATCATCTAAACAAATAATATGTTTTTCAAAATAGTCTACCTTTTCTTTATGCTCTGTTAACCAATTTACACCTATGACTATATCATAATATCCCAAAGGTGCTACATAGAGATTAACTTCTGTGGAAAGCTAGGTAAGTCAAGGACTGCTCCAAAAAGACACATACTAACTGTATGAACAAAATTATTACCATAATGTACCGTCCATGATTTAGCCATTTTTCTAGCTTTTCTTTTAAGTTTTGAAGCAAGTTTACTAGAAATAAAACATTCAGTAGCTCCCGTATCAAAAATAATAGTTACAGGTATGCCGAATAACTTACCAAGAACTTCAATAGGTGCAACTTGCTTTTCATCTTGCTTGTTAGCTACTGTAGCATGTATTTTGTGTTGCTGATTTTGATCATCCTTTTTCAAAGGACATTGATTCACGTAATGATCTTTGCCACAGTTATAGTAGCCTCCTACCGGTCTCTTTTTGGGCTCAAAATTATTTCCAGCCTTATAGTTATCATTTTGACCTCCATAGGGTTTTCACCCGCTATTATTATTCCTGGAAAAATTGTTTTGTGTATTACCAGCAGTCTTATTCATTGTTGTTTTCTTATTAATATCAGTTGGAAACTTACTTTTATTACCAAAATTTTTCCATGGTCCCTTCTTAGGTGCAAGAGAAGCTGAAGAAGAGTTTGGAACTTTCTTCCATACCTCTTCCTTGTGAGAAGAAATAGCCTTTAATTTCTATTCCTGCCTTATGGATTTTTCAACAACCCCTTCCATAGTGGTTGGGCTGTGAACATCTACCTCTCCCCCAATAATGGGATTCAACCCCATGATGAATTTTTGTATCCTAAACTTCTCATCAGTTTGATACTGAGGTACATACTTGAGTAGTTTCGTAAACCGTTCCCAATACTCAGTTACAGTTAACTTCCCTTGGGCTAAGTTCTAAAATTTAGTCATTTTCTGACCATAATAAAGTTTTGGCAGCCATCGTTGCCTAAAATAACCCTTTAAATTGATCTCAAGTGATGTTAGTTTCATCAATGTTTAGCCTCATCCTTACGGTTTTCCCACCATGAAGATGCTTCATGGGAAAGCTGATATGCTCCCCAAATAGCTTTGGTCTCTTCTGAGAAGTTCCTTATTGCAAATTACTTCTCCATCTCGCTGAGCCAATTCTCAGCTCCATCACCTAATTTGGTGCCATCAAAATTAGGTGGACTTATCCTTTTTATATCATTAGTGAGTTCAGAAACCAACCTAGCCTTTTTGTTTTCTGCCTGGTCAGGCACATTAACATTGTTATTATCAACACCCATATTGGGGTTTTCCTTAGGAGGTAGCTGATTGTTATTACCAGCTTCTTCTTCCTCCTCATTACCCATAACTTATTGCTTAAGTACGGTCAAAATATCTCTTATGTCCAACAGGACAGCAAGGATCTCATCAAGTTTTGGGGTTGTTGTTTCTCCTTCCTCATGTGGAGCATTTTTCATAACATTTCCTCTTGTCCTAACCATTTTTTGTTACATGAATATTCAAGTTTTTATCAGATTATGGACACAATAGGTCCAAGATTTGTAACCTTCAGCTCTGATACCAAGATGTAACATTCTTATTTTAAGACTTTAGAAACAAGGGGAAAAAAATTCAGTAATGTTCCCTGTTATAAATACATAATTTAGAACACACATTCCAAAAAAAAAATTCTTATAACAGATAACCATATGCATCTGTAATGAATCAGTAAACTACCGATCTATTCATTTCATGACTCGGTGAACTACCGATCTATTCATGTTTAACATTTTGGTATTGAATACTTTTCTATATACTACGTATACTTGGTTTTCTTACCCTGTTATGGGTAATTAGTGATTTGTCTAAGGAACCTAACTGAATAGTTGTTACCAATATTCATCTGCATCACGATCCTTAGACTAGGTAACGTAGGACAATGCAACTAGCAGCTTGCAATACTTTGGCCAAAGATTTTTAACATACTATTTATATCACTTATTCCTTGATGGAATACTCATCAATCCAAAATACGTCCTTCACCCCCACTATATTGTTATCTAGAATTTCCTTTACTAACTTCCGTCAGTCCTCTTGCCCAAGGTTTAACCCTAGTTCTAGTTAACAATGTAGGATACGATAGGAAGGAGCTCACAAAGACTTATGATAGATTGGCATACTGGGTCAACCTAAGTCAACTTGGTGTGCCAAAGTACCCTGAATCATAGTGGTTTACTTCATATCCTAACTACACTACTTCCCAGTCTCGGAGAGAAAGTAAGTTCAAGTCCAAAAGTGTGTAGTTCTAGACGATCAATCCAAAAGGGTGTTGCCACATGTCAACTACGGTGTTGTATCCTTGAGAAGATCCTAATCTTCTCAAAGGTACAGCCCTGCAGTTGGCATGTGCTAGCATCCTACAGAATAGCCTTGTCGAGATATACATACCCTTAGGAGATTATTAAGTTAAATTAGTTTGGATTTTTAAAGAAATATTTCAGCAACCTTGCCCAAACTCTAATCCAACTCTCCCTAATTTTTTTTCCAAATCAGGTTCCGTTAACCCTTACAGAACTTCCTTAACTTAAGCTTGCTTTCGATGTTCGTTAACTTTGGCTTATCAAGCAACTACCACGAAGAAAGGATAGCAACCTCTTAAGTTCCATTATATGTGACTTAACTATTCAAGAAAGTGTAACAACCACCGTGGTTGTAACTTAATAGACTATATTAAAGGAATTCTAATGATTGTATTCATATCTTCCTTTTTGTTTACTTTTAAATAAGAGAGGAAGAGTCTTCCGCTTCATAGTTAAGTTATTAGGGTTTGCACACCCTTTATGTCCTTTACAAATTTCATAGTTTCCATTGTAATTTCATTACACGTTACCTTAAAGATATGATTTGTTTAGATAAGTTCATTAAAATTCTGCAACTTACTAAGTTGCATCACAATTAGGGAATTACTCTAATTCCCTTTTTCCTACTTATCCAATAACATTCATTGAAACATATAAATAATGTGAAGAATATCAACAGGATAGGATTCCATTTCTTTTACAAAAGTACAAGATAATTTATATACTCTATGCAAGTAAATCCTCATTTTACATTTCATTTTCAAAACTTATACATTTACAACTTATTCATTTCAGACATACTGCATGACAACAGCCTTTATTCAAAAGAGAATAACTTTTATTTTTTTCAATACAACTTAAAAATAGATTAGAATTCTTCACAAGAATCAACTTAGATCAGCCAATGCATCATATAAGTTTTTGCCTTCCTTTATCACTTACGAAGTCCATCTACAAAAATTGCTAGCATGGGTCAGTTCAATGAACTAAGCATGATAAGCACTAAGCCTTAAAATGAAGTACATTCCACTAATTGTTCCAATAAAAACAACCCTGTTTTAATGAACAACAAGTAATTCATAGTCCCAAAGCATAAGTAATATCAATAAAAATAAGAGCAATACTAAACAAGTTTAACAAAAAGAAGAACAAAATATAATCTATAATACCTGTCCTAAAAATTAAAGTATAATTGATCCCATCAATTATCTTTACCAAACAACAAAACATATCATATCATTTCTTCCAATCCTACCAAATATAATATAACACATATATTTACTATAAGATACAGGAGTGTTTACATCATATTCTTGTTAGCGCAAATCAGCAGCACCCCCAGGATGTTGATCAGATTTCTAGTTTGATCATACTAGCATCCAGTGTGATTGCACAACATTGAAACCTCTCTCCAAGTGTGGGACTTGAAAAATGAGAGAGGAATCTCTAGATTAGAGGCTGGTTCCTCAAACTCCTCTGATTAGATATGTTATTTGCATAATTGCAGAGGTTTGAATCCTAATCCTACTCTAAATTCCAAGGAGATAGAGATAGAAAGTGCAAAAATTGAAACTAAACTAATAGGTGATACACCAAAGGAGGAGTGGTGAACAATTCTAGTTCTGCAGATAGACACAGATCATGGAATGCAACATAAACATCATGCAAAAACTGATAAGATGTAATTTAAAGTCTGAAATGAAGCAAACAACACAACCAAAGGACTGAAAACTGATCACAGAGCCTGTATTGTCATTTCCACTGTCAAAATCCTTGCATTACAACATCAAAAAGGTAGAAAACCTGTTACAACCATCAAGAGGTCTAATAATTGCAAAAATCACTTGTTGAAGGTGAAAGAAGAAGCTTGTTATCCAAAGAAAATGTTCCCCCCCAAAAATGAGCCAAATCTGGCTTTTATAATGCATGGGTCGAGCCCAGGAGAGAGAAAAAGTGTAAAAAACGTGGGAGCCATTCCTCATTGAATGAAGATGCATTAAAATAGCATGGGCGTCCTTACAGACCCATGCCCTGACATTTTTTGGCCATGCTGGAGAAGAATGCGACCCATTTTGCATTAAAACTGGTTGTTAAAATGTCATTTCTGGCCATTACCACGTGCCAAAGACTTTTCTTGATTTTCTCTCTCCAAACTGAACCAAAATGTAAGATTGACCCTAGGATCATGTAGAGAATTTCACCAGATTTCCATTGATATAGACAACGTAAAAAACCAAGGTCTAGATCGAAAGTTATGGCCATTTGAAGATTTAAGGCAAAAACAGGCCCAAAACAGATCAGCGGGCAAAAATTTGAAATTTTGACCCGTTTTGGTCTTTGGAATTTTTTTTGAATTTTCCCCACGCTCTACCACTTGGATGACACATGGCGAGATTCCATTCGGTGGCGGGGGTAGTGGGCCAAAGTTTCTTTCAAGCCCTTTAAAATTTTTTGCCACTTGGACACGTGGCACTATTTTATTGGCTCAGGCCTGAGGGGCGCACTTTGTCCTTCGAAAATTTGGCATTTTTCACTTTGGGAAAATTTCCCATTTTCCCCCCACACTTCGCCACTTGGATGACAAGTTTCAAGCTCTGATTCGTCCATGGGCCTCCTTGTTTGTTTGCGGCCTTTTCGCGTCCCTCGCGTACTTTCGTCCCGACTGTCCCGGACTGCCTAGGACAAATATCTCTGAACCACCCGAAATGGACTGTATGTCGGCAAATCGGTCGATTCGCATCCCTCGCATCCCACATGTACCTTTTTCCCAACCATCCCGGATGAAAATCTCCTGCTTCGGCCAATTCAGGCTTCCTTGTTCTTGTTTGCGGCCTTTTCACCTTTTCGCGTCCCACGCGTCTCTCACGTAATTTCGTCCCAACTGTCCCGGACTGCCTGGGAAAAATATTTCCGAACCACCCAAAATGGACTGTTTGTCGGAAAATTGGCGTATTCACGTCCCTCACGTACTTTTTTCCCGGTTGTCCCAACTATGTGAAACAAAGACTTAGTCGATTTTTCCCTGCTTTCGGCTGTTTTGGCTTTTCGCGTCCCTCGCGTCCCGACATCCCAACTGTCCCACGGACTGCCTGTTACAAAATAATTAGCTGATTTTCTTTCTTTTTTGGCCCCAAGCTTGGTACAACGAACCTCAGTACGACCCGAACCCTTCAGACCCGAAATGCTTTAAAACAGTCCTGCAACCTTATTTTTTGCATTTTCTCCATTTTCTCTAACTCATTGGGATTTCTTCTTGGATGGGAGAGTTAGAGAGAAGCCGAGGGACCCCAAAAAACATGATTTTGGGCCTCGAATCAATCTTACTTGCTCGGGACTGAATAATTTGATGCATGTTATCAAAATTACCTTGAGGGGGAATTTTGGATAACAATTTTGGCGACTCAGCGGGGTCATCTGCCTGCTGGATGAAGTTACCAGTTTCCTGAAGCATCCATTGGGCATGGAGTCATGATTTGTATTTTTGGAACCCCAACTGACTTAGAATGTTGCAAGGAGGAAGATGGAATATCACCTGATGGAAGCAAGGGCTGCAAAACATCTCCAGGGATAGCAAGCCTGTGCCAAAGCACTTAGGGAAAGCAAAACAACCTACAGCAAAACAATGTGCATAAGCACTTGGACGAATGAAAACCTAAGCTAATATTTACAAGGTGGAGAATTTCCCTTTAGTAGCAATGCTTTAGATAGATTCCATTGACTGGAATCTGCAGTTCTTCGCCATCCAATGAAGACAATTGGAATGCATTTCTGTCCTTACACTTTGTGACCATGTATGGGCCACTCCAAATGGCATAAAATTTTGAATGCCTTCCCAGTTTTGCTCTATCTGCATCCATTTTAACACTAGATCTCCAACTTGGAAAGATCTACTCTTGGCTTTCCTATCAAAGATCTTCTTGATCAAAGCTTAATCCTTCTCCATTGCTTGGGATGCCTGATCTCTGATCTCTTGGAGCTCCATCAATTTTGCATATCTCACCTTCATGGGCCCAAACTCTAGCAACTCTAACTACTTCATGAGTTCCAATTTTGGCAACTCAAGTGACATGGGAAAGATTTCCTCTCTTCCATAAACAAGCCTGAATGGAGAGTTACCTGTGGATCTCTTGGGAGTTATCCTATCAGCCCATAAGGCTGATTTCAATTTGGTATGCCAAGACCTCTGATTCTCATCAAGAGTCCTCCTAATGATCCTCAACAATTTCTTGTTTGTAGATTCAGCCTGGCCATTACCCTGAGGGTAGTAGTTTGATGAAGTACTTAGGTAGATCCCATTCTTGACAGCCCATTAAGTCACCTTAGATCCAATGAATGCCAATGCATTATCTGATATTATTGTAGCTGGTATGCCAAATCTGGTTACTATTCCCTCATAGAAGTCTAATATGCTGGACTCATTTACTTCCTTGAGTGCTACTACTTCAGTCCATTTGGTGAAGTAATCTGTGGCTATTAAAATCCACTTTTTCCCTTGACTTGAATTGGGATTAATGACTCCAATGAAGTCCAAACCCCATTGCATAAATGGCTGGTCAACTGAAATTGGAGGCAATGGGAGGGAAACAAGCCTCTCTTTACCTGTGAAGAATGCACAATTCTTGCACCTTTTGATCCATGCGAAGCAATCACTGAAAATCTTGGGCCAATAATAACCAGCCTTCATGATTTTTAGGGTTGTCACTCTTGGTTTAAAATGACCACCAGTTGGTCCACCATGGAACTCTTCCAACACCCTATGAATTTGATTTTTGTTAATGCATCTCAGTAGCACTCCATTCACATCTTTCTTGAACAAAACACCATCTACTATGGCATATGGGACAACCTACAATCTGAATTGTCTTCTTTGGTTTTTTTTCATCTCTGGAGGGCATAGGGCCATGCTTAGGAAGTGCATTATACCTTAGGTCCAGCAAGGAGTGGGGACAGCACTATCCTCTTCTTGAGTGCTACCTTGCACATGGCTATCTTGAACTGTCAAAATAGCCTCTTCTTCATTGCATACTCCCTTTTGCTTTCCCAGAGTCAGCTGCTCACACAATCCTTTTCCTCTTACCAACTTGGTGACCTTGATCTCAATGTCATACTCCATGACACGAGTGATCCAACCTGCCCTTTTCTCATTCAAATCCTTGTTGAGGAGGAAGTCCTTTACTCCCGCATGAGAGACCAACAACTGAACCTTGTTGTTTGAGACTAGATGCTTGAATTTTTTCAAGCTTCTGATTACTGCAAGTACATGCTTCTCAATAAAAGAATATCTCACCTCATAGTCCTCCAAGCTTTGGCTGAAGAAAGCAATTGGCTGCTCATCATTGTCCTTGTTCTGCTGCACCAAAATGGCAGAAATGGTATCATTACCCCCAAACGCATAGAGGATGAAGTCCTTGGAGAAATCTGGGTTGATGTGAGTTGGTTCTTGAGAGATGGCTTCTTTGATTGCTTCAAAACTCTCCTTTCCTTTTGCTGTCCACTTGAAAGCCATGCTTTTCTTTAACATTTTGGTGATAGGTTTGACAAGGGCTACAAAATCTGGGACAAACCTCCGAACAAATTTTATTCTCCCCCAAGAAACTCTGAAGGGCCTTCTTGTGGCTTGGCAATGGTAGTGCTCTTATGGATTCAACCCTCTCTGGATCAATTGCTAATCCTTCTTTGGAGACAATATGGCCAAGAAGCTTTCCTTCATGTGCTAGGAAGATACACTTCTTAGGATTCAAAGACACTCCAAATCTCCTACACCTTTGGAAGACTAGTCTCAAATGAGAGAGGTGGTCTGCTGCATTCTTTGAAAAAACAGTGATATCATCAAGGTATATCAGCACCACGTTGTTGATCAAACCTTTGAACGCTGTGTCCATTGCTCTTTGGAAGGTAGCTCCGGCGTTGGATAGCCCAAATGGAATTTTCCTGTATGCATAAGTTCCCCATTTGGTTGTGAAGGCTATCTTGAACTGATCTTCTTCCTTCACCATAATCTGATTGTAGCCCGAGTAGCCATCAAGTAGCAAAAACCTCTCGGAGCCAGCCACAACTTGCAAAATTTACTCCATAGAAGGGAGTGGGTAATGGTCCTTGAGAGATGCTCTATTCAAGTCTCTGAAGTCAACACACAATCTGATCTCTCCACTCTTCTTTCTGACTGGAACTAAGCTGGAAACCCAACTAGAATGCTTGATTGGGAATATGATTCTTAACTCAATCAACTTATTCAGTTCCTTCCTCATGAGAGGTTCCATGTGTGGATTGACTGGCCTTTGTTTCTGCCTGATGGGCCTAGTATTTGGATCCAACTCAAAGGTGTGTTGAGCTAACTTGGGGTTGAAACCTTTCAAATCTTCGTAGCTCTAAGAAAACACATCAGGGAACTCTTGACATAGCTGTATGAACTCATACCTTTCTTGTTCAGTTATCATCTTTCCAATTTGCAATGGTTTGTTCTCTTCCACCAAGATGGATACTGAATCTTCTCTCTTGACCTAAATGTTTGCATTCTCTTTCCTAAACTAATCATTGGGATTGAAAATGGACTCCAAAGTGATAAGTCCCTTGGGAAGCTTGTTAGTTCTCAGCTGTACCACTTGGTCACCATACTGCTGTTCTAATTTTTCCTGATTTCTAGCTGAGAACTCAACTTCTTCTTACAAGAAATGGATGATTTGTTGGTCATTCTCAAACACTTGCCAACTTACATTTTTATCCGACACTGAAGGCCTCACAATCACATGGATGTTTGGATGTACCTTGTCCTTTTGAATGCTTTCCACAATATCAAAGGCTGCCCCAACTGCTGCAATCCTGTCAGCAGCTTGGTTCTCTTTCCTAGAAATGGATTTGATGCCAAAACCCTCAAAATCTTCAATGAGGTCCCACACCCTATTCTTGTAGCACTTGAGTAGATCATTCTTGGCAGCATGCTGCCCTTTGACCTGATTTACAATCAATTCACTGTCACCAAAGACTTACAAGTTCTTTATCCCTCTCTTTATTGCCCAATGCATCTCTTGCACCAAGGCTTCATATTCAGCAGTGTTATTAGAGCATGCAAACTGAAATCTAAAAGCCGAATAGTACTTTATTCCTTGAGGTGAAACCAGCATGGCTCCACCTCCCGCACCTTGTCTACTCCTTGATCCATCAAAAAACAACTGCCATACCTCATTTTCATCTGTGTGGTTTGGCTTGGTGATGCTAGGAATGGGCTGATCTTCTTCATGTATGCAATAGACTCCTAGCTTAGATTCTTCTACTTCTTGATAAGGATCAAAAGCATGCACCTTGTTTTCCCATTCATCAAGAGTTAGATCCAGGATGCTTCCAACCTTAGTGTCAGCTTCATCAGTACTTGGGTGATCTTCTTGATCAAATGCCGAACAGTTGGCAGTGATCTGACTTGGAGTGTAGGGCTCAATGTGGAATTTTGCAATAGGTTCAGACCTGATTGTAGCTTTGGTTCCATACCTCGTTCTGAATAGCATGTGTGACCAATCAGCAGACAAATATCCTCCAATCTTGGCTGTGAAATCTCTTGACAAACATAGGGCAAAGAGTGGTGGAAGGTCTATAACTGATACATCTTGTAAAACAACAACATTTTGACATGCATGCAAGGTAAGACTTAAGTTTCTAATCACCCCAGCTGTTGTTACTGCTGTCCCATCCAACTGCACTACCCCTTTGGATATGGTTTCATATTGAAGTCCCAGCTGATCAACTATTTGCTTGGGCATCACTGAGCTACTTGCCCCGGAATCAATCATGCAATTGTGCACCAATTGGTTTCCAATGATTAATGAGACATAAAAAGGAGGGGGCTTCAACATTTTACCTTGCTGTCCTCCATGATTCCCTCTAGGTTGGGCAGCATTTGTGAGCACCTTCTCTTGCATTTGGACTTGCTGATTCAAAGTTGACCAGTCCTTCATGGTAGCTTCTAGCAAATCTCTTTGGCCTAGGATGGATAGTGATTCCCACATTGATATGTTTACGTTTGTCTTCTTCATCTGATCAATGATGTTGAATGGGGATGAAGCATCCCTCTATTGTCCTTTAGCTTGCACACTCATTCCTTGCACATGGGCAGTAGTGGATGACATCTGAGTTGGTTTAGGAGCTAGTTTGGGTGCTCCTTGCATGTTTGGGACTACATTTTGTTTGCCAAAAGCTTGTGGAGTGGTAGAAGGTTATGGATTACTTGGAGCCAATGGATTTCCTTCACCTACATTTCTCCTTTTTGACCTTGTGTTGGCTACAACACTTTGAGAGGGTATTTGATTCATACCACCGAAATCTTCATCCTACCAATTGACAAGAATAGTTTCGTTTGGAGATGTTCCTTGCTGAGGTGCTTCTTGTTGCTGATCCTCTTCGTGGCTGGACTCTTGCGACCCACCAATGGTTTGCACCATAAGAGCCTGATTTAATGCACCGTTAAAGCACATTTATTGGTTATGTGGCTGACTACACGGGAAACACCAATCATATTCTTGGGCCATGTTATTTTGCACTGGTACCAAATCTCTGGATGTGTATGCAACATTGGGGTTATCGAGCTGAAATGGTCTGTTGGCAGGAGGCCTTGCTTGATTCTAATTTGCAGCTAGATTGGGTGGTATTTGAGGCTGATATGGATGCCTGTTAGGCTAAGCTTGAGGCTGATAAGAAGGTCTTAAACTTTGGGCTTGCTTCCTCTTGAGTGTAACCAGCTCATTGCCTAGATTTTACAATTGCTTCATGACTTCTTGAAGTCCGTTTGAGGAACTGGAAGATGAAGTAGAAGCTTCACTTGAATTCTGATTTCTAGGAGTGGGAATAGGAGCTAAGACAGGCACTTGACTAGTACTTGGGCTCTCTAAACTTGGAAATAATGGCATGGGAGGTCTAGGGGCTAGTTTTCCAGCTTGGATCAAACAATTTTCAGCCCTAATGGCAATGCTATAAGCCATAGGGATAGTTATGCCTCCCATGGATTGAATCAAAATAGAAATATCAGAATTTAGAGCTTTGAGATAGTAAAGAAAATCACCTTCTACTATTGGCCTGACTGCCACTGGAATCATCTCCCAAGTCATTTGAAATCTTAAGTTAAAATCAGTCAGCTGCTCCAAAAGAGACGAGTTATCTCCCTTCTCTCCAAACTGCTCGTGGAGGGCTATACATAGCTGGTTCCAATTTTGGATAGAACCTGAGGAAAGGCTCCTGAACCATTGTAAATCTTTCCCCTTGAATGAGGATGCCAGTAATTTGACAGAAACTTGCATCTCATTGATTTCATGAATTGCACAAAGGTTGGCAATGTCTTTAACATGATCACCAGGAGTAGTCTAGTTCTCTCCAGTGAAGTATGGAATGTTCTTCAATGCTGCAACTAGGATTGGATGTTGTGCATTGAGAGCAAGTGGGCTGCTGCCAGTGAAATTGACATACGGATTCGGTGGTTGCGCCATTCTGACTGGCCTGAGAACCCTTGTTGATTGGATGAAAGGCCTACCAGGTGGAGGTGTTGACAAGGTTCTATTAAGTGGAGATGGAGATCTTTGAGCTCTTCTTCCCCTTCTTTCTCTTCCTGGAGATATATGTAGATGAACAAACAATCCTTCCTCCCTAGTTCTTGACCTGGTTTGTATTCTTCTCATAAATTTTCCAGGCTTGGACTACTGAAACCAGTGGATTATGCTTCTTTTGGAGTCGCCAGATGTGTGATTTTAAGCTCCTTCAAAGCTGGAACTTACAACAAGTGCACACCGATCTTGTTGCAATAAAATTGAAGACCTCTAAGGTCCCACTGGGCATGCCAAAACTGTTAGTGCAAATCAGTAGCACCCCCTGGATGTTGATCAGATTTCTAGTTTGATCATACTAGCATCCAGTGTGATTGCACAACATTGAAACCTCTCTCCAAGTGTGGGAATTGAAAAATGAGAGAGGAATCTCCATATTAGAGGCTGGTTCCTCAAAATCCTCTGATTAGATCTGTTATTTGCACAATTGCAGAGGTTTGAATCCTAATCCTACTCTAAATTCCAAGGAGACAGAGATAGAAAGTGCAAAAATTGAAACTAAACTAATAGGTGATACACCAAAGGAGGAGTGGTGACCACTTCTAGTTCTGCAGATAGACACAAATCATGGAATGCAACATAAACATCATGCACAAACTGATAAGATATAATTTGAAGTCTGAAATGAAGCAAACAACACAACCAAAGGACTGAAAACTGATCACAGAGCCTGTATTGTCATTTCCACTGTCAAAATCCTTACATTACAACATCAAAAAGGTAGAAAACCTGTTACAACCATCAAGAGGTCTGATACTTGCAAAAATCACTTGTTGAAGGTGAAAGAAGAAGCTTGTTATCCAAAGAAAATGTTCCCCCCCAAAAATGAGCCAAATCTGGCTTTTACAATGCATGGGTCGAGCCCAGGAGAGAGAAAACTTGTAAAAAACATGGGAGCCATTCCTCATTGAATGAAGATGCATTAAAACAGCATGGGAATCCTTACAGACCCATGCCCTAACATTTTTGGCCATGCTGGAGAAGAATGCGACCCATTTTGCATTAAAACTGGTTGTTGAAATGTCATTTCTAGCCATTACCACGTGCCAGAGATATTTCTTGATTTTCTCTCTCCAAACTGAACCAAAATGCAAGATTGACCCTAGGATCAAGTAGATAATTTCACCAACTTTCCATTGATATAAAGAATGCAAAAAACTGAGCTATGGATCGAAAGTTATGGCCATTTCAAGACTTAGGGCAAAAACAGGCCCAAAACGGATCGTAGGGCAAAAATTTGAAATTTTGACCCGTTTTGGTCTTTGGAAAAAAATTTGAATTTTCCCCATGCTCTGCCACTTGGATGACATGTGGCAAGATTCCATTCGGTGGCGGGGGCAGCAGGCCAAAATTTCTTTCGGGCCCTTTAATAATTTTTGCCACTTGGACACGTGGCACTATTTTATTAGCTCGGGCCTGAGGGGCGCACTGTCCTTCGAAAATTTGGCATTTTTCACTTTGGGAAAATTTCCCATTTTCCCCCCGCACTTCGCCACTTGGATGACACATGTCAGGCTCTGATTTTTCTGCGGGCCTCCTTGTTTGTTTGAGGCCTTATCACCTTTTCGCATCCCACGCGTCCCTCGCGTACTTTCGTCCCGACTGTCCCGGACTGCCTGGGACAAATATCTCTGAACCGGCCGAAATGGACTGTCTGTTGGCAAATTGGCTGATTCACATCCCTCGCATCCCGTGCATACCTTTGTCCCAACTATCCCAGATGAAAATCTCCTTCTTCGGCCGATTCGGGCTTCCTTGTTCCTGTTTGCGGCCCTTTTGCCTTTTCACGTCCCACGCGTCCCTCGCGTACTTTCGTCCCAACTGTCCCGGACCGCCTGGGAAAAATATCTCCAAACCACCCGAAATGGACTGTCTGTTGGAAAATCGACCGATTCGCGTCCCTCACATACTTTTGTCCCGGTTGTCCCAACTGTGTGAAACAAAGACTTAGTCGATTTTTCCCTGCTTTCGGTCGTTTCGGCTTTTCGCGTCCCTCGCGTTTCGACGTCCCAACTGTCCCGCGAACTGCCTGTTACAAAAGACTTAGCCGATTTTCTTGCTTTTTCGGCCCCAATCTTGGTACAACGAACCTTAGTACGACCCGAACCCTTCAGACCCGAAATGCTTTAAAACAGTCCTGCAACCTTATTTTTTGCATTTTCTCAATTTTCTCTAACTCGTTGGGATTTATTCTTGGACGGAAGAGTTAGGGAGAAGCTGAGGGACCCCAAAAAACATGATTTTGGGCCTCGAATCAATCTTACTTTCTCAAGACTGAATAATTTGATGCATGTTATCAAAATTACCTTGAGGGGGAATTTTGGATAACAATTCCCTCTTGGATGTTTCCTCTAACTTTCAAGTAACAAAGAAGAGAAACCATACCCATTATGCCCAAGTACATAACATCAACAAGGCAGAACAGGTGTATATCAATATTTAAACTATTCCTTTAAAGGTCCTCTACGTTAAAATTCAACATTTTAAGGTATACATCAAAACAGATCATATGGAAGAAATATAAGGAGTGATAGATTAACAGTCAACAACAAGATACAATTTATTTTTGCAACCTAAATTCAATCTCATTCTACTTCATTTAAGTCAAATAAAAAGTATACAAGACTAATAAACACTGATTTCAATTTCCAACAAGAATAAAAATCAGGAGGTTCCAACCAATGAACTTAGCCCAGCTGCATTATAGAAGGATTCTTACTAGAATATGATCCCAAACTCTAATCATTTCTTTCAACTTAATAAATCATCTTTACCTTCTCTCATACTTACAGTTTAAGTTCATGCAAGAGTTCCAAATAAAGAGAACAAAATCGACTTCAAGGAAAGAGAAAACTAAATGCTATCTTCTTTTCAAAACATTCCCATTAAAATGCATGACTTCTACTTTCCATTAGAAACATTATAACAATCCACGGCAATAAAGTTTCATAGTGTCTTTGTTAAATACTTAACAATCTTTTATTGGACCAGAATAGCCTGAAGTAAACATACTAACATTTTCCTTCCTAGAACATTTTACATCAAATAGTGAAGTTCCATTAGTACTTACAATTAACTTTACCTTTTTAAACTCTAAGAGAAAAAAATAAAGTTCAAAACACATTCGCAATCAATTTTGAATCGTAATTAGCCTTCCTAACTTAACATTCATTTATTGGACTCATCAAGAGACAAGAAACCTGAGTAGATACTACACTCAAAATTTCCCAATAGTTAAGGCAGAACTATCTCAATAGTATTCCCATGCATCACTACAACAACTATAGGTTGAGATTCCAAATAAAAGACATTCATTCTACAAAAAACAGTTCATTCTACAAAAAAATAGCCTCCATATTAAGTTAAGATCATTTCAAACCCAATTTCCCAACTTCAAATAGAAGGTAAGATGCTTGATAGAACTCAAACTAGACGTCTTAAAAGCCGAGTTCATAAAGAACCTCCAATAACATTTAATATGGTCATAAGAACAACAATTCACAAGAATCATGCCATATGAGGCTTAAATTAACAGTCGATTTTATCTAAGATAACAACACAGGTTCCAAGTGCAAGTGATTTCCTAAAATAATCAATTTTTCGCAAGATGAAATACAAAAACTAGCCATATATGGTTTTCCTAGTGCATGCAAGTTTCAATAACAGTTAATCTTTTTTCGCAAGGTGAAATATAGAAACCAAACCATTCATTGGCATATCCACTGTCCATTTAACTATGGAATAAACACAGGTATCACAGAACTGAGAATCTCTGCTACTTTTCTCTCTACCAAAACAAGTTTCCAACTGAACCTCAAATTTGTAAACAAGATTAATAAGAATGGAGTTCCTTACCAGCTCGAGTTCAGAAAACACAAGTTTGCAAACACTAAATCAACAAACACAGGTAGATCTTCGTAACAACTATAGGCCATAAAATAAGTTGAAACCAACCACAATTTCCAATAACCAAAGAAGCTAAACAGAGTCACCAACCTTGTTCTTGTATGCATAAATCATTTGTGCAACATAAGTTTTCAACAGAACCACATATATAACGGATTCGAAACCCATAATGCAAGTTTTACTAAACCCATCAAACTATTATCCAGATAATCATGAAATGCACAAACTCATCATAGCAAAGTTGTTTTACTGAAAACACTTAGAGGAAAGAAAGACATTTTAACAGTTAGGGCCTATCATGCCTAATAGTTTCATTTTAAAATTGAAGAAGACCTCAAGCCGAACTCATTTCTTCTCCCCTTCCCCACAAAAGATCAAACCACCAGATACTTCTTCCACATTCCTTCTTATACACTCCACGAAATGAAAATAGATTTGAAACCTCCAAAATAGCCATGCAGTGTAGTTTAAACTACTGGTTCGAAAAACCAGAGCGTATGAAGAAAGAAAATCGGAGAGCATGCAGAATGAAACAACCCAACAAAACTCCGTTGGCATGCCTACCTAGGTAGTTTGGGTTCAACAACCAAAAACAATTAATTTCATTTACTCCATATCTCCCACCTATTCTTCCTTGCCACCACCTACTAATTATGGCGATCTTCAAATCAAAAATAACATGTATTTCCATTTTTAGAGACGCTACCACCTAAGCCTCCGCCAAACCAACTAACCCATACCAAAGCTGGCAGTCTGTATGCATTTAAAAACCTTATCAACATCATCATAAATTCCTTAAGAACCATCGCCAATATGCATGCAACCCCCTTAAGTCCCAATTCATATCCATTAGTTTAGGATAGGTTAGATTAATTAGGTTAGATCTTAGGTAGGATTTAAATTTATACCTTAAGATGTAACACTAATTTCTAATCCCCCCACCATGGCCTTAGAAATTAAGTTAGCTAATCTCAACATAGGTAAACAATTCAAAGTACCATAGTTTAGTATACTAGGTTAGGTTTACAGATCAACAATTAAACCAATCCAAACAGAATAAGGAGTTTTAGGTTAGAACCAGAATTCTATCCAGTATCATAGCTTAGACATAATACATATATATTTTACCTAGCTTAGGATCCATGGGTTAGTCCTCAATAGGATCTCGGATATCTTTCTTTGGTGCTGTGAACATCTGCACTCCCATCTTTATCAACAATGACCTGTCATGGTCGATCTTCAAGGACACAAGCCAAACAACCTACTGAATGGAAGTACGTTCACAAAAAAGTTAAAGAACTTGCAACAACAAAGTTCAGTCCAATGTGTATCTTAACTCATGGAATGTCAATTTTACCATTCATTCAACAGTGCATTTTTAAAACATTCCTTGGATCACTGAAATTGATCCAAGGATGAGTCGGATAAAAAGACAAGTTTACACTTTTAAACCAGATTGTAAGTCACCTTCCCTAAGTGAAAAATGGATTCAAAGAAGTCATTCCAATTCAGTCAAAGGATCTTAAGAGTAGAAAAGACCCTTCCATATCAATCATGATTTCCAATAATCAGAAGAACACATCCTTATAAGGAAAATCACATATCAACACTTGAATGCAAAGGAGGAAAATAACAACAGTCAAGGGTGTTAGTGGATCCAGCTAAGTTTGTAGTTATTGTAGTCCTGGAAGATCCTACCAGTCATAGTGAGGTGTGTGGATTCTTAGGTCACATGGGGTATTATAGAAAATTTATTAAATGATATGCTAAGATTCCCACACCCTTAGAAGAGTTACAAAATGGAAAGGGGACATTCTATTAGGGAGAACCTTATCAGTGTGCATTTGAGGCATTGAAGGAGAGACTTAATACATCGCCTATTCTATGTTTTCCCTCATGGAACTAATCATTTCATGTACATGTGGATGCCTCTAGCATGGCCATAAGCACAGTATTATCTCAGCTTTGAGAAGTTATTATAGATCATCCCATTTATTTTTCTAGTAGAAAGTTGACTCTTGTATAGCATAATTATACAACTACTAAGTGTGAAGCCTTGTCCATGATCTATACACTACATAAATTCAGACAATACCTACTAGCAACACCATTTTTATTTTATACCGATCACATGGCATTGAAATACTTGGTAAACAAGCCTGTTTTACATGGGTGCATATGTTGATGGGTGCTCTTATTCCAATAATTTGATTTCAGAGTTGTGGTAAAACTAGGTAAAAGTAATTCTGGCCTAGACCATTTATCAAGATTCATTCAGGGGAGGATGCATAGATAATTGAAGATATAATGCAAGATACACAATTATACAGGTTACAATGCGTGCCTTTGGAATTGGAGGAAATTTTTGTCTTTTTACGTACAAGTATGGTGCTAGAAGGAATGAAATCCTTAGAGAAGAAATAACTTGCAATTCATGCAGCACCTTTTATGTTGATCAGTGGTGACCTATACAAGTTAGGAAATTATGAAGTATTATGTCGATGTGTACTGGAGCACAAGTTCATGGATATCATGGAAGAGGCTCATGGTGGTATTGCAGGTGGGCACTATACAAGAGATGCCACTGCGTGCAATATTCTACTCATTGGATTATGGTGGGAGACCCTCTATAAACATTGTAAAGCATATTGTAAGGTGTGTGATCACTGTCAACACCTTTGTAAGCCTAGGAAAAGAGATTAAATGTCTTTGAGATGTATTCTTAGTGCAGAGCCATTTGATAAATGGGCTATAGACTTTGTGGGTCCTATTTCACCAGCTGCGCATAGAACTGGATCACGCTACATCATTACTTGTACATATTGTCTTACAAGGTGGGAAGAAGCACCACCTACCAAGGATTGTACAATAACTACAACATCCAAGTTCTTATGGGAAAATTTTCTTACAAGGTATGGATGCCTGCTAAGCTTGACAAGTGATAGGTTTACACATTTTTTGAATGAGACAATCAGGATACTATTGGATAAATTTATGATTACACACCATAAGACTACACCGTATCATCCTCAGGAAAATGGGACGCTGATGCTTTCAACAATATTTTAAGCCAGACATTGACAAACATTTGTGATGTTAGAAGGAAAGATCAGGATGATAAATTTTCTGTCATGCTTTGGGTGTATAGAAAAACATACAAGAAGTTGAACAAGGTCACACCCTTTCACTTGGTGTTTGGCACAGAAGCAATTCTTCCTATGGAATTCATGTTACCTTATTTGTGTATTGTGTGCACTGGAGGTCTAGCTGATGAGAAAGCATTAGAAGAAATAATTGATAAATTGATACAGTTGGATGAGAGGCACACCATAGCACGTTGGATTCAGAAGAAGGAAAAGGCCTGGTAGAAGGCATGGCATGATAGGTACATCAAGGAAAAAAATCTTGAGATGGTATAAATGGTGCTTCTTTATGATTCTAAGTTCTTGCACCATCCAGGGAAGCTTAAATTGCATTGGTTGGGACCGTATATTATCACTCATATACTTGAATTAGGTGCTTTCTAGTTAGAGACACTTGATGGAATACAATTACCCGGTTACTTTAATGGGAGTAGGCTAAAGCCCTACTATAAATAAGTCTTTTTGTTGTTTGTAATAAGGTATTATTGCCATTTAGAATAGGTTTTCATTTCAGTATTTCCTTAATGTATTTCCTTCTTTGTTAGTATGCTTTGTCAATTTAGTTTGGTGTTTTATGTAATAAGCACGTTTGCACGTTAGAAGCTAATTACCATCTGAAGTATTTTTATGCGTATAGGACTACACATACCATTGGTTTTGGGTGGTTATTCACAAATAGGTATACCTGAGAACAAAAAATTTACAGGTGTTAGTTAAGTGTGGAAATGAGCTATTAGAAAGGAGACTGCTCTAAAAGATAACCATAGATGAAGATATATAAGGGAATTATAGAAACTAAAATTAGGTCACACTCCCCTTTTGTCCCTCAACATATAAGCACCCTTTATTACATTTACCTAGCCATGACCCCCTTCACCCCAGTAATATTAATTTAATTAATTTTATTAAATTAATGTTTTACCCTCACTATATTTATTATTTAAATATCTTACTTAAATAATATCTACACATATAGTTCACTTAGACACCTCACCAAGCTAACTTAACCTAAGACCTATTCTTAGCAAGTTCCCATAACTAACTAAGACTTACCCAAACCCTAAAAATCAATGCCTACATTCCCTCTAACCACATTCCCGCGTGCTCACAAGAGGCTTTGAGTCTAATCCGCGGGATAACGACATGAGATCCAAGGAAATCAAGAGGATCTCCCTAGTTTAGTAAACCTAGGAAATCCCGCCTTGACTGACATCGGTTACCCCTAACCATTGCCGGTTAAGCCGGACTGCCGTCGGTTACCCCTTTTAACCCAAAAAAACCTTATTCTCAAGGTTGGAACTTGGAAGCAATAAATTTGATGATCAAGAACACATCTCAGAGAGATAATGCATCTTCAGAGAGCCAACTCCAACAAAAAAACTCACATCCAAGGAAGGAGATTTAGCATCTTGTCTTGCATAGCCATCCTAGCCATGATCTGATCTATCGAAGAAAAGAGGAGTGTGCATTCAGCCCATGCAAAAGATTTTCTTTAGTTGGTGATCAATTGCAGACTTCAAACCCATCATCAGCACCTCCATCCTTCACACACAGGCCTTTAGGAATGAAATCCAAGTAAGTATAACGTCATACTTCTTTGGTTTATTTCATTTCATCGTTATTTTATCACCCATTGTTTATCTTGCTCCCATTGACCTTATCTAAAATTTTCACCTCCATAGACCCATTAAAACCTTGCAAAAGCCTACTCTAGTCACCTAATACCTCGTCTCGACCAACTAAAATCATTTGTGCAATCACAAAGGAGACCAAAACCATGTTCTGTGATAGTTCTAGATCTCACAGTAACCAGCACCAGTTATACCTAACCACCATCGATCACCCCTAACCGACACCGATCTCTTTGTTTGCCCACATAGCCTTAAACAAAGACCTACCCACCTAATTTTACCTCACCCTCATTTACCTGTGACCTATCTAAGACCTTTATCAGACCTGCAGAGACCCAAAACCAATCATTTGACCTTTGGATTCTATTCTAGCTTAGCCTGTTAGATTAGATCTATTTTCTTATTGTGTTATAAGTGAGATACCTAAATCATTTCAAAATAACAATACAATTTAATTTATTTACAACATTAATTTGTTTAAAACAGTGGACTAACAACCATCTAGGAAGTATCATACTTCCCAGATCTAGCTTACGCTAGGCAGTTCATTGCCCATATTGTTTAATTTATTTTGGTGGTCTTGTTCATTACAGGTAGTTCCTCCTAGCCAAAAGGAAGCTCTCATGATCAGCTGTGGTTTTGGAAGTCATACGCGCGCAACAACCCATCAACTGACATTTGAACAGGTATGCCTCATACGCCCGTTACCCTGTCTATTTCATCAACAATTCAAAGAAACAATCTAAGAAAAAGGTGAAACATTTTGGCACGCCCGGTGGGACCCATACGGGGTTCCTTGCATTTCATTCATTCCTAGGAAAAAAAATTGTGTTTATTTCCCTTCTAAAAAGTGTACACAGTAATTTTATTCCCTGGTAATCCACATCTCCTTTCTATTTTCTCTAAAGGAAACTTTTCTTTTGGTGTAATTAAAAAGAATCATTTCTTCATGTTTTCTACATTGTAGTGAAAGAGCATCCCTCTTCCTCTTCATCTTATTGTGTCATCCAATTTCACATTTTTATTTGGGTTTAAAAACAATTAAATTCCATTCTGATTTATTGCATTAGCTCACATCAATTGAGGGCAACCTATACGCTGTAAGTCATGACCAGCTGATGGTTGACAAACAAATCGTAGAAAAACACTTCTATCCTTTTCTCTTTCTCTAAGTCTTACCAAACCACACAAAAATTTAAAATATATACATTCTTAAACAACATCCTACCTGGAAGAAGCTATAGGTGATCACACGATCACGACACAGTGGCTACCCAGCTCACTGCTCTGTTGAGTCATACTTCAGAGAAAAGGCCACCCCCACCATAACATACCTAAAACCTCACCTTTTAGATCTCATTCTTTGTAGGAAGCCATCCTCACCAAAAACTCTATTTCACAATTCATGTGTCATTCCCTAAATAGCATAAGTTAAACAAACATAATAGAAAGGGCACTCCTAGGATCGCATTTTCTTAGTGTTTCTGATTGGCTTGTGTTTTGAGGTGAAAGATCACGTTCATCACTTTTTTTACGTTCATCCTTGCACACTCCTCATCATAGCTGGTGTATTCCAGCTTCACCTAAGTGTGCCTGGGCCATATCATCATCATTTCCATAATTCTGGGTTTGATTCTACATCAGATTTTAATTCACAACCACTTCCTTTCGTCACTGTTTCAATTTCACAGTAACTGTCATCGGTTACCTCTAAACGCCATCGGTTTTACCCAATCAACGTTGGTTCAAGGTCCTTTTTCTAACCTACTCAAAAGGAAATTTTCACTTCACTTTCTTCCACTTTCCACAGTATTTGTCACTGTCATTTTTCCCATTGACAGTTTACACTTCTTCAGATTTGGCATACCTATCATATTTTACCTTCTTCCTCGTTGTTTACTCACTATCCATTTTCTACAGTGACCAGTAGAAGTTACCCCTAACCAACGTCAATTTTCTCTAACTGGCATTAGTTATCCTATTTCACATTCCTGCCACCGTTTGTTACTTCATCCACATTTTATCACCAGACTCACTTGTTCCTATTGTTCTATGTATCATTTACAGAGAAGCAGCCCTACCTAATCAATACTAGTTCACATGGTGCTGACCCAAAGACAAGCAAGTTCCCTCGTATTCCATGTCAGTTGCCAACCACTCCCACCTATTCCCTTACCACCTTCTATTTTATCACTATCCATAGATCCTATCCAGCCTACTACTATTGCTACCAGAGATGAGGAGTTCGCATGAATCCTTGACCAAAACCCTGCTACCTTGCAGTTTTACCTCTCCCACTCATCCACTCGAGATGCCTCGGGTCAGTTGATATATGGCATTCCCGTATCTATCCCCCTAACTCTCGCACCCACTTCTGCATTAGCCCCATCTGGCACCATGATGCCTACATCCACCTTACCCCCAGTCGTTTCACAGTTAGGTTCTATACCCGCCATGACTGTCACATTTGTTATCTCTATGGCACCCATTACATCCACCATACCCTCGACGACTACCCCAAACACAACCTCATCCACCCCTACTGTCTCATACATACCTATAGCTACATTCCCACCTCTAGTGTCAGTGACCCCTACCCCATTTCAGAACATGGTTCTTTCCATTCCACAATCATTACCCCTTATTGCCACTAGGGTTACCATGACCCTTCCACCCCCATATACATACTACCAACAACTTCCTGTTTCATCTATTATTCATTCTAGGTATGTACCCCCTATTTCATTTCCTTCTTCTCCACCACCTTACATGGCAGCCCCATACACTAGAATGCCACCCCCATTATATGCCCAAAACCAACCTCCTCACGCTATAGGAGGCATCCAATCATCACAACCCACCAATGACCTAATTAAATTGATGTTGGACAAGATGCAGACACTGGAGGCATCGGTTTCCGGCTCTTGCAACACTCTCACCTATGATGAGATTTAAAACGAGCCTATTCACCCATCCATTCCTATCCGTTCATACCCTGTGCATTGGGAAATTCCTAAATTCAACCGCTTCAATAGCAAGGAAGACCCATAACAAAATTTGTGGTCATTCAAACACGGGTGTTATCTAATCGCTCATGATGATGCCCTACTTTTGAGAACCTTTCCCATGTCCCTCACTGGACCTACATTAGATTGGTATAGTGGGTTACCTAAACACTCTATATTCTCATTCAATCAGGTAGCCCAAGCCTTCTTGGATCATTTCTCTATCAATACTGCCAAGAAGGTTACCATGACTGATCTATATTCCACACATTAGTATGAGGACAAATCTATCACAGATTTTTTCGCTCACCGGCGTAGCCTGATCAATCAACTTACCTTCCAATTGCCACAAATTGAACTCATCGAGCTCTTTATATGAGCTTGCGCTAGACATATCTCTCCGACCTTGTAGGCCGAAACCTTCCAAAAATTTGATGAAGCATTCACTATGGCACGAAATTTAGAGATTTGGGCCATCGAAGAGAAGAAAATATAATTATGAAATAAGAATTCGGCATTCAAGTCGAATGAAACCTCTTCTTCTTCCAAACCACCAACCAATTATTCAAAGGCTAAGGGTACCGCTAACCCAGTGGTACTCAAGGTCAGCCCAGCTCATTCATCCAATCAAGCTACACCCTCATCTAATCTATCACTTGTCCAGGATTTTTGATTCAAACAAGAGCAGTGAAAATATACCCCGATTGGGGATCCTTACTCTTCTATCTTAGAAAATCTTATCAAAGCTGGAGCCATCACCCTTCCACCCAGAAAACCACACACTGGTTTTGACCCTACTCGTCCCATGCCCACATAGTATAAAGAGCATGATTTCTATAACTATCACTGAGTGAAGGGTCATAGTGACGGCAACTACATCACTTTCAAGAATATTGTCCAAGAAATGCTCGAGAAAGGTGAGTTAACTATGGATAATCCCTACGCCACCCCCAACCAAAATCTAAAAATCTTCACAAAACCATTTCCTAATCATGCCCCTTCATCCAATCAAACCAGTGAGACATCCATTCATGATACCCATACCCATGAGGTTCACGCAATCTTTAACGAGGTACATTTCGCCTATCAATTACCTCACATCCCTTCCATAGAGGAAATCCTAGCCTGAAATCCTCCTTCCATATCTAAACCAACCTCCATTGTTCCTTCACCAACAGAGGAACACCTTTCATCTCCTACATCACCTACGGAGGGATCTTCTGCTAAAATTAAGACCATCTCACCCCTAGCTTCACCACTTAGAGAACCTTTACCTACATTACCTCCTCCACACACAGAGGAACACCCATTACCTCCTCCACCCATAGAGGAGCACCTATCCATTCCTCCAATTATAGAGGAGCTCCTATCATCTCTTCCACTCATCATAGACCCAGTGGAGATACCTTTGCCTCTTGGCGAGCATTCTCCATTGGCTACCCAAAATCCAACAGACCTATTTTCGGCTCTCTTACCCACGGAAGCTAAATCTGGCCAATTCCCCATCTCTAAGACACATTTTACAAGAATTCCAATTAGGTCCTCACCAAATCCACCCACAGATATGCCGCTCTCACATTTGGTCGATCACTTAGATTATGTGGATAGGGCATTATTATGGGGGCGCCTCTTACTCCCTGTCTTAACACAGATGCAGAGATCCCTCACCGATACCTCCATTATCTACCCAAACACATGTCGACCCATCAAACCAAATACAACCACTGTTGTTGCAACCCCATCCACGTTATCCGTTAGCACTCACACCACACCCTTACCCGTAACCTGACCTACATCTAAACCCAAACTCATAGCCACTACATTTTCCTTCACTAAACCTATTACTACTTTAGGGGTCACCCCAACCACCAGCCTTATTCATCCACCTATTAAACTGGATTTAGCTACATCCTCTAACATCAATACCACACCTACCATGACACCCAAACCAAAGAAAAAAACTCATCGACCTCATACCCCAACCACATTAATCATTCCCACACTTGTCCCATCTACCTTAAGACCTCAACTGCCCAACATGGTCAAGCACCCTACACCCATCCATAAACCAATAACACAAAAACCCATTCCTTCCTCACAAACCTCTAACCTACCTAGGCACACAACACAAATTATACCCACACCTATAGTCTCCTTACCACTAATACCTCCAATACCTTCAGCTATTGCTTCACTACCCACTACACTTCAGTCATTGTCCCTCACACCCCAAGCATGACCTGCATCATCTACCTTCACAGTACCCCCGTTATCCCCATGGGTAACTTTCCCTCTTCCTCCATCTGATTTTACTTCTAGACCTCGTACACCCACATCACATTTACCCAAGAAGGTGCAACCCAAAAATAAAACCCCACTACCCCACAACAAGGTAGTCAAAACAACCCCACACCCTCCTACTCGTCCATCTATTGTACCCCTACCCAAACGAACCCAACCGATACCTCAAACCACACAGGCACCTAAACCTATAGCTCGACCCATTCCTACTCTTCCAAAAACAATTCCCCGACAACCAACCACACCTACACCCAAACCCACATTCACATCCCATTGTGATCCACTAGCAGGGTCCTATGCCAAAATTTTAACCAACCTCCTCGAGACTTATGTTATCACATTACCACAACTCCAAACTTACAACCCCCTCAAACCCAATCCCAAAGGGTTTGATGATACTAAAATTTGCACATACCATCGTGTGCCAGGGCATGATGTGGAGAACTACAAGGCCTTGAAAACCGTCCTTATCCAATTATGTCCACCAGAAACCAACTTTGATGACAATGACCTTCTTGACAAGGATCCTACTTCACCAACACCCATTCGCACACTACCCACTCAACAACCACAACCTCCACCCTCACAGCTCTTATTGCCACCCTCAACATTTGAAATTAACATGGTTTGCATCATAGAACTTACCACACCACCACCCAAATGTCGTTGTGCCCAACTGACCTCATAGGGCTTTTCTCCTCCAGTAGGTTTTTACCCTTCATGTCGTTATACCACTCACCCTACACCTTCTCCATTTTCCAACTTCCCTCGAATCAACATGGTACACGCCACTACACCTGCTCAGAAGGGAAAATAAAAGGCAGCTAACCCACCAACCAATCCAATACCCAACATACCATCTACACCCATACCTACAATAACTATCCATGGCCCCACATACCCCATTTATAATGGTGTCACACATTGCACCATGCTCAAACAACTACACCAATCTCCCCTCAAAATGTCCTTATACGACCTCATCCAAACCTCAGAATCCCATCGTCAAGCCCTCATGGAGGTTCTTTAATCTATTGAGGTTTTACCCAATGACCCTACACCCGTAGCCTCCATCATCAAACCCCATCATGTAGCCTCTCTCACCAAATTACCACCTTCATAATCACCTCACCTTGCTCACCAAATGGCCTCCCTCAGCTTCTCATAGGAGGAGATCGTGCCACACCAAAATGATGACCCGGACCAAGCCCTCTTCATCTCTGTCCACATTGATGAAATATGGGTACGTCGTGTGATGATTGATGGAGGCGCTAGCATTAACATCATTTCATCCCATGCATTTTCTCAAATGTGCATACTTGACAATTACATGCATAAACATCTGGTCATGTTGCGTTCATTCAATGACACTATCACCTCCACACTAGGAATTGTCATCCTTCACGTTCGTGTGGGCCCCCGCACTATTCCTGAATTGTTTTATGTTTTGGAGGGGGAATTCCAATATAACTTGTTGCTTGGTAGACCCTGGATCCGTGACATGGGTTACGTTCCTTCCACTTTGCATCATTGTGTAAAGTTTGAACACGAAGGACACACTTATACCATTCTAGCTGACCCATCACCTTTCAAAACTTGTAACATGCTTTACCGACCCAACAATGTGCTCATACCTGTCAAGCCATCTACTTCCACAACCAATACCACTTCACCCACACCTCCACCTACTAGTACCACCACTGCTTTCACCACACATACTTCCTCCATTCCTATCGTCGCTATAACCTCCATGGCTGACCCATTAGCTACCTAATCTGTTAATTCCACCTCCGCATCGACATCCAACACATCACCCATTCTAGCTACCTACATACCAACCATTGATCCCTTAGAATGTGTTTTTCAATGCCTCACTCTAGGGGAGTACCGCCTATATAGTGTCAGCACATTCCTTACTCCACACGAGTATAGAAGCCTTCACCAACACCCCTACTATGATCATTGTATAGGAGAATGCATCCTTTATGGTCCTCCTCATCTTCTTACTAGTCTCACCTATGGGGGACTTGATACTACCACTTACACACCTGAACCACCATCACAACCCCACCCATTTTCTGTTGACTTCCAATGACCTACCAAGCGCCGTTTCACCCACACCTTCCTCCACCGTTGTGCGTGGATGGATTTTGGTTTTGGATTTTACGAGCAAGTCCTCCATACCGTTATTCCATATACCACTCATAAACATAATGACAGTAGTGGTATCAGCTTCCCCGAACCTCCTACCAAACAGGCCCGCATTGAACTCATTGATGACCCTAACGCTTCTCCACCTTCATCACCACCCTCTCCGACAGAGTCGATGGATCCTGAATCTATCCCTCCTAACTTTTTTTTTCATAAACACCATTTCCTTGGGGCCTTTGACTTATCAACATGAAGGCGAGGCCCCTTCCACTCTTCCATTCCTATATCCTGAGATGATCAATGATGACACACCTACCATTAATGTCATTCAATGTCAGGATGATGAATCCATACTCACCTACCTTGGTGCAAAAGACTCATATATTCATCAGTTGTTACCCTCTGAGACACAAACCATGTCGAATGAATTGACTATTGAGATCAACATTCACACTCAGGACAACCCGCACATCCTAAAGATCGGCCAATCTTTAGATGCTAATAAGCAGGAAGCTGTCACTTCTTTTCTCTAAGATCATAACCACATTTTTACTTGGTCTTACACAAACATGCCCGATATTGACCCCACCATAGTGGTCCACAATATCGTAACCATTCTCGATGCCAAACCTATCAAACAAAAGATGAGGAAAATTCACCCTCACATTGCTCTTCTCGTCAAAGAAGAACTTCAGTGCCTTCTTTCCTTTTCCTTCATCTTACCCATTAATTATCCTCATTGGATTTCTAACATTTTCCCTGTTACTAAAGCAATAGGGGGACATCACATTTTCACATACTTCCATGACCTCAACCTTGCCTTCCCAAAAGAAAACTTTCCCTTACCCGGTATTGATCAACTGGTTGATCTCACCACTAGTCACGAGATGCTCTCACTCATGGATGGTTTCTTGGGTTATAACCAAATTTTGCTTTCCTCGGAAGATCAGCACAAGACCGAATTCATTACCCCTTGGGGAACATTTTACTATCAATTCATGCCTTTTGGCCTTAAAAACTCTGGTGCTACACATCAACGTGTTATGACTTACATCTTCCATGATATCATGCATCGCATATTCGAAGATTACATGGATGATCTCTTGGCCAAATCTGAACATCATACCAAGCACCTCGCCATCCTCGAAACCATCTTTGACTGCCTCATTAAATATTACATCTTCCTTCAACCTAAAAAGTGCATCTTCACGGTTCTCTCAAGAAAAATCCTGGGATTTATTATTTCCCTCTATGGTATAGAAGTTGACCGTGCTAAAGTCAAGGTCATTCTCAAAATGCCTCCGCCCACTAACCTTAAACAACTCCATAGCCTGCAAGGTAAATTACAGTCCATTCGCCATTTCATTTCACAATTATCTGATCGGTGTCAACCATTTCATCATCTTCTTAGGAAGGATGTTTCCTTTCAATGGGATGATGACTATCACAAAGCTTTTGAGGCCCTAAAACAATACCTTCTCCAACCACCCGTACTCATTCCACCTAAAGATGATCAACCTTTTTACCTACACATATCAGCTACCAATCATTCATTAGGAGCCATGCTTGCTCATTGTGATGAACAATATATGGAGTAGGCAGTTTATTACATAAGTCATACTCTTTTGGACTTTGAAACCCGATAAAACCATCCAGAAAAGTTTTGCTTAACCTTAGTTTTCATTGCCACCAAACTCCGCCATTACCTACTCAACCACAAAACCTATGTCGTGACCAACACTGATCCTTTACACTTCATGTATGCCAAACCTTATCAAAATCAGCGTGCCATGCAATGGCTTATGCTTTTAGCTGATCTTGACCTCGAATTCATTCACCAAAATTCGATTAAGGGCCAGGCTATCACCGACAAACTGGTTGACGGACCTATTTCTGGGGACCAACTCTCTAATTTTGACTTTCCCAATGATTCAATTGCTACTCTTTCCCTAGATGAACCCCCTTACCAAATGACACTGTTCTTCGATGGTTCTAAGTGTTAGCATGGGGGCGGGGCTGGTATTATCCTCATTCCTCTAGATGGAGAACCCATGCCTTTGTATTTCAAACTAGACTTTGAATGCACCAACAATATTCCCGAGTACGAAGTGCTCGTACTAGGTCTCCAGGCCGGATATTCCCTAGATGTCAAATCAATCCACATCTTTGGTGATTCACAATTGGTCGTAAACTAAGTCAATGGCATGTACCAATGTCGTAACAAGATACTTCAAAAGTATAAACATCATGTAGACATACTTTTGACCACCTTTGATTGTTACACCCTTCAAACTATCCCACGTTCAACTAACAAATTTACAAATACCATGGCCTTATTAGCTTCCCAAATACTCGCTTCTCCTGTTGATTCCAAAATATTTGTCACCATATAATGCCTCCATTCCCCTTCTTATTTGCCTCATGATGTTTACTCAATCGGAAACAACACCCCTGACCCGAGTGACCTTTGGTATAAACAATACTCCGACTACCTTTCCCTCTCCATCTTACCTCCTGATCTCACCCATAACAGACAACGCGCCTTCCTTAAAAAGGTCTCATGTTTCTTTATCCTGGGGGGACTCCTCTATAAGTGCGGCTTTGATGGTATTCTCTTACGATGCCTCACAAGTTCTGAAATTCCTTATACCATTAAGGAGGTTCATGATGGCATATGTGGAGGTCACTTTAGTGGCCTTGCTATTGTTAAGCATATTCTTTGCCTAGGCTATTACTGGCCGACCCTTAACCATGATTGTTGCAACTATGTCAAATGTTGTGTGAAATGTCAACAACATTCCAATCTTCATCATACACCCAGTCATGCCTTACAGGTCACTCATGACCTTTGGCCCTTCTCTCAATGGGGTTTGGATCTTGTTGAAAAAATCAATCCTCATTCTTCCTAACTCCATCAATGGATCATAACTGCTACTGAATACTACAAAAAATGGGTGGAATCCATACCACTCATCTCCATAAAAGCTGAGAAAATATGTGAGTTCATTAAAAATCACATCATTTGTTGCTTTGGTGTTCCTCATCGCCTCATCACTGACAACGGAAAATAATTCAAAAAAAAAAGATTGAAAAAACTCTGCGATGCCTTCAACATTCAACTTAGTTTCTCATCACCTTATTACCCACAAACCAACAGCCAAGCCGAATCCACTAACAAAACCCTCAACAAAATTCTCATGAAAGTGGTTGACGATACTAGAAAGGATTGGCATATGCACATTCCTTTTGCCCTATGGGCATACCACACTAGTATTCACACTTCCATTGTGGCCACACCCTTTTTGTTGGTCTACGCTATGGAGGTTGTTCTACCTCTCGAATTCCATATCCCCTCACTTCACATTTCTCTTCATGACATGCTTATTGATGATTACTTTCGTCAAGACTACTTAGCACAACAATATTTATTAGACGAACGTCATCTTAATGCTCTGGATCACCTTCAAATTTACCAACAACATATCAAACGTGCTTATGATAAATGTGTTCATGAACGAACCTTCCAAGTTGGTGACCTTGTCTTGAAATAAAATCAACACGTAACCAAAGATGAAAAAAGAAAACGGGGAAAATTCACTCCTAATTGGCTTGGACAATACATCATAACTCATACCTATGGATCAGGTGCCTATCATTTGTCCTCACTTGAGGGTAAACCCAAACATGGGCCCCTTAACGCACTGCATCTTCACCCATTCTATTGTTGACTCGTTGTCCTACCTCACCCTTTTTCTCTTTACAGGCTCATCCCTTGAGTGCTATCCACTCCATATACCACCCTAATGATTAAACAAGAATCATGTGAGTACCTGTCATTTGTTATCTTCTCTTGAATATGTGTACCATGGCACTTCACATAGCATGATTCTCATGGATACTTTTCATCTACCTTTAGATGAGATCCCATGGTTGTTCCACCCTGTCTTTTAAACAAGATTCCTATCCTTTACCTTGGTCTTGTCCATGATTTCAAAGACCTCCAATGGGACCAGACTCCTTGATTCAAAATTCTAATAAAAAATATGACTCCCTCAAAAGGACATCTTCCTCTCGACCAAATTGATACTATAAATAGACTACTCCTTTGAAGGACAACTATGTGAAGCTTTCAAAAAAAAATGAGAGAAACCAAAGCTTCCCGCAACGATCATCTTCACGAAGACCTCAAGGAGTACCATATTATTTATCCCATATAGACTTCCCACATCGATCAGTCTATCACAACAAAAACACTTTTAGTCATAGACTTGCCCACTGTGAACATATACAATTACAATTACAATTACCTACCTTTCACCCACCTTATCATTCCCACTCTCATTTCCTAAATCACCTCAAGGGACATCTTGGAATTTTGACATTTGGTGATCCTGTGACTACTTTCACTGTAGAATAGTTAATCATGCAATGCCTTTCGAGTCTTGTGTTCATCACCCCCTCCAAGGTATGATCTACTCGGTGTGATCCTACCCAATCAGGTGGCTTTATTGCACCCTCTTATATTTTAACCATCTTTGTTTTTTATTACCTTATACAAAACTTGGTCCTCGATGCTTACCTTTGGGGTAATCCCCCCCTTTCACTATAATCACCTTTACCTACAACATTTTACCTATAATCTACCCACACCTATTAAACCTAAACCCACTACATGCCCAAAAACCTACCAACTCATTCTCATATTCTTCCCTAGCTCATGGGAGAACTACATCAGCCGGAGGTCCCTTTTAACTGGGACTATGTAGGCATCACTCTGAGGGCATGGGGCCCTTGGAGGTTAGCTCGTCCATTCTCTACCCTAAATAATTCATCAACCACACCTAATTCACCATTTACCCCACATTTCACTTAGTTCCCATTTTCTAACAAAATTGGAAATTAAGCCACATACATAACAAGTTTCTTCCAATTTTATACATTTATTACACCTACCATCTCTCTATCATCACTATGCATAGATTATACAACATTTCACATATGACCCATCGTATCATTCATTGCACCCAATAATGAATCATCAACTAACCTAACTCAACCATGCCTAACCAAACCTGACTCAACCATGCCTTAATCAACCTAACTCAATCCATGCCTAACTAGACCTAACTCCAACCATGCCTATAACCTAAATCAACCATGCCTATAACCTGACTCAAGCATGCCTATAACCTGACTCAATCCATGCCTACCAAACCTGACTCGATCCATGCCTATAACCTAACTCGATCCATGCCTATAACCTGACTCGATCCATACCTACACTAACATGACTCCATCATGCCTAACTCACCTAATTTCAAACCACATTAAAATAACAAATCCATATCTCATCTAACACAAGCCATAAAATCAATATCTCATAAACATATTAACACATCACAAAATACCATGAATCTCATCGTATAAATCAATAAAGGTGTATCTCAAAATACATGCCTATCTCATCATGGCCATCATCTCAAAAATGTCGGCATGCAGGCTGACATACAATACAAAATGTCATTGACATGCAGGCCGGTCTCATATATACATAAAGAATGAATGAATCAATACAAAAAATCTTCAGCACGCAGGCCGGTATATGCTCACAATATACAACAAAATCACTTGTACATCCTCACTATCTTCAGCACACAGGCCGGTATGTGATCCAATATATATATATATATATATATATATATATACAACTATCCTCGGCATGTAGGCTGGCATATATATCAAATAATCACTAATATACATAAAAAATCAGGGTGACCGCATATTATACATCTCACCAGATGTCCTCCATCTCTGTATCACCTGCACCATCAGCCTAATGTATCCCTGTTGGCACATCACCTAGCTCTAGTTGTTGTGCACTGGTGGCATCTCCCTGATCAGGCCTCAAAGCTCGCTGACCTCCTGTGCTCTCCACACTATGTGCGGGATCTCATCCTCTCATTGGACGCTTGTTGTGCCCTATACTCTCCGTATGAGAGGAAGTATATCCTAGATGCCATGAGTTGGTCTTAATAGTATCATGCACCTCACCTAGGGCATCTTGTATCCTAGATATAGGCACAGTTCTGTGCTGGTCCCATAGGTCTCAGCCCCTGTATCTTACCCTGTGCCAACCTATGAATTGGGACCAGCTCCCTACACCTATGGTGGTGCCCCCTTCCTCTATACCTATGGTGGTACCCCCTATTCCCTGTGCCTATATTTGGCCCTATAAGACCACCCCAATCTGTGCCTGGGATGTGGCCAAATGAGCCCTGTATACTCCTTTCACTTGAGCCTGTAAGGCTGCCACCTGACCATCTTTATCTCCATCTCCATCCATCTTCTCCACCCTCTCCCTCTACCATCTGGGCCTGTAGACTGGCCACATATACTCATAGCTCCACTACCTTTACCTCTAGACCCCTCCAGTTGTGTTCTTTAGTATACCGATCTGCGTGATCAGCGTCACTACCTACCATTGTAGGGCATCTCTCTGCACTGTCATGGTAGCTAAATCTAGTTGCCCTGGTCTAGGTGGTATGGCTCGTAACTGAGCCACCCACCACTGCCTATACCTATTTGTGCATCTGGCGTCATCAATCTGTTGATCCACTGGCTGCTCCTCCTCTCCTGTAGGCATTATAGGCTGTGGTAGAGGGAGAGGCCTCTCTACATCATCTCTTTGGTACTGTGGGAAGGGTGGAGGAATATCCTGTATAAGCCCGAATTGTCGTCGGACCCTATCTACCGGGATCATCTCATCCTCCCTGGCATGATGACTCTATATCCACCTCTCTAGCTAGAGCTCAGCTAGCTCCTCATGCATGTGCCTATATGAGGGGAATCCCACATATGGCCTCAGATAATGTCCACTCCAGAAAACCCCTCCAACAACTACCAAAAATGGGCCACATCATATGTCAGCCTATCTGACCTCCGCTCTCCTGCAACCGGCACCCATCTCCTGTATCCCAACCACACACATCTCGGTGGGAATGCATCTACTTGGGGCATCCCTATAGGTCAAACATAGACTATGTGCTCTTAGGCCCAACAGTACAGTATAAATGTACAGCACAGGCTAAACCTGCACAACCACCCATACACCCACAACTCTCTATAAAGCTACACCAAGAATGTTGGTGCCCAGGTGAAGCATGTCTCATGTACCATCATATCATGGATCACCCCCATCAGTGATCAAGGAAAGCATCCACCCTCTGCATCAGGCAGTGCATAGCAACACACTGCCTCCATCAATAAAACTACTAGCCTCGTCTCATCTAGATAGGCTAGGTACATCTCACCATAGCTCAAACTGGCGCTATGGAAGCTCAGCTCCACCGGCCCCTCACCAAATATGGTCCTGATCATCTCCTCTGAGGCCTCGGAGGAGATAGAATACACCTGGGCCCCCAATATGGGTAACCTCAAAATCTGGAACACGTCCTCTAGGTGATAGTCATCTCACCCGTCAGAAGGTGGAACGTGTTAGTCGCGGAGTCCCATCTATTGATGAGCATGACCATCAAACTAGGATACCGAATAACATGTCGGTAGCACCAAATACCACTCAAGCCCATTGCCTCCACGTGCTACAGCTCCAATGGGCTCGCTAGGTCGCATAATGTCACCAATAATGGTGGAACCCTGTCTCGCATATGTAGCTGCAATAGACCCTACATCCAATCCAAAGCACAACATTAATCTACCTTTTACCATGACCATATTCATCACTTATCACTACCCACCACCCTATTTTTTTACCTTACCCATCTCAACCACCTAACCTACATCATTTTTTGGACCCTTTTGCCTAAAATCCCGACCGGTGCCGGTTCATCCTAACCGACTCTGGTCACCCATAAACTGGCACCAGTCACCTATTTGGTGATCGATACTAGTTCAACTTAACCAACCACGGTTACCATGTGATCGGCATCGGTCACCTGTTAGGTGACCGATCTTGGTTCTACCCGACTGACGTCGGCCAAGCTTGACTGACACCGGTCACTGTCGCAGAAAAATCTATGACTTGCCAAACCCCCCCTTTTTTTAAAACCCTCCCACCTGTCCCTTTTCCCCCACCTATAATGACCTACACTACACCAAAACCCCTACCCACCCCACCTATCCAATTTCTTACCCTCCCCCCTCTTTTTGGCCCATTATTTTCCCTCCATACCCAATTTAACTTGTGCCCACCCACAAAAAATACAAACACCCACAAAACCCTACAAATACCAATTATTACACCATCTTCTCTATCTAATTAACATTAAAGAGTTAAGCGCTTACCTCGTCGCATTGCTTCCGTCTCGATCCCTCTCTAGCCTCTGCCATCCCCGAATATCTACCCACACCCTCTGACCAATCGAATCCCTCGCTAATATCTCGTGGACCCGCTACTCACCCACCCAACCACCGTCAAATCCCACTTCCATCTCACTGTCTTGTTTCCTCCAAAAACTTTTCTCTTTTTTGTCGTTTCTTCACTTCATAAATAACAAATGAATAACAAAAAAATGTGGATTTTTTGTTTTTGTACCAAACTTGACCTAACCAACATTAGTTCCCCTAGACTGACATCAGTCTCATGCCCTACCTAACCGTCACCATTTTTCCTATACTGATGTCGATTATCCATGACTGCCATCCGTCACCCTTACCTACAGATTTCCCCTACTTTGTCATTTTACCCACCCCTTTACCTTGCTCCTTTCCCCCATCCAGCCTTTACCCAACATGTTACCTTACCTTTCTTGACCTCATCATTTACTACCTCCATTTTTCCTCCTTTGGGGACTCATTATTTTACCTCTACCTCGGCCTTACCCGTGTCGTGACCTAGATATTTGGATCTGGACCATTGCTAGTGACCTTTGACCTCATGTGTTCACTATACCTTTCGGCATTGTTACATGTGTTGATTGACCCAATGACCTTACATAGCCTATTGACGTGACTGTTTATCCTGACCTTACCTTTGGTGTACCAGAACATACCTAAACATTCCTGTACCTAACCTACGTTGTGCTTCCTGACCTTATCCTATACCTTGGATACCGGATTCACTTCAACCTTGTTTGGATAAACCTATCGACCTTAGACGATGTAGATTTTGCCTACTCTTCAACCCGGTAGCAGTGTTGCAGTTTATACGTGTGCGTATGTTTGAGTGTTGCTACCTTTGACCCTGACCCATTACCTAGATTGCCCGAGTAGACCTTTCACTCCTTTTTCCCTGTACCCACTTGCCTTTTCTTCACATTTACCTTTTATCAAACCACTAACTGCTTTCAGCCTGTTGCCTCGTCAGTTCCTAGTTTGAGGGGGATCACCTTCACCCTCACATGGGGCAACCACATCTTATTTTTGTTAGCATCACTTACCAATACAAGCTACGCAACAAAAAGGGGAAAAATGTAGACAATAAAATTAGGTCACACTCCCCTTTTGTCCCTCGACATATAAGCACCCTTTATTACATTTACCTAGCCATGAACCCCTTCACCCCACTAATATTAATTTAATTAAATTAATGATTTACCCTCACTATATTTATTATTTAAATATCTTATTTAAATAATATCTACACATATAGTTCACTTAGACACCTCACTAAGCTAACTCAACCTAAGACCTATTCTTAGCAAGTTACCATAACTAACTAAGACTTACCCAAACCCTAAAAAGCAATGCCTACATTCCCTCTAACCACATTCCCACATGCTCACAAGAAGCTCCGAGTCTAATCTATGGGATAACGAAATGAGATCTAAGGAAATCAGGAGGATCTCCCTAGTTAAGTAAACCTAGGAAATCCCACCTTGACCAATGTCGGTTACCCCTAAATGTCGCCGGTTAAGCCGGACCACCATCGGTTACCCCTTTTAACCCAAAACAACCTTATTCTCAAGGTTAGAACTTGGAAGTTGAAACTTGGAAGCAAGAAAGTTGACAAGCAAGAACACATCTCAAAGAGATAACGCATCTTCAGAGAGCCAACTCCAGTGAAAAACTCACATCCAAGGAAGGAGATTGAGCATCTTCTCCAACACAGCCATCCCAACCATGATCTGATCTATCCAAGCAAAGAGGAGTGTGCATGTAGCCCATACAAAACCTTTTCTTCAATTGGTGATCACTTACAGCCTTCAAACCCATCATCATCACCTCCATCCTTCACACACAGACCTTCAGGAATGAAATCCAAGTAAGTATAATGTCATACTTCTCTAGTTTATTTCATTTCATCATTATTTTATCACCCATTGTTTATATTGCTCCCTATTGACCTTCTCCAACATTTTCACCTCCATAGACCCATTAAAACCTTGCAAAAGCCTACTCCAGTCACCCAATACCTCGTCCCGACCAACCAAAATCCTTTGTGCAATCACAAAGGAGACCAAAACCTTGTTTTGTGACATTTCCAGATCTCACAGTAACCGGCACCGGTTATACCTAATCGTCGTCGATCACCCCTGATAGACACTGGTCTCTGTGTTTTCCCACACAGCCTTAAACATAGACCTACCCACCTAATTTTACCTCACCCTCATTTACCTGTGACCTACTTGAGACCTTTATCAGACCTGCAGAGACCTATAACCAATCATTTGACCTTTGGATTCTATTCTAGCTTAGCCTGTTAGATTAGATCTATTTTCTTATTGTGTTTTAAGTGAGATACCTAAATCATTTCAAAATAACAATAGGATTTACTTTTTTTATAGCATTAATTTGTTTAAAACAGTGGACTGATAGCCATCTAGGAATTATCATACTTCTCAGATCTAGCTTACGTTAGGTAGTTCACTACCCATATTGTTTAATTTCTTCTGGTGGTCTTGTTCATTACAGGTAGTTCCTCCTAGCCAAAAGGAAGCTCTCATGATCAGATGTGAATTTGGAATTCATACACGCGCAACAACCCATCAACCAAAATTTGAATAGGTATTCCTCCTTCATACCCTATCTGTTTTGTCAACAATTCAAAGAATCAATCAAAGAAAAAGGTGAAACATGAATAGTATAACCCGAGGTAAGTTGCAATCATGGAGACTACCAGGGGAAGGCACAGTGGTGAGGTACTCTAGCACATGGAAATGCACTGAAGAGAAGTTTGTAGCCAAAAGGTAGGAAGGCATGCTAGAAGTTCATAGTAGGGGCAGGAAGATGTAACACACAGATATTGTGAGAAATGGTTAATTAATGACAGGATTATTAGTAGGTGAAGGAGAAATAAAAGCACTAACTTTTTGAAAATCTATATAAGGATACTATGTAGGTTCATATTTACCTTTGTGATCACAAGTATTTATATGAGCTAAGTGTGATTGAGCCAAGTGAATCGTGTTGAGGTGCGGAGCGTTGTGAAACCACATTTGGAGAGTAGACTATTGTGTGGAAGAGGCTTATGTCCCCATTAGTGAAGGGTTTGAGTGAAGAAGAAGCATTGAGAAGGAGCTAGGGCACACGGTTTCAAGCTAGGGAATGCATATTCAAGCTAGGGTTTGAATTTACTCATTACAGACAAAAAAAGCTAGGATTTTTATGATGGCACTAAACAAAGAACCTGCAGCAGGCATGACAGGAAAGAAGAAGGTAGAATTTGAAGTTTAAATTCCTCCCAAGAGTAATATTTCAGAGATACAGTACGTAGAAGGAGTAATAGTTGGAAAAGAGTGGGATTCCCACATCCACAGTGGTAAAATAAGTGACTACAACCACCGTACCACTGACAACAAGGGAGATTTAGATGCATTGTTGAATAAGAAGACCAACAAGTGCATGATGGAGGATATGTCAGTGTATGACGACGTTGGGGAAAAATTACTAAAGCATGTAGGATTTTATTAGTTGTATGAGCTCCCATATTTTGGAAAATATCAACCCTTATACCAATGGGTGATGAGCCAATCCATGAGGACTTATTTTATTTCTTCAGATGAAGTGTTAGGATCATAACAGTCTTGGTTTTGACACTAACAGGACTGAAGGGCATAGGGGTAGACCTTGTTAGCAATCTGACTGATAAAGAAATGGTTATAGAAATAAGAAATGATTTGGGGTATACCAAGGGTCTGCATAGAATGGAAATTTATAAACTAAAGAAGTTTCATGTGGTGCAGGCAGCCACACATCTGCTAACCAAGTTAAATGACCAAGAGAGATGGTCACAGGTAAACACCATGTGGTTTCATATTGCAAAGACAATGTCTCATGGAACAACTTAGTAGGCTATGTTATAGACACCATTGTTGAAGAAGCACACACAGGAGAAAAGATAATTTTTGGTACTATCCTCCTTTCTCTTGTGTTTTTAGAAATTGGAGTGCCCGATGGGCCAAAGAAAAATATCTAGGAGTACCCCTTGGAAAATAATTCCCTTGCAGAGAGATTTGAAAAATACTTATGTGAAGGATCAATGAGTGGGCCATTTAAGAAGAGCGCATAAATTTGGTATGACCAACTTCATGTGGAATTTTAGGAGGAGTGGCGCATTCCCAAGGAGCTACCTTTGGTAGTAGGAAAGGCAGTACAGTTCGTGGTGTACCAACACTTCTACATTGCGTGGTTTTCTATGAGGGATGGGACATGGAGCCCATGGTGCAAAATTCCTTATGCCTTCATAGCACACTACTTCTAGGCCTTAGTTCACAACTTTATTGATGTGCATCATTTTAAATTCAATGCAGACAAGGTAGACTATGCCTACCACACCCTCAAGAAGTTATATGTGTATTTAGGCCAGACTGCCTACATTGAGAGGCTCATTTTAGACATCATAAGTATGACTCTAGTAATCTTGGCTATTGGGGATAGTGTAGATGCACTCGTATATATTCAGCTTAATCCTAAGATGGAGAATAAAAAGTATGTGGATAATGAGTTCATGCTCCAAGGGCTGCCTAAGGGAAAACATACAGTGGAGAATTGTTAGGAATGAATATTAGTGTTCACATTATTAATGTGTTTATAATTTATATTATCAAGGATAATATAAATGTCGATGTAATAACAACTCATATTAAGAGTTTTTTAGTATTGGTTGTGTGAGTTTTGGTTGTTACACCAAACTCACGTAAATAGGATTAGAGAGAGATTTAAGGAGTTAGCTCAAACAATATAATCCTTAAATATAGGAGCTATAATTTCTATATATATGTAACCAGCCTTGAATGGAATATAATGAAGATCTGTGAATATTATCTCTGTAAAACTGTTGTTGGTCTTTCATTTGGTATCAGAGTGAAGATGGTAAATTCACTAGGGGAAGTCCTCTGATTTTCATTGCCTCAATGTTGCATTTGCATTCCCATGTATTCTAAGTCAGAGGCACAGAGGAAAAGGGGAGGGATGCATCAAATTATTTTGGACTTGGGTATACTGGATGTGAATGGATTGACCATTTATGCTAGCCTGGTCATTTTTTATTGTGTGAGGATACCCAAATCTTACACCATTGCAAATCCTATTACTTGGTTGTCATTTTTCAAAGTTGTATGGTGTCTGTCAGAGCCTGGTATTTATTTGCATATTAGAGAGATGTCTAGAATAAAGGTGGAGATTTGTAAGAAAAATCTATTGCCCTTGCATAGTGGAAGCAATGGATTGCAAATTCAAAAACAAGTTTTGAACAACTTGTTTCAAGGTTAATGAATAGATTTAATTCATCTAAAATTGTGAGCTTACAAAGATATGCATAGATCTACATAATTATATGAATTACATGATTCACATAAGGGATACTTGAGCCCCAATTTTATCAAACATGTTCTCTAGGTGATTAATTTATTAACTATCCTTTATTGTGCAAGTTACAGGAAACGTGTCTTCACATTTCTTGACTCAGATGCATTGAGTTACATAAATCATGTGTCCATCACTTTTTTTGTTATATTTACTATCTCTATTGGGGAAAGTTTATCCACTAGTTCAAAAGCATCTTAGTCCTATGCGGGTGGAATATGACAGTTGGAATGCAACCTGATTAGTTCTCCATTGTTGTGGATTAAACACCTACAAACGTGGAATTTGGAGTATCCACATGTATATGGCATAGTGAATGGGATTTGCATTTTCTTCTCAGTGAGAAATTTGTGATGGATAGTTTTATAGTAAATTCTATTCCAGTCCATATTTGTTTTAGGATTATTTATCCTAAATTTTTAGCTGTCACTGTGCCATTTTGTGTTTTGCCACTTTAGTAGTCTTTTAGTCTAATATAATTTCCAAGTTTATAAATAATCAAGTGTCCTCTTATTTTTACTGTCCACATTAAAAAAATTCATGTCTTCAAGTCATGAATTTTTCTATTTATATAAAAGGGTCAAAGTCGAATGTTTTCCTCTCAAATTTGAGTTAGAAGTCAAAAATTGAGTCATTAGTCTTGTCAAAAAAATATTTCCTTACGAACACATTTTCGGTGGAATCTGACGTTCAAGGCATTTTATTAAGTCTCATTGTCACATTCAGCTGAGTTAGTAGCTATCTACTAGAGGTAAGAGGCATCAGAGGATGGAGGGTGATCAGCGCCTCTCGTTAGTCACCAACGATAGGGTCACATTCAAATTTGGTGGCAATATTTTCTATTATTTCAGTTGTGTGGTGTTTGCTGAATAAAATGGTGTACAATTTCCTTCCCCTATTTTGATTCAAATGAGGAAGATGTGTATTTTGTATGCTGAGAATGGTGATATAGGATGGCAGCTAAACTAGAGTGATCCTCTAACTGCAAAGATCCTTCGACTATCATACTTCTAACATTGATCAGCCGGTGAAATCTAGCATTCACTGGCAGTGAAAGTGGGAACTGTTGAGTTTGCGTATGTAGGTGAATCAGTGGAAGTGTGATCATATAGTATGGGGTTCACTATGGTGAATTGGCTGGTCATGTGTATTAAGATCCAGATAGCAAGATCCAAGCCAGCAGTGTGCAGACCTAAAAGTATGCGGAGGCATAAGATTCTGGTTCCAGTTATATGGTGCATTTTTTCCATGTTCACATTAAGGGGATGAAGATTAGCGATTAATAATGTTCACACTAAGGGGGTGAATGTTAGGAATGAATATTAGTGTTTACATTATTAATGTGTGGATAATTTACATTATCAAGGATAATATAAATGTCATTATAATAACAACTCATATTAAGAGTTGTTTAGTATTAGCTGTGTGAGTTTTGGTTGTTAAACCAAACTCTCGTAAATAGGACTAGAGAGATATTCAAGGAGTTATATCAAACAATATAATCCTTAAATATAGGATCTATAATTCCTATATATATGTAACTAGCCTTGAATGGAATATAATGAAGATACGTGAATATTATCTCTGTAAAATTGTTGTTGGTCTTCCAAGAACATGTCAGCTCCAAAGCCTACAATGAATATAAAGATAGATGAGGAGGAAGAAGAACATGAATATAGTGGAGGCTTGGATCATAGGGGTTGGAGGAAGCTCAGAGAGAGATTGGAGACTGAGCACGTGGATACTCCACCTTAGGCGTAAGAAAGAGAAGAGGACTTGGATGTAGAAGCAGTCCATGGAGAGCACCTCTTTAAGAGGGTATTTAGAAGAACAAGGACCTAAGGCGCATGAAATCCATATCCTATAAGAATATCACCATGAATATTTCCTTAAAAGGAGGTAACTAAGAAGAAGAGGAGAAAGCTAAAGCTGAATGAGGAGTTGGAGGACTCTGTAGAGAGTGCACCTGGGACCCCAATCCAGCCAAAAGATATGGAAGAGCCCAGAGATGAGGACATGAAGGATGAAGAGGAAGGTGTGAAGGAGGTAGAATAATCAAAGCATGAGAAAACTCACGCACATGATACTACTCAGGAAGTTGAAGCACCAGCTCTAAACCTTGGTGCTCAGGTTCCTAAAGGGCCAAGAACAAAGATAACAAGTGGAGAATACATTGTGTCAAGTATGGGCTATGTTGAGGACACAAGCAAAGTCATTTGTGCCCGTTTTCAAATCATGGTGGACCTCAAGGAGTTATATGTGTGGGAGTTGATGGACCCAGACATGGCCACTACACGCCCGAGAAAATAGTTGTCCTAGTCCATGCAGACTCACATGGACGAGCCATATTTTTATGTATGTAAGGAGTATTTTGTTTCAAGAAGAGTGAAGAAGGCACCTCAGAGTAGGTACATGACTATAAATCCCACTCTCATGTCTAATGAGTACGTGATAAATGCCTTGGTTAAGGTCTATAGAGGTGGCACGGAGGAATATCAATAATTTTTCCACTATTAGAGAACTACTTGAAGATAACAAGGCAAAAACTACAAAAATAGCACGTCTAAAAGGAGAGAAGGATCTAGAGAAGAAAAATAATGAGGCTTTCATCAGTATGGTAGAATAAAATTGTGACTATGTCCTAAAAGCAAGACTACATCTGGAGTCTAAGGTACCTGAGAATTTTCCTTCAGCTATGCATTATGTGTGCACATTAGTTGATTTGGTGCTTGAGGATAGATCAATTCGAATTCCAACACCAAAGGATCCTGAATAGGAAGCAGAGAGAGCAAGGGCCTCTGTGGTTAGGAATATTTCCTATTACGAGGCATTATTCCAAAATTTAAAAGATGAGCTGAAGAAAGAAGATCAAGCTCTAAACATATGTGCAGCACCATAAGTAGTGATCAGGATCAAGACTATAATAGAAGATAATGAAGTTCTAAAGGTAATGAAGGATTAGACTTTAGGGGGCACAAAAATATTGGCATTAGTAAAAAAAGTGCAAAGCCCTTGCAACAACATAAAACTCGTATAAGGAGAGGATAGACGAGATTGGAAATCTCATACCGCAAAAGATGGATCTTCTAGAGGGAAGGATGTCTGTTATGACAAATGTTGTTATAGTACTGTAGAATAAAAAGAAAGAGATAACCCAGGACAAGTTGGAAGCCATCACCACATACATTCCAGAGAAGACAAGAACCGTGCTGGATGACTAGAAAACATTGGAGGCTGATATTAAAATAGAATATCCAGAGCTGATCCTCCTAGTTGAAGTGGAGGGTGTTGCAGAATAGAAGTCTATTCTTTGTGCAATGATTCTTTACATTCTTTCCATTCTTATTTTTTATTCTTTGGGAACATCAAATGGAATCACCATTTTTGGGGTGGAAATGTAGTTTAGTGTGGGGTAATGTTGAGAAAACAATATTGTTCTAAGGACACACAGAAGATTCACGTGCGGGAACAAGGCACATTTGAAAGTGCTGAACGATAGGAAAGGAGATGTGTGCTAGGACAAGCTGATTTGGGAATTAATCATTTTCATGGTTACGGGATATTTTTGGATATTGCATGTAGAGCACACATTAGGATGGATACTTGTGTGTCACTTAAATGCTATTTTGGAGATGAGTGTCTAATAAGAACCATGCATGAGATCGGGATAATAATAGGATCACTACTTCCAGTTAACTGTAGGAATCTATTATTAGCGTACTTGCATGTGTTCATATTATTGTAAAAGCGCATGGCTATTTTCAACATGTGACCTATTTTGGGAAGTATGTAAGTGATGAATGGAAATTCCCCACCCCTATAAGTATGTATTAGTCTATGTAGTTAGGGAGAGACACTAAGATGTTGTGTATGAGTTATTGTAGAGTTATGTTGTCAGATCTGATGTGCGCAAAAACTTATGGTAATGTTATATTGTAAGAAGTTTTTATGTTTTGGAGTTTCTAATATAATGGAGTATATTGGGTGTATAAAGTGTTAACATGACTATAATTAGTTCTTGTATGATCAATCTTGTCATATTTATTGTCCAATTCATGATTCCTTAGAGATCTATATTGGGTTATGCACTATTGAATGATTATTCTCTATGCAATGTTTGTGCTTATTATGGTTCTAAATATGTTTTATCTTCAACACGTTAATGTCCTACACAAGCAACTCTAAAGAGGGGTCTGGTACCTTTTTACACTTCAGGTGAGCTCTCAAATTAGGCTAAGTGATGTGCCAGTGTGTTTGGGTTATTCGTGGTGGATTCTAGGTTGCATCAATGGGTCGGTAGGTTTTAGGCATGATTGAGTCTAGGTCATTTAGGCATGGTTGAATATAGTTTTAATAGGCATGGTTGAGTCTAGGTCATTTAGGAATGGTATATTATCTGTTGAATATGCATGGTTGAATCTAGGTCATTTAGGCATGGTTGTGTCAAGGTCATTTAGGCATGGTTGATTCTAGGTCATTTAGGCAAGGTTGAGTCTAGGTCATTTAGGCATGGTTCAGAATAGGTTGAATGGGTGTGGTTGAATCTAGATTGAATAGGTGTGTGTCATTTTGGTGGAAGAGGAATTCACAGAATGTAGGTGTCAAAGGTCTCATCCTATGAAGGAGGATCAATAACTAAGAAAAGAGGTGAATGGTAAGAGGAGACAAAAATCCACCTAATTGGTAAGAACCATTATGAGTCTATCATATCAAAGATTGGCTTATAAATGTAAGACCTATTAGTGCAGAATCATAGCACCCCCAAATGGGCTCTAAAAGATCAATTTTACTAAGGCAGGCTCATTTGGTGTGATTGCATAACATTGAACTTTCCCCAAGGTGTGGGACCTTGTAAAAATGGGAAAGCTCTCCAGATTGAAAGTTGGTTCCTTATTCCTCTATTTAGGTGCATACGTAGAAACTTGCATAGGGTATTTTCATAATCCTAATCTAAACTTTACCAAGGAGATAGGGATAGAAGAAATACATAAATGAAAACAAATCTAAAATATGAGGTGATGCACCGAAGGAATGACGAACAATTAGTTTTCCTTCGACACGAACCAATAAAATGCATACAATGAATAAGCACAGATAGCCAAATTTGTAATGAGAGACCATGTAGAAGAAAAAGAAACAAGAAGGATCTAAGATCAATCACAAACGTATTTTATTGCTCTATAGATTGATACAGTTCATTACAGAATAGCCAAAAGGCATAAATGTGTTAAAATTTTAATGAAAGGCATGAACCCCACAACTCCTTTTCTAGAAGTAGAAGGGATCCTATAAAACTAAGAATATCCAACCCTTTACAATGGATCCTACCCCCATTTTTATAGATTCGACCCGAGGGAAGAAAGAGAAAGAGAAGCGAGAAAAAACAGGTTACAACTCAACCACCATTGTTAATGCCTCTGATAAAATCTACCCCCAAATATATCTTTACTGCATCGATCCTTGGTTCAGCATCTTCGAGGGAGAGGAAACGACAGAAATAGATCGAATCCGATCTAGTTGTTGAGACTGGTGGATCCTGCATTAAAAGCTTGAAGATTTTTTCCTTAATTTCCTTTACTTAACCTCCTCAAAAATAAAGTCGCAGGCCTCCATTGCATGGGCGAGGCTGAGATCTTTCCAATGGTTTCATATTCACAATATTTCAAGCCCTAAGTCAAAAGATATGCCCCTTCGAAGTTTGTATTGAATCTGTACAAGTGGGTGGGAAAATTATTTTAAAAAATGGACCCCTCTTTAATATGGGACACGTGGTTATTTTATTATGTATGTATTAGGAATAGGATGTTGTTAAGTATGATTAGTAGTGGCGTCTAATAGAAGATAACGGCACCATCAGTACGGTGCCGCCAATAAAGTAGAGTACGGTAACAGTCAAAGTACAATAGGAATGTTGTGGTAAAAAGTAAATATTTGTCGTAAGTGGTCCGGTAATGTTAAAATGTCAAAGTTGGGGTAAGTAAAGAAGTAGGGTCTACATGATTAGGAATTAGAAATATTATATTTGTAATAAGGACAAAGAGTGATGTCATAAATATTTTGTGTATTTTATTTGTGGAAAAGTCTAAAAAGGTGGAACCCATGTGAGATGATAAGGTTTATCTTATCTTAGAAGATAAGCCTACATGTAAAGGCAAGAGTTTAGGCATGGAATATGATTGGCCGGAAGAGATTTCCTATCCTATCTTAGAGATAGGGTGGATAAGCCTGAATTCCTATAAATAAAGAGGTCACCCCCCTCATTTAGCATAGAGAGAAGTAGTGAGAAATATTGTATGAGTAAGTGTGTAAAGGAAGCCATCATTTAGAAGGTGTGTTAAAGAATCCATTGTGAAGTTTCTCCCATAGTTATTGTTAGAAGGCAAGTGAAGTCAGTAACACTTAAAGTACCTCATGGGTGAGATTGTAACAATTTCATGTTGATATTATAATTTACACCTATATTTTCAGATTTGTCATCATTCCTTCGTATCATAGTCTATGGTATTCTTGTGTTATGTTTGTTGTTGTGTTTCCAGATTACATCCACCAAACTAAAGGCTGTGCATTAGTAAATAATCATAGCACGAGGAGTCCCTGGTGGAGAATTATCATAGTGCCGGATTGGTGATGACATTTTGGTTCCGTTGCCGGGACCATTCCTCATTGGTGGATTTTCTGGAGAGATATTCCCACTTAGTCAGAAATCATTTGGAGGGTAACCTTATTTTTACTATGCATAGTAGTTACCATGGTAAAGTCACTTTTTACCATGAATAGTATTTACCACAGTAACTTTACTTTTTACCATGAATAGTATTTACCACAGTAACTTCACTTTTTACCATGAATAGTGTTTACCACAGTAAAGTCAGTTTTTACCGCAGTAAGTCAAGTTTTACCATAGTTTACCGTGGTCATTCCTATTTTACTGTAGAAAGGTGTAAAGTCACTTTCTATTATAGTGATTCCAATTATTTGTGCACATAAGTCTTGTTGATTGTACTTGTGGGTTGGTATTTCACTGTGGTTACTTTTTAAAATGGGGAAGATTCCTGTTTTTTCAGCCCAATCTAATGAAGATGCTTCCTCTTTCATTCAAGAGTTTAAATGATCTTGTATTTGTAATGGCCTCATAAGAAGGGAACAATGGACTGAATTTTTTCCTACCTTTTTGGATGGTTCAGCCCTTAGGTGGTTTGAAACACTAGGTGATAATGTGAAAAACTCATGGGATTTATTAACTGAAATTTTTCTTGAAGAATTTGGTGAACAACAGAAATATGTAGATCTCATGATCGATATCACAAAGCTATCCCAAGGAGAGAAGGAGAAGATAAGGGATTATCATGCTCGTGTTCTAGAGCTAAGGAGGAAGCTCGATGCCCAGATCTGGAAGGAAGGATTAGCGGATGGGTTGATGAATGGCATGGATAATCTCCTCTGTAAGCACTTCATTCTTAGGATGAAGCCAGAGATCAGACAACGAGTGAAGTATGACCACCCAGCTACCATTGAACAAGCAAAGGAGATTGCAAGAAGGCAAGAAGAAAGCATGGAAGAGGAGCCCAAAGAAATTGTTGCTAAGGTAGAGCCTACACCAACACCTTTGGTCCAGAATCCACAACCACTCTCGGTGAGCACAAATATTTTCCCTAGTACATCTACTGAGTATGAAGATCTGCTCAAGAAGATGGGTCAGTTAACTATTAATCTTCTTCAAGGAAAGGAATTTAGTTCTCAGGGAGGAGATAGAGGTCCAAAAATAAATATAACTGAAGTTGTATGTTATGGTTATCATAAAAAGAGTCATTATAAGTATAATTGTCCAGATAGAGCTTCTACATCTGGTATAAGAGATAATGATAAACGAAAATCACCTGTGAATTCTTTTGATGTAATAGATAGGAGCATAAATAATGAAGCAGATGTGTTTGTAACAAAAAGAAAGAAAGAAAAAGATAACCAAGATGGAAATGATCCTAAGAAGATGAAAGGAGAAACTAGTAAGAAACATAGGAGAAGAAAGTTGGGTGTGCAGGATTTTCTAATTTCACAGGGACAAGGACCATACTCCATCTTAGAAGATCTATCCAAAAGGCCTGCAAATATTACATATGGTCAACTCTTGGCTATGTCTTCTGAGAAGAGGCGGGAGCTGCGAAGTGGACTCAATGCTCGACGAAGTAAGGAGGTTGAGGTACCTATTTTGGAGGCAGAGGCAGATCCCTATGCTCCACAAGCTAAGGTATTATGTAATGGTATTTCAATTCATGATGTCTTAGTTGATGGAGGTGCTGCAGTTAATGTAATGACCAAGTATGTAATGAATATGTTGGGTTTAAAAATTGATCGCCCCTCAACACTTATGTTAAGGTCATTAAATAAGGGAAAAACTAAACCAGAAGGTGTTGTTTCAAATGTGGCAATATCTGTTATGGGTGTTGTATGTGTGGTAGACTTTCAGGTGATGAAAAATGGTACTGTTGCGTACCCAATGTTGTTGGGAAGGCCATGGCTAAGGAGAGTTCATGCAAGAAACTACTGGAATGAAGGCTTCATGACACTTGGATGTGGCAGAGATAGGGTGAAGATAAACGTGATCCCTTGGCATCATAAGGCAGAACCTGTGGATTCAAGTGATGAAACTGATGATTGGACATCCTCTGATTACTCTAGTACCAGTGAAGTGGACACAGAAGATGAAGAAAGTGAGGTTGATGTTTCGGTCATGGATATCCTTCCAGTCACACCGACTCATGAACCCATAAGATTATCTGAAGAAGAAATTGTTGATCGTCTCCAACAAATAAAGATTGGTGATGCTGTGATGGAGAGTGAGAAGGAATCCTACCTCCAACTCTTTCGAAGGTACATACACCTATTCACTTTTGATTACAAGGAACTCCATCAAGTAAGTTGGGTAGAACATTCTATTGAGCTGGTAGATGGTGCTAAGCCCATAAAGCAAATGCCATATAGAATGAATCCTAATTTTTCCAAGACTGTAAAAGAAGAAATAGATAAGTTGCTTGATGCAGGATTCATATTTGCTGTGGAGAATTCAGAATGGGTTTCTCCCATTGTGATCTCAATAAAAAAGAATGGGAAACTACGCATTTGTGTTGATTATAGGAAGCTCAACAAGGCAACAAAGAAGGATCATTACCCTCTTCCATTCTCATATCAGATCTTGGACGAAGTAGCTGGCCAGGAGTGCTATAGTTTTGCTGATGGATATAATGGATACAACCAAGTTCGTATAGCAGAGAAAGATCAGCTGAAGACCACATTCACCACTCCTTGGGGAATGTTTGCTTATAGAGTTATGCCTTTTGGGTTGTGTAATGCTCTGGCAATGTTCCAGCACTTGATGAATAGGGTGTTTGAACCCTACATTGGGAACTTCATCAGAGTATTTCTGGATGATTTTTACATCTATGGGAGCAAGATGGACCACCTGCACCAGATGGAGACAACATTTCAAAGGTTAGATGAAGCACAAGCCTCACTAAACCCTACAAAGTGTGTCTTTGGATGTTCTAAAGGAATTTTGTTAGGGCATGTTGTATCCAGAGATGGTATTGGTACTGATCCTGATAAAGTTTCAAAAATCAAAGAGTTACCATTTCCTATGAATAGAAGTAAGTTGAGATCATTTTTAGGCCATGTGGGTTACTATAGAAGGTTCATCAAGAATTTCTCAAAGATTGCACAGCCACTAACCCAGTTCTTGAAGAAGGATGTTACTTATGAACCAGGAAATAAGGCGCATGAAGCTTTTGAACAACTGAAGGAAGCTTTGGTGTCTTCACCTATTTTAAAGAATCCAGATTAGAGCAAGCCATTCATTGTGTATACTGATGCCTCAGATGCAGCACTAGGAAGTACTCTGAGCCAAAAAGATGAAAATGGGAATGATCATCCAGTTTACTTTGGGAGCAGACAAATGAGCAGTGCTGAGGTAAATTATACTGTAACTGAAAAAGAGGCTCTAGCTATCATTTTTGCTGTAAAGAAGTTTAGAAATTACTTGCTAGGGCAGAAATTTATAGTTGTAACAGATCATCAGGCTCTAAAATATATTGTAAATAAGCCTAACCCATCAGGGAGGATAGCAAGATGGATAATTTTGCTACAAGAATTTGAATTTGATATTATAGATAGGCCAGGAAAGAAGCATGTCAATGCAGATGCACTCTCTCGAGCCTATGATGGTTTAGGTTCATCTTGTGATGATGATGATTTCCCAGATGTAGCATTGTTATCCCTTGACACAATCCCTAGTGAATACATAGATATTTGGAATTATCTGAATGAATTCAAGTTTCCTGATGGTGCCAATGCAAAGACTAAGAGGAAGATTACTCAAGCCAGTCATCCATATTCTATTCTGCATGGAGTATTATTTCGAATAGGACCTGATGGATAGTACAAGAGGGTAGTTGGACGTGATCAAGGGAAGGAGCTAATAGAAGAATTCCACAATGGTACATGTGGAGGACACTTCTCTGGACAACTTACAACAAGAAGGATCTTGGATGTAGGTTATCACTGGCCCACTCTTTTTAGAGATTGTTATAATTATTGTAAGACATGTGATATTTTTCAAACACATGGTAACCGTAAGACTTCATCAGCTCCATTATGCCCTATTCTTCCACTTGGTCCCTTTGAAAAGTGGGGAATAGATATTGTAGGTCCACTTCCAACTACCCCACGCCAAAATAAGTATATTGTAGTTGCCACAGATTATTTAACCAAGTGGGTTGAAGCTAGGCCATTGAAAACAACTTCCATGGATGAAGTGGAAAGGTTCATATATGAACGCATTGTCACCAGATTTGGTTTCCCATTAGAAATTGTAACAGATCAAGGAAGCCACTTCATTAATGAGGTGGTAGAAGCCCTAGTCAACAAGTTTTCTATTAAGCATAGGAAGGCAACAACATACAAGCCAAGCACAAATGGACAGGTGGAACGAACAAATTTTGTGTTGTGTCAAATTCTAGCAAAAGATGCAGCCTTGCAGGTACATAAGTGGGATAAAAGGATTCATGCAGCATTGTGGGCATATAGGGCAACATCAAATTCAGCAACAGGATACTCCCCATTTCAGTTGGCTTATGGCATTGATCCAGTTCTTCCTATTGAGTTTGATATTCCCACTATGAGAGTTATGAAAAATGAAAGGATGGATGAAAGTGATTCAGTAAAAGAAAGGTTGGTGCATCTTCATTTGCTAGAGGAAATGAGGGAAATAGTGAAGGATACAAGCTATAAGAAGAAAATGAAGCAGAAGGAATACTTTGATCAAAAGATCCATTGGTCTCCATTTCATGTGAATGACTTGGTTCTAGTATATGATTCCAGATAAAAAAAAAGAAGGTAGAGAAAATTTCTTCCCAAATGGATGGGGCCCTACAAAATAGCAGCTATGCATGAAAATGGTACATATCAACTGGAGGAATTGGATGGCACTCCCATTACGAAATGGGTCAACCATGACAAGTTAAAGATTTTCTAAGCACCAGAATAGTCTACTCTGAGGACAGAGTAGAAGCTAGGAAGGGGGAAAATGTCGACATTAAAATTTTCCTCCGTAATTTCTATTTTATTATGTATGTATTAGGAATAGGATGTTATTAAGTATGATTAGTAGTGGCATCTGATAGAAGATAACGGTGCCGTCAGTACGGTGTTGCCAATAAAGTAGAGTACGGTAACAGTCAAAGTATAATAGGAATGTTGTGGTAAAAAGTAAATATTTGTCGTAAGTGGTCGGTAATGTTAAAATGTCAAAGTTGGGGTAAGTAGAGAAGTAGGGTCTACATGATTAGGAATTAAAAATATTATATTTGTAATAAGAACAAAGAGTGATGTCATAAATATTTTGTGTATTTTATTTGTGGAAAAGTCTAAAAAGGTGGAACCCATGTGAGATGATAAGGTTTATCTTATCTTAGAAGATAAGCCTACATGTAAAGGCAAGAGTTTAGGCATGGAATATGATTGGCCGGAAGAGATTTCCTATCCTATCTTAGAGATAGGGTGGATAAGCCTGAATTCCTATAAATAAAGAGGTCACCTTCCCTCATTGAGCATAGAGGGAAGTAGTGAGAAATATTGTATGAGTAAGTGTGTAAAGGAAGCCATCATTTAGAAGGTGTGTTAAAGAATCCATTATGAAGTTTCTCCCATAGTTATTATTGGAAGGCAAGTGAAGTCAGTAACACTTAAAGTACCTCATGGGTGAGATTGTAACAATTTCATGCTGATATTATAATTTACACCTATATTTTCAGATTTTTCACCATTCCTTCGTATCATAGTCTATGGTATTATTGTGTTATGTTTGTTGTTGTGTTTCCATATTACATCCACCAAACTAAAGGCTGTGCATTAGTAAATAATCATAGCATGAGGAGTTCCCAGTGGTGAATTATCATGCCCTTAAGACACTTGGCAGCCTCTGTTGGTTTTCTTATGTGTTGACTATTCAACTAACCTTAACCCCCTTTGAGGTACACATGGAGGCACCGCGCTTATTTGTAAACCTGACCCAAAATTACCTTTGGAGGTGTGTCGAGTTGACACTTGTCATCCTCTACTAATCTGTGGACTTTTCAATGGTTCTTCTCATTTTAGTCTTTGGGCTACATGGAGAGCTCCACTCGTTGGGTTCCTCCCTTTGTATTAACTTTGAGAGAAGCGTCATTAGGACACATGGTCTCTTCCACTACCTCCATACCTAGGTTGTTTTTGGGCCTTTCCTGAGCTGTTTTGAGCCCGAGGAACGTTGAAATCTTTGTGGTTCTTCTCTTCTTCCAATTTTTGGTTCCTCTATAACATCTCCCCTTTTTTTCTAACCCTACTATTCCATTTTCAAGTCTACCTATAACTTGTAGAATGAATTTAAGGCATAGAAACGGCCCGAAAGAGTCATTTCTTTCTATACATGATCCTTTTCTCTTTATTCAACTCTGCCACTTCATTGTTGAATCATTTTTGTAACCAATTTTCAGGGTTGATGAGTTATCATAGGTTTCTTTAAGTGGGGTCGTGATTCGATCCAATATTTATCTCAGGTAAAAATATGGATAGTCCATTTGGTGACTCACGGGGGACATGTGCCTGCTAGATGAAGAGATCAGTTGCCTTGTCATATATGTTGGGCATGGAGTCAATAATAATAGTTTGATACTAATTATGCCTCTGATTCATGAGCCCTGGCTGCTTGTATTCTCATATTTTATAAGAAAAACTCAAAATAAAGATTTCTGAGAGTAGAAAAATGTTTGAAACAGGGCTTCATCTGTTCTTCTGAATGAACTACACAAGAGAAACAAAACAACAACCACGACTATGTACAAAAAATGTAACATCCCCATTTTAGAACATTAGATCAAGTAAATTTTTTTTTTTGATAAATGCTTCCTAGTTAAATACAATATTTAGAACTCACAAATCAAAAACCACCATTCTTATAACAGATAACCATATACAAGCTGTAAAATGACTCGGAGTACCTCCGATCTATTCATTCCATGACTCAGTAATCTACCGATCTATTCATGAGTATCAGAGTTGGCGTTTTTATTTTAACACATCACTCTTGCGGTTCTCTTCACTAATCCGGGGATTTCAGAATCTCCTGTCCTAAGGAAACCATCTGAATAATTGTTACCTTATTCGCAGCATCTCATCCCTAGACTGGGTTACATAGGACAACGCAATCAGCAGCAGCGATACTTTGGCCAAATTGGGAACATACTGCTTTTAGGTCTCGTACCTTATGGCATCTCACAATCTGGAATACGTCCTTCACTTCCCATTCGATGTTATATAGAGAATGTCTTATAACTGCTTCTGTCAGTTCTCCTTCTGCCCGTTATTCACTCAGGAACAATAATAATGAAAAGAAACGTTATAGGGATGCTCTCGAGGACTAGGGATACTCGACATACTAGTCAACCCTAGTTTGACCCAGTGTGTCGACATAGCCCCGACGTCCCTGGGGGGTGCAAGCCTATAACATGACCACGTTGCTAACCATTCCAGAGTAAAAACTTGTTCCAGTTAAGGTGTAAATCTAAATGATCAATGTAAGGGTGTCGCCATAAGTCCCATTCTTTTTTATCTTCGAGAAGATCCTAATCTTTCTTCGAAGGTCACACCCTGCGTTGAACCTTGTGGCCATCAACCTTCAAATCCTCCTCGAAAGAATCTACTCATTTAACTATAAGGTGTTACGTACGTTGAGTTTACACTTATACTTTAAAGACCTCCTGTTAGGGCTATCTTTTCCACCCCCTGGTTCCTCACCTTAGAATTACAACCTTTTCTTAATAAAACCCATTTCACAAGAGAAGATTAAGAATTAGGTCCCGTCAGGCGTTCGAAAAATAGAAATCTAAAAATCAATGAAACTTGGGAAATAGCCTTAATCTCCACCTAAGGTTTCTAACCATACCCTTTTTGGTTTCTATCAGTTCTCAACGAATGTATCTTACTTATTAGTATTAAGATATAGTGATTTAAATCAATTAAACGTTGTCTGACCTTAGTTCAAGACTAGGAAGGAATAATTTCTTCAGCCCCGTTTAGCTTCCGTTGGGTTTATTTTAACCTTAGCTTCCGAAGATAGTGATCTAATTCCAATTTAGCTTCAATAGAACTAACAAACTAACAAACATAAACAAGTATCAGTACATAATCTTTGCAAAGCTTACTTCAAGATCCAAATGGTCTCCAAGATATACAATATAACAAATGCTCTTAAATCATTCAAACCGAAAAGGTTCCATTCCTCAAGATACGAATGTAACCACATAAGTAACAAATACCTCATTTCATTCCATTCTAAGCTAATCAAATCATTTTAATCATTTGCATTTTTTCCAGCATATTTGAATACAATACTCCAAAACAACACAAAACATCTTTCTTTCTTCAAGTAGTACATTAGAGAATCAAATTTGATTCATCATAAAACCAATTAAACAATCTGCAACATCACATCAATAGTGTGTCTTTACCACTTACGGAAAACCATCTGCAAAATTATCAACACTGGTATTTCGGTGAACTGGCATTATAGCACTAATTTCTTAAACAATTGAAATCCCCCATTGTTCCATTAACAACCTTTTTATATGAAATCATTTCTTCCCATACCAACTTAATCAAGGCTAATCATCCTATAGTGTTAGATACTACGAACATATGAATAATGCCAACCATTATAACGATACAACAACTCCTACAAGATTGTTTTCTATTCTAACAATTCTCAAAGGCATAAAACATTTTACAAAGCCACTGTCTAATTCTTTTATTATCATAACAAATTTCCAATGTATTTGGCAAGTATCCCGTTATACAATCACACACCCATTTTATAACCCAGTCTCTCCATACAATACCACAGTTTACTTCTTGTTATGCCCTTACCGTAGAGATCGGCAAAAGATAACAAGAGAAGCACAACAGTTTTCCTGTCTAGGAGGAGAGAGAATTTTCCTATCAATTATTTAGATATACTTCAACATATAAATTACAAGTCTAGAAGAAAGAAACATATCCATCGAATCCTAAGTCATACATTACTGCTGAACTGTCCGCTTCCTTGAGATGAATGTCAAATATATTTACGCAGGTGACTTAAACATTTGTATACAAGAAACTACAGTTGCCATCTAAAATCCAAATATAAAAGTCACTGTAGCTACTAAGCAATTCAACACATGAATATAACCATCGCCAAAATTTACGAATCACAGCTAGGAGCTTTTTTATCACACGTCATCCACGAGACTAATAACCCCCTTAAACAAATGACGTTCCATAATGAAAAATACAATGACATTCATACTACTTCTACACTAACATGCACAGCTCCCCATTCAACTGATCTAATCTCTATGAATTCAGTAAGGACTTTCCAGAGTCCGCATCCTTACATAGTTCATCCAAGTTTTACCTAAGAGAGCCATCCGAACACATCAGGGCTACACAGGTTCGCGTCACTGTAATTACTGTAAGGGATCCAACAGAGTCGTACTCCCACAAGAACCCAGCAGCCCAGGTTATATTAAGTTCAAATTCGTCGAAAACATTCAAGACTCCCAACTGAATCAAACCACAATCTACACACTAAACTTCTTCAGAAGTTGTATACAAGATCCATATTAAGTATTTTCCCCATAAATCTCATATCAATAATTTATTCACACTGATCTTATACAGAAGGTCGAAAACACTAGTTTAATTCCCAAGGACTCTAACTGTGTCAATACCACCCATATACAACTAAAGCCACGTTTTTCACCACCAGGGCTTTGATTGAAGTCGAATTCATACGACAAGCAATTAAAAGAATCCTAAAAGTCCTTTACAACAGCCAAACTTCTACAGCATTGTAAAAACATAAATACGTTTCAGGACCCAACGAGTAATACCATCAGTATTCACAACTAACAACTGTATTCAAAACTAAGTTTCGTGAAGTTTAAAAATACAAGATCCATTTTCATTCAAGACTCTCATTGGTCGATAACAGCTTGTTCTCACCTAACAATGCATTCACAACAAGCTTCTACAGAAGTTGGAATACTAGATACTATAAGATCCACATAATCATTACAACAAGTATTCCTTCTACAGAATTTCGATTACAAGATAAACATATTAAGGAATTCCCACAGATCAATATCACTAAGATTCCTTCTCCCATAAGTCGAAACACTATTACTTCCAAGAACTCCACTAAAGTCAATATCACAAGTATTCACCAACAAACAACAAGCATTCCACACTAAGTTAGCAGAAGACGAAAACATCCGAAACATTCAAAGGACTTCTCACTGAGTCATTTTCGCAGATATTCCATGCAACTTTCAGACGATTTTATCCCAAAATTGCACACAGTGACGACTTCTACAATAGTCACAATCAAGTAAATAATCACCAGCCAGCATTCCCTGTAGACAACCAAATTCGGTCCTATACGCCCCTTGTGGACCCGCATCCCATTTCGCAATCTAACTCATTACCTAACCTTTACACAATTCTTTAATTATTCCCTTGTAATTGATAAATCCACCTACCTTACCTACCCCGCCCCTCACTACTTTGCCACTCATCATGACCTAGCCCTAACCCTACACTAACCTACTTAAGATGTAGCTTGGTCTAGGCGCACATCCATACTAATGCCTCCTACTCGCACCCAAGCCAACCTCTAGCTGCCTTGACCAAGCCCCGCAACTGCCTCTTGGGAGAAAAGCAGGAGGTGGGCTATTTTTACTAAAAATAACTACTTTTTTTCCTGACCGATGCCGGTTTTCTCTCGCCCACCTCGGTTACGCAACCGCCTATCTTTCCCCCCTGTAAATGGGCTCCCAACAAAACAACGGATCAGATTTCATTTTGGAGATCAGTCAAAGGATTTTTTCTGGATCACAGAGAGCATTGTCGAGTTAGGAACAGAGTCCAGATCGTTCACTTTTACAAGCAGGACGAGTGGAAATACCAGAATGGTTTACAACAAGGAGATCAACTTGGCTATGTGCCAAAACCAGAAGAAGTCACATCTTTGTTTTTGCATGCCTTTAGATTATGCAAATATATTTACGCCAGTGACTAAACCTTGGTATACAAGAAGAACTACAGTCCATCCTAATCCCAATATAAAATCACCCTGTAGCACTAGCAATTCACAACATGAGATAACCATCGCATAATTTAAAACAGAGCACAGCTAGGACTTTTTTTATCACATTCGCCACGAGACTAGATAACCCTTAAAACCATGAACTTTCCCTATGAACATACAATGACATTCTACTACGTCTAAACCTAACATGCACAGCTCCTTTCACTGAATCTAATCTCTATGATGTACAAGTAAGACTTTCCAGAAGTCGCATCCAGTACTACGTCATCCAAGTTTTAACCTAATAGACCATCCCGCAAACACATCAGGGCTACAACAGGAGTCGATTTCACCTTTTACTGTAAGGGATCCAACAGAGTCCGTACTCCCACAAGAAACTCACAGCCCAGGTGTAATCTAAAGTCAAATTTCGTACGAAAACCTCAAGACTCCAACTAATCAAACGAAACTTCCTACACCACTCACTTTTCAGAAGTTGTATACAAGATACATAGTAAGTAGTCACCTAGAATCTATCTCAATAATTTATTCACCACTGACTTATACAGAAGTCGACAACACTAGTCATTCCAAGGACTCTAACTGTTGTCCTACCAACCCTATACACACCTAAGTCAACAGTTTTACAACACCAGGGCTTTGATTGAAGTCGAATTCAATACGCAGCAATTAAAGAATCCTACAAGTACTTACAACAAGCAAAACTTCTAATGAATTTAAAAACATAAAATACGTTTCACAAGGACTTCCCACGGAGTCAATACCATCAGTATTCACAAACTAAGCAACTGTATTCAAACTAGTTTTCGATAGAGTTGAAATACAAGATCCATTTCAAGGACTCTCCTTGAGTCTATACATCGGTGTTCCTTCACTAAAAACAACTTGCCTTCCAACTAAGGCCCTTTTTTTTAGACAAGAATTTGGAATACTAGATACATATTAAGGATTCCACATAATCATTATCAACAAGTATTCTCTTCACAGATTCGATTACAAGATACATAATTAAGGAATTCCCCAGATCAATTCACTAAGTTTCCCTTCTACAGAATCGAAACACTAGTTACTTCCAGAACTCTCCACTAAGTCACTATCACAGTATTCACAACACACAACACATCAAACTACTCTTAGCATAAGAACAAAACATACGAAAATTCAAAGGACGCTCCTGAGATCATTTTCGCAGATATTCCATCATGCAAACTTTTCGACGAAAGATTTTATCCTCAAAATTGCAAACACAGACGACTTCTACAATATTCACATCACGTATAATAAATCACAGCAAAGCCTTCCCTGTAACACCAATTCGTGTCTAGTTACGACCCTTGTGACCCGCATCCCATTTCGCAATCTCACCTCATTCCTAATTCTTTACACATTATTATTAATTACTTGTAATTGATAATCCGCCTACCTTCACCCGCCACCTCACTTTGCCACCTCTCATGACCTAGCCCTAACCCTAAACTAAACCTCATTAAGATGTTGGCTTGTTAGACTCACCTCCATAACTATTCCTCCTTACTCTCGCACCCAAAGCCAACCTTCTAGCCACTTGACCAAGGCCAGCAAACTGATCTTCTTGGGAGAAAAGCCAGGGAAGGTGGCTATTTTTACTAAAAATAGACTCTTTTTCCTGACCTCTGATGCCGGTTCCCCCTACTCGACCACCATCGGTTCCGCAACGCCCATCGGTTCCCTGTAAATGGGCTCCCCAAACCAAAAACACGGAATCGCATTTCATTTTGGAGATCAGTCAAAGGATTTCTGGATCAACAGGAGAGCATGCGAACGAGGAGGTGAGGAAACAGAGTAAGATCTTCACTTGACAGAGAGAGACGAGTGTAAATACCAGAAGTGTTTACAACAAGGAGATCAACTTGCATAGTGCCAAAACCAGTAAGTAAAATTTGCATGCTTTGTTAGAACATTTCTTAGCTTCTTGAATCTAGTGCTAATAAATCCGTTTTGAAACCCCTACCCAAACGTTGCCAGTACATCTAATGTAATTCTTTTTGCTTCTAACCATCCCAATTTTCCTAATACCATCAAAAAACCCAGCCATTACAAACAACATAGCTGCCAAAGAAGATGTAGAACCCCCGCTATCGGTATCAGTAACTGCCATTCGGTATCCGTGACCTGGCATCGGTTATCAGTAAACGGCATCGTTCCTCGATCCAAAAAACCAGAAAACCAGCCTTTCCCACTACCCAGTTTAACAAAATAATTTAATTATATTTTGCAGTCTTTTGTGTTAATTCATATTAGCGGGAATTGACCACCTTAGAAGGAAGTTTTTATTCCTGGCCCAAGGGAGTTTCCATTTATTGTGTAATCAAAACTTGTGGTCTTGTGTTCTTCTTTGAAGGTAGTCCTTCCAAGACACAACGGAGTCTCTGCAGTCAACCTGATCTTCTCTACGGTACACGCACACCATTTTTTTTTTCTCGACAGTCAACAGGTTATTCATCCTAACCCTAACCTCATTTGTTTCTAAAAGTGAAAGGAATAGAGCAAACTCTATTCCCAGAAGCCGAAACATTCCGAGCGAAACATTTGGCACGCCCGGCGGAACCCTTTTGGTTTCTTTCTCTTGCTTATTTTCATTTTTAAGGAACCCGCATATTTAACTGTTGTTGCTTTTTGTTTATATTTCGTAAAGCATTGTCTTGCTTTCCTAGTTTCGGTCATTAGTGAAATTCATCTCTCTTGCTCACATCGAATATACTTTTCCGATTTGGGTTTAAAACACTGCATTGCCATTCCTGCCTTGTTGTTTCTTCATCAATTCTAGTGACATAATTAAGTAACATGTCGTACACGTGGGGGTAATATCCACGGTCTATGACAGGAAATTAACCTTAGTTTCACTGCACAACACATACCAAATCACTTCACAATTAACACAACAGCTCAAACTCCCCCCTTTTCCGCGGTATTCCTCGCGCCTTGAGGTAAAAAAACCTATAAGCCAAAACAAACTTGAATTTCCCCTTGGTCTTGTTGTTTAGGATTTCTGACATCATCCTTACGTCTAAAAGGCATAACCCACGATAACTAAAATTAACCCTAGGATTAATCTCTAGATTTGCGTGTGCCTCTTGCTTGTTTCCAAATTCTATTTTCTTCCTCTGTCATCATTACTTTGTCTCTATGATCATAGTTGATAAATATACTCAACGTTGCTAAAAATCAAATTAGCAACCTTTTAATCTTCTTATCCTAACTTTTGACACGGCAATCGTTTTTAAGGGACCGACATCGTTTGTGTCTGTGACTGCAGCGTTAGTAACCGATATCGTTCTTTTCTTCATCGCCCCTGACAAACCGCAACTTGCCACATTCATCATTCTGAGGGTTTTTTGGTTCTTGATAGATAAAACTTTCCCTGTGTGTTTTGTCTATTGTTGTCATCAACTCAGAAGGGGGAAGTCAAGCCGCGCCTGGTTTTCACATGCCTGCTCCTGTTTCTTTGCTGAATCCCCCCCTTCACATTCTATAAGGTAACCTACGGACACTATGGAGATCCCCCACATTCCTGTAGGAGAAAGGACTTTGCCAATTTTTGGATGCTAATCCCAGCTCTGTACAATACTATTTGTCTCATGCCCCCAAAAGACCATAACGCCTGATGGTCAGCTCCTTATAATTTTGGCATGCTATTAGTATAGCTGCTCATGTTAGCCCCATCCTCCTGATAACAATGCCTTACTTCTGCATCTCTAGCCCCTTCTCCAACCGACAAGCTTCATAGGGTTCATACGACCCCGATTAGCTTTTCCTTTGGTTACCTTGACCCCACGTATCGTTACCACCAACTTCCCCCCTATCTCACTCTCTTTATGACGCACTCATTCCTGTTACTTACTCTCTGGCCACTATTCCACGACTTTCCTTCTCAAGCTCTGCCTACTTTTCATATTCCATACACTATCCATTACCTCAACAGAACACCTATATGGGACATCCCTATTCTGGGCTCAGTCAAATCTCTCCTCCAACCAAAGATTTAATCAAACAAATGATGGAAAAAATGCACAAACCTTGAGGCCTTCCGTTTCAAGAGTCGTAAGCCCCTTG